>CM066031.1:1870655095-1871152484 GCA_033557465.1 Ichthyophis bannanicus | reverse complement strand
TCAATGGTGATGGCGCACGTTCAAATTCATGGTGTCACGAGCTCTATGCTTTCCTTTTCTTCCGTGACTTCAAGGTTCTAGAGAAGTACATCCTGTTTCCATTGTCCCCGTTAGACAAGGTTCCGCTTTGGCAGGATCTGAACCTCCTGGGATTGCTGCACCTACCCGTCCCTGTTTCCTATCCTGGGTGCCTCAGGGTGAAAGGCTCTGCTCCGCTCCTCCAATGGGGGATTTGTTTCCTTCTTCCTCTGGCCCCTTCGCCAGAGTATGTGCGCATCTGCTCCTTCGTGTGATCTTACGCCTTTTCTATCTGAGGTCCACCCAGTGCAGCACTTTTGTCCGACCCTTCCAGTGGCTCCTCTCGGTGGCTAGACCTCAGGCTCCCCTTTGCATTTTAGCTCATTTTTAACACCTTTTCTCAGCCTCTCAGCAGGAGGAAGGCTCTTTTCCGTATTTACAACCTCAGGATATGGACTCCTCAGTCCGTATGGTATACCTCCCAGTGCTCTGGAGTCCTTTCCATTCTAGCGAAATGGTCTGCTGAAGCCTAATATTTTCCAGAAGTGGCTATCACCCACTTCAGAGTGGCTCGTCTCTTTTGATGGCAAATGGTTCCCTCTCCAGGCTTTTTGGCCCGTCTGATTGGAATCCGGAGGCATCGAGGCCTGTGGACGCTCCTGTCTTTGACATTCTGGACCGTTAGCTAGTGTTCTGATTTCCACCTCAGAGGTTGGACTTCCAAGTGTCCATTCACCTTTATTTTCCCCCTCCTGGGGTGGCATGTGTCACGTGGACTTCCTCCCACTCCCTCGACCTCCATCCCGAGGAACCCCTATTTCAGTTTTTCCTCAACCCTCATACCGGTGTGCTGGAGTGTGCTCAGAGTTCAAGTCTTGTCTAGCCTGTGGGGTCTGCAAAAGAGTACTGCTGGTTCAATGACTTATAAGTCCACTCGCTGGGTCCACCTCAGTGCTCTTTCTGCGCATCACATGCCGGTGGATGGCAGACCTCTTTCCAGCCACCCTCTAGTGGCTCGTTTTCTCAGAGGCCTCCTTCTCCTTAAACCACCTTTGCGCCCGCCAGCCCCTGACTGGGATCTGAATGTGGTTTTACAGCGGATTACCTGTCCGCCTTTTGAACCTATGGCTACCTGTCATCTTCGTTTTCTTTCTTGGAAAACCTTGTTCTTGGTAGCCCTCACTTCTGCTAGATGCTTTAGTGAGCTAAAGGCCCTAGTATCTGATCCTCCTTACACTAGGTTCTACAAGAATAGGGTAGTCCTACGGACTCACCCTAAGTTTCTTCCCAAAGTGGTTTCCCCTTTTCACATCAACCAGGAGGTGGTACTTCCGACCTACTTTCCCAGGCCACACTCCAGCCAAGCTGAAATGGTCCTGCATACCCTGGACTGTAGAAGGGCGTTAACCTTCTACCTTGACCGTACGCGGGAGCACAGAAGAACTGTTCAGCTCTTCGTCTCTTATGATCCCAATAAGTTGGGGCTCCCTGTCTCCAAGTGTACTCTGTCCATCTGGATTGCTGACTGTATCGCTTGGGCTTATGAGGCAGCCGGCCTCTCGTTGGAAAGTCGAGTCACGGCTCATCGTGTTAGGGCGAAGGCTACGTCAGTGGCTTACCTCCGCTCTGTTCCATTGGCAGACATCTGCCGGGCCGCTACTTGGTCTTCAAGCCAGACTTTTGCAGCCCATTACTGCCTGGAGAGGGAGTCCCGCATTTCGGACAGGCAGTCCTCCGTAATCTCTTTGAGGTATAGGCAACTCCTACCCTCCGGCCCGGATGTTGGGCTACTGGTTGGAGGCGTATTCAGAGAAGATTCCTTCCTTCTGTGCTACTGAGTTTGAGGGAGCTCCTTTTTGAGCTTGGGGTCTCCGGTAGCCTTAAGCTTGGAAGTCCCATATGTGAGGACTGACTTCCTGCTTGGTCCTAGAGAAAGAGTAGTTACTCACCTGTAACAGGTGTTCTCCAGGAGCAGCAGGAATCAGTCCTCACAACCCTCCCTCCTCCCCTTGGAGTTGCAGTTCTATGCTTTCTTTTTTTGCTAATTTTTTGCTGTCTTTTCGCTATGTCATCAGACTGAGCAAGATGGCACCCTTGGGCGGGAAGAGGACCGCGCATGCGCGCTGCAATTCCCAAAGGCTTTCCTTGAAAGCTGGGGAAAATTGCTCCGCGAGGGCTCCGTCGGCGCCGACGTCACCCATATGTGAGGACTGATTCCTGCTGCTCCAGGAGAACACCTGTTACAGGTGAGTAACTACTCTTTCCTGCTGTTCCCAGAGATCACCTGTTACAGGTAAGTAACTGTGCTTTATTCTCCAGGACCAAGCAGAAAGTCAGTCCTCACATATGGGTGACATCGACGCCGATGGAGCCCTTGCGGAGCATTTCCCCAGCTTTCCATGAAAGCTTTTGGGAATGCAGGCATGCATGCGCAGTTCCCTTCCCGCCTAAAGGTGCCATCTTACCTCAGTCTCTCGTTTTCCGTGAAGCCCACCGGACGTGAGTCCTAGTCATCCCGGAAAATTGTTTGATTTTTTGCAATTCTTCGCTATTTTTCTTCTCTGGTTTGACGCCGGTTCCCCTCCCGCCGGATTCGGTACACCGGTATCGAGCCCGATCTTCTTTTTTCGTTTTTTGCCCTTCGTGGCTGGCGTTCGCGCCTTTTTTTTCTTTTTCCCTGGAAGGCCGGTCCTTTGACCTCGCGGGGACTCTTTTTTCCCCGATGGCTTCCAGCAGTTTTAAGAAGTGTGGTTGGTGCAAGAAGCTGATGTCTCTCACCGACACACACGACTGCTGCCTACAGTGCCTCGGTCCTGATCACGACCTTAAGACGTGTGGACCATGTGGGAAAATGTCTTCCAAGGCACTGCAAAGTCGTCAGCACCAGAAGGAAAGGCTTTTTTCTGACTCGGCCTCTGGCCGGGCCCGGACCTCATCTGAGGCCTCGACATCTCGGGAATCGAATCCCGAGCACCGTCGAGGCTCCTCGGAAAGGGGGTCCCCCGACCTGGAACGCAAGAGGAAGAAACGGCTTGCAAGGGCGTCGTCGGAAGAGGTCCCTGGCTCCTCGAGAGCTAGGTCTCGGACCCCCGACCGTCGCCCCGGGCCCGTGGAACAGGAGAAGCCTTCCAAAGTCCCTTGACTGGAGCCGGAGTCTGCTGGACACGTAAGCCCTGTAGTCCTCGTGGACTCTCATCCCAGGGAGCTGACGTCGGGCCCGGCACCGCCGAGGCCCGAGTCGGGAGCTGCTGAGTCTCCTGAGCTGGGTCTCAGGTTGACAGCCTTGGAGAGCAGACTGTCTGCCTTCATGGAACAGCAGCGGGCACTGATGGCCAGCCTGTCTGGCGCTTCTGCCCCGACCACCGGGTCATCGACATCGAAGTCGACCCCGGAGACCGAGCCGATACTCGAGATCATGACGGCTCGAGGTCAACCTCGGTCGCAGTCTGAGGGCGTAGATGCCGGTGCCTTCGGCGTCGGGGCGGGTGCTCGCAGGCCCCGCGAAGTCGGTCCCCGATTCCTCATCGGACGAGTCCACATGGGAGACGGAGAATGAGGAGTCTCCCGACACCTTCAAGACTCGGTGCGTCCCATCGGACTCACCGCAATCTGAACCCCGGAGTAGATCCCCTCTGGAGGATACCCGGTTCTCAGAGTTCGTCCGGGATATGGCCATTGCGTTGGCTATCCCTGCGGACCCCGAGGAGGAGCCTCAAGCCGAGGAGCTCGAGGCCCTGCAGTACAACTCTCCTCCGAAGGAGGCCTTTACTGTGCCGGTTCCTCCGATGCTGGAACGGCTCCTCTTCCGGATGTGGGAGGCACCGGCCTTGGCGCCAGTTTTAAGCAAGCGGGTCGATTCGATCTATCGACTCCGGAAGAGCCCTGGCTTTCAGAAGGTGCAGCTACCACACCGTTCCATGGTGGTGGAATCGGCCATGCATCGCCTGAAAAGTCAGAAGATGCACTCCGCGGTGCCCCCTGGCAGGGAGGCCCGAAACCTCAATGGTTTTGGTAGAAAGTGCTTCCAGGGCTCGATGCTTGCTTGCCGTGTCCAGTCTTACCAGCTGTACATGGACATGTACTTGCGAGACCTGGCCAAGGAGCTGGCCGGGTTCTCTGCTGGTCTCTCCGGGGAACCCTTGCAGAGGTTCAAGTCCTTGTCCTCGGGGATCCAGGAATGCTCCAAGTTTGTCCCGCGCTGCCTACAATGGCTTCGGCCCGTGTTGCGGCAGCCGGCATCGCGGCTGGATGCCAGGCATGGCTGCAGTCATCGGACCTCGAGCCATGGGTTCAGGGCAAGTTGGTCGATGTCCCTTGCCGAGGTGAGAACCTTTTTGGCAAGCCCATGACCGAGAAGGCCGCTCAGCTCGAGACCGAGCACCTCACAAGGACAAAGCTGTCTAGAAAGACTTCTGCCCCTTCTCACAAGAAGAAGGGCTCGGGTAAAAAGCCTTTTTACCTGAGGAAGGGCACTGCCTACAAACAGTACCAACAATATCAGGCTGCCCAAGCTGCTCCTCAGGGTCAGCAAGCCAAGGGGCAGGGTAATGGGCCCCGTAGGTAGAGGACCCCCAAGCCTCCGGCCCCTGCTCCCACTCAGCAGGGTGGGGGTTTTTGACTCCTTAGGCATAGCCTCTCCGTCCCTGCTCTCCCAACCCTGCACAGGAGGTCGCCGCGCTCTGCCCACCAGTGGTCACTCATCACTGGAGACAGTTGGGTGTTAAGAATAGTCTGCAAGGGCTATGCACTACACTTCCAGCAAGTGCCTCCTCCATACTTTCCAGGGGAGCCTCCAAGGCCTCCCCTGCACACAGATCTTCTCCTTCAGGAGCTACAAGGTCTGTTGGTGGACAGGGCAGTGGAACCTGTGCCTCCCCACTTACAAGGCCGAGGGTTCTACTCCAGGTATTTCCTGGTACCCAAAAGAACCGGTGGCCTTCGACCTATTCTAGATCTCCGAAACCTCAACAAGTTCCTGGTGAAGGAAAAGTTCATGATGCTTACTCTTGGAACCCTTCTGCCCTACCTCCAGGGGAGATTGGCTATGCTCCTTGGATCTAAAGGATGCGTATACTCACATCCTCATTCATCTAGATCACAGAAAGTATCTCAGGTTCATTGTGGGAGGAAACCATTATCAGTACAGAGTACTACCTTTTGGCCTCACCCCCACTCCCAGGGTCTTTACCAAATGCCTGGCAGTGGTGGCGGCCTACCTGCGAAATCAGGGTATCTTTGTCTTCCCCTATCTGGATGACTGGCTCATCAGGGGTCAGACGTGCCAGGAGGCCAGACAAGCCACCCTCAGAACTATTACTCTTCTTCAAAGCCTGGGGTTTGTCATCAACTTCGCAAAGTCCACTTTGCTCCCATCCCAGAACTTGGAGTTCATAGGGGTAGGGTTGGACTCTCAGCTGGCAAAGGCATTCTTGCCAGAGGACAGAGCTCAAAGACTGATAAACTTGGCAAGCCAGTTTCTCAGCAGGTCACTGGTCTCCGCCAGACTCTTTCTGAGGCTGCTAGGCCACATGGCTTCAACAGTACATGTGACCCCCAATGCCAGGCTCCATATGAGGCCTGCACAATGGTGCCTTCGGACTCAGTGGTCACAGGCCACAGGCAACCTCCGAGACAGGATAAGAGTGTCCAGACAATTCCTGAACTCCCACCCAATCTGCTCCAAGGGGTGCCTTTTCAGATTCCTGGGTTCACAGTGGTGCTGACCACGGATGCCTCCCTGCAAGGCTGGGGAGCTCATTGTCTAGGCAAGTGCACCCAGGGCCTGTGGTCTCCCTGGGAAGCCATACAGCAAATCAATCTCCTGGAACTCAGGGCTATTCGGTTAGCCCTCAAGACTTTTTCTCAAACCCTGGCTCATCAGTCTGTCCTAGTTCAAACAAGACAACCAGGTAGCCATGTTTTATGTGAACAAGCAGGGTGGAACTGGGTCCAGGCTCCTTTATTTATTTATTTATTTATAGTTCTTTTATACCGCACTCTTTTTCATCAGCGTGGTTTACATTGAAGAAGAATACTCATAGCAAACAACAGGCTGTTGTGAGTTTACATGTAACAGGAGAATTCAACTGGGATTCAACTTTGGGAAACTTTGTACATATTTTTTATTTTTATTTATTTAACATCTTTTATATACCGCACTATTTATAATCAGCGCGGTTTACATATAACAAGAAAACATCAGATAAGATACATATTATCTGTTTTTTACATGGAACAGGAACAAAAAACTTGGGTAACCAGGATAATTATTTACAATGAATAATAGTCATTGAACTATTTACATATGGACGGCATATTGCATGAGAAGATCCTTTTTAGTATGAGAGAGAGGTATGAAGTGTTACTGGGTTAGCATAGGTTACGTGTTAATAACGGGATTGTTGCTATTTGAGTGAGCTTGTGTTACTGTGTTCTCTGGGAAATATTTGATGAAAAGGTGATGCTTCAAGGCCTTTTTAAACTGGGAGAGATCAGTGATGGCCCTAATGTGTGGTGGGAGGGTGTTCCAAAGTTTTGGAGCACATAAACTGAAGGATCGGTTTACAGTTGCGGAGATGTATCTTAAGGACTCTTTTGGAACCATTAGCATGTTTAATTCCGTGGTTCTTCTCAGCCTGTTGGAAGGGATTGGTTGGATCATCTCTGATAGTGATGAGGGAGCAAGTCCTTTGAGAGCTTTGAAGGCTAGTAGCAGGGTCTTGAAGGTGATTCTCGCTTGGATAGGGAGCCAGTGTAATTGTTTCAGGAGAGGTGTTACATGTTCTCTTTTAGGTACCCCGAAAAGCACTCTTGCTGCGCTGTTTAATGCTAGTTGAAGCGGGTTAAGGGTAGATTGGGGGAGCCCCTGTAATATACAGTTTGCGAAGTCAAAGTGCGGGATAATTAGAGCCTGGTAGACCGTACGGAAATCATCTGGATCAATCAGTTGGCGGAGGTGTCTGAGGGAGCGAATCTTGAAATAAACTGTCCTTACAGTGTTGGTTATGTGGGTCTTCATATCTAGATTCTGATCCAGAGTCACTCCAAGGTATCGGATGTGGGATTTTACTTGCAGCTTGGCATCTTGAACCTCAAGGAATGTGGGTGGTGTGAACTTAGTGTTCCTTGAGATAAAAAGAACCTCTGTTTTTTTGTTCTGGATTCTGAGATTTTGAGTCAGTAGCCAATTTGAAATGGCGTTAAAACAGTTGGTTATGGGGGTGAGGTTCATCTTATCTATGCAGAACGGCATATATAGTAACACGTCATCAGCATAGATCATATAGTTGACATTGAAGGACCTGATAATGGTGCATATAGGTTGCATGTAGATGTTAAATAATAGTGATGACAAAGAGGAACCTTGCGGGACTCCTTGTCCTTGGTGAAACGGATCTGCCGCAATATCTAAAAAGATGAGAACAAAGCCCTGTTTGATGTTATCGATACCGGAGTTTAGGCTGTTGAGAAGTGAGGTGAGGAGCGTTTCGACCCCGTGGTATTCCCTGAATCCATGTTGACAGGTATCCAAAGGCGCTTCAGTGTCGATATGGTCTTGTAGTTGTCTGTAGGCTATTTTTTCAATTATTTTAGCAAGAGTGGGTATGCTAGAGATGGGTCGGTAAGAGTCTGTTTTTTGTGGATCTAACTTGAGGTTTTTTAGTAGAGGTCTGATAGAAGTCTGTTTGAGGGCAGCAGGGACTGAGCCTGTGTCAAATGATAGCCTTATGATCTTGGATATTATTGGAGCAAGCTCTTTGCGAAGGTCCTTTATCCAAAAGGCTGGACAAGGATCAGTATGTGCTGTGGATAAGTTGAGAGATGAGATTATATCTTCAATTAGCTTCAAAGAAGGGGTGGAGAATGAAGCTAAAGGAGCTGGGAGCCCATGAATATTCGGGACAGGGGGTATTGTAATTTTATTTGTACAGCACATCTTAGATTGTATGTAAAGAGCATATTCTTGTGGGTTAATTTCACACTGGTGTTCCGGTGAAGGTTCCTTGGCTAATTTTTTGACAAGAGTAAATAGGTTGTGGGGTTTATTTATAGCACGTTTCAGGATGTCTGTATGATATAGTCTCATTTTTTCTGAAATGGCTTTACGGTGGGCGTCAAGATGTTGCATGTATGCGGTCTGATTGGTATTGGTGCGTGACCACCTCCATTTCTTCTCGAGCTTTCGCAAAAGTTTTAGGGATTCTTTCAGATCTGATGTAAACCAAGGTGCCGTAGCTTTTCTTTTTGAGGGCTTGTTTCTGGGTGGACGAGATGAAATGCGGTTGAGTCTGTTGTTCCAAGAAGTGATAATCTCTTCCAGGTTTAGGGTAGAGTCTTTAAAGAGTGCGTCAGTTTCATCGAGGATCTGTTCCTTGTTAAAAGGTTGGAAGCTTCTGGATGTGGTATTTGCATATTTGTTTAGGTCCTTGTCATCAGAATATTGTTTCTTTTGAATGGGAATTTGGAACATAATGAGATTATGATCTGACCATGGGACATCTGTAATTGCTAGTAGAATATTTTGAAGTTGATTGAGAGCAGATAATGGGGCAAATATGAGGTCAAGGATGTTACCTTTATTATGTGTGGATTGTTGTACAAGTTGCTTGTAACCTAGAGTTTCTAAAGCATCTATAAAGGCGTCAGATTGGTTGTCTTGTAGAGACGGTAGGTTAATGTCTCCTAATATCCAGTTGGGTCTATTTGGATTCTGTGAGTTGGAGGCAAGGTTTATAATAGTTGACAGATCATCTGGGGAGGATGATGGCGCTCTGTAGACTAAGTTTATAGAGCAGAGGTTGTTAGATATAGAGACAGTTTCGAGGTGGTTGTTGCTAGAAGAGTCGACCATTTTAAGTTGGAGTTCAGTCTTGGCGAGGATAAGTACCCCTCCACCTCTTTTGCCTTGTCTGCTGCTGGTGAAGACCACGAAGTTGTTGGGGAGGAGCTGGTTGAGAATTATATTATCTTCGGGAGACAGCCATGTTTCGGTGACCATAAGTATGTCCAGGTTATAAGATGTTATTATGTCTGTGACAGCTGGCCATTTTTTACGAAGAGAGCGAGCATTAATGAGGGCACATTTGAGAGGGCATGGTTGATTGTAATTTTCTGTATTTAACTTTGTAGTGTGCTGAAGAGGTATGTATAATAGATAATGGTGATGAGAACGGTGGTCCCAGTTTCCATTGTGGTAATTGGTGCCTGACCATTTTCGCCAGTTATGTAAGATAGGTATGGAATTGCCTGAAGAAATTAGAGCTAGGATATCTGGTATCAGACTTATGAGGAGGAGGTATAGGCCTAATGTTATCTTGATGTGGAGGGCCATTGTGTGGATGTGAGGAATATTGCTTGAGAGGGAGATTTTCAAGATAGGGTTTGTACTTTCTGTGGTGAAGTGTTTAGTATCTGGCTAGGGAAAGATAGTTTCAGAAGCTTACATAGTGAGAGGTACAATTTGGTTAGGCAAAGATATTTCACTGGCATTTAGTTAGGTACAGGTAACAGCCTACTTAATGAGAGGTACAATCTGGCTAGGCAAAGATATTTCAATTGAATTTAGTTAGGTACAGATAAATGTTGCAGAAGTTTACTTACTGAGAGGTACAATAGTATAGAATAAAATAAATTATATTGCTGCCTTTTAGGCCTTGTGGCCTGCCCCGATTGGGCCTCGTTTGGCTGCAGGCTCCTCCCGCTGTCGATGGCTCGATCCCCAGGGAAGGGGAGAGCTGTTGATGGTGGCGGGGCTCAGAGGGTCGGCTCCCAACGGCGTGCTGCCTTTTAGGCCTTGTGGCCTGCCCCGATTGGGCCTCGTTTGGCTGCAGGCTCCTCCCGCTGTCGATGGCTCGATCCCCAGGGAAGGGGAGAGCTGTTGATGGTGGCGGGGCTCAGAGGGTCGGCTCCCGACGGCGTGCTGCCTTTTAGGCCTTGTGGCCATATATGTTATGAACCTATATACAATGAATAGATTTGTCAGGAGGCACAGGACCTTTGCTTGTTTGCTCTCAGACACAACATGCTCCTCAAGGCAGTGTATCTACCTGGGCAGGACAACTACCTGGCAGACAGGTTGAGCAGGATTCTGCAGCCCCACAAGTGGCAGCTCCATCCTTTGGTGGTTCAGAAGATTTTCCTGAAATGGGACTTCCATCCATAGATCTGTTTGCCAGTCCTCTGAACAATCAGCTGCCAAAGTTCTGCTCCAGGCAACCGCATCCTCTGCGGATAGCAGCAGATGCTTTACTGATTCCCTGGTCTCAGGGCCTCCTGTATGCATTTCCTCCCACGCCCTTGGTGGCCCGAACTCTGTTCAAGATTCTTCAGGACAAGGCCTCGGTCCTGCTGGTGGCTCCCAGGTGGCCAAGACAGCCTTGGTTTCCACTTCTGCTTCAGCTGGCAGTGGATCCCCCACTGCCTCTGGGGTCTCAACCTGACCTTCTTTCTCAGGATCAGGGATCCCTTCTGCACCCCAATCTCAAAGCTCTCAATTTGATGGCATGGAGGCTGCAAGGGTAGTTTCGGCTCCCTGGGGCCTACCTCAGGAGGTTGAGGAGGTTGTCCTAGCCTCTAGGAAACAGTCCACTAGGAAAACCTATGCCCTAAAATGTTAAAGGTTTTCTGTGTGGTGTCAGCTACGTACAGAAGATCCTTTCTCCTGTACTGTACCAGTAGTGCTTCAGTACTTACTGCACTTATCAAATCAGGGACTTAAGTCCAATTCTGTTCGGGTCCACCTCTCAGCTCTAGCAGCTCACCACTCACTGGTGGAAGGACATTCTCTGTCGGTTCACCCCTTGGTGTCCCGGTTCCTCAGAGGCTTGCTCTTGCTCAAGCCTCCAATCCGTCGTCCTGCTCCTGAGTGGGAGTTGAATGTGGTCTTGCAGCAACTGACTCGCCCACCTTTTGAGCCGATGGCTACATGTCCTCTATGCTTCCTGTCCTGGAAGACACTCTTCTTGGTAGCCCTAACCTCGGCTAGGCTAGTGAGTGAGCTTCAGGCCCTGGTCTGTGACAGGCCCTACACCAGATTCTATAGGAACAGAGTAGTCCTCAGGACTCATCCTAAGTTCCTCCCAAAGGTGGTCTCCTCCTTCCACCTTAACCAAGAGGTGGTCCTTCCTACATTCTTCCCTAGGCCCCATGCAAGCCAGGCTGAAGCAGTTCTGCATACCCTGGACTGTAGGAGGGCCTTATCCTTCTACCTTGACCGTACGCAGGGACATAGAAGGGCTACTCGGCTCTTCATATCTTTTGACCCTAATAATTTGGGGTTGGCTGTGTCCAAGCGTACCTTGTCCAACTGGGTGGCTGACTGTATCACCTGGGCTTACAGGGCGGCTGACCTTCCTTTGCAGGGTCGGGTCACGGCCCATCGTGTCAGGGTAATGGCTGCCTCAGTGGCTCATCTCCGCTCTGTACCGTTGGTAGACATCTGCAGGGCTGCTACTTGGTCTTCAAGCCAGACTTTTGCGTCCCATTACTGTCTGGAAAGGGAGTCCCGTAGGGACAGTGCTTTTGGCCAGGCAGTACTCCGGAATTTCTTTGAGGTTTAGGCAACTCCTGCCCTCTGTTGGGCTACCGGTGGAGGTTCTGTCAGTGAAAAGCCTTTCTTTGATGCTGAGACTAGAGGGAGTTCTCTTGTTCAGCCTGGGTTCCTGGTAGCCCAGAGCTAGGGAGTCACCCATATTTTATTTATTTATTTAGTATACATTTGTATACCGCTACTTCCAGCGATCAGCAGCGGTTTTGATTATATGTGAGGACTGACTTCCTGCTTGGTCCTGGAGAAAGAGTAGTTAAGAACATAAGATATGCCATACTGGGTCAGACCAAGGTCCATCAAGCCCAGTATTCTGTTTCCAACAGTGGCCAATCTAGGTCATATGTACCTAGCAGTTTTCCCAAGAGACACAAGTTCCACAATGCTTGTACTGGGTCAAGCATTGATATCTTCGGTCACTTCTTAATAATGGTTTATGGACCTTTCCTCCAGGAACTTGTCCAAACCTTTTTTAAACCCAGCTGCACTAACAGCCTTTACTACATCCTCCGGTAACAAATTCCAGAGTTTGATTACACGTTGAGTGAAAAAATATTTTCTTTTATTAGTCTTAAATAGTTTACCCTGTAGCTTCATTGCATGTCCCCTAGTCTTTCTATATTCTGATAAGGTAAACAATCGATCTACGTTTACCCGTTCCACTCCGTTCATTAATTTATAGACTTCTATCATATCTCCCCTCAGCCGTCTCTTTTCCAGGTTAAAGAGCCCTAACCTTTTTAGCCTTTCTTCATAGGAGTATCCTTCCATCCCCTTTACCATTTTGGTGGCTCTTCTCTGTACCTTTTCTAAAATCGCTATATGCTTTTTAAGATACGGCAACCAGAATTGCACACAATATTCAAGGTGCGGTCTCACCATGGAACGATATAGAGGCATTATAATATCTTTTGTTTTATTTTCCATTCCTTTCCTTATCATACCTAGCATTCTATTTGCTCTCTTGGCCGCCGCTGCACACTGGGCCGAGGGTTTTAACATGGTATCCACAATGACGCCTAAATCTTTTTCCTGGGTGGTGGTTCCTAATGTGGAACCTTGCATCATGTAACCATAGTTTGGGTTGTTCTTCCCTAGGTGCATAACCTTGCACTTGTCCACATTAAATTTCATCTGCCATTTTGATGCCCAGTCTTCCAATTTATCAAGATCCTCTTGCAATTTTTCACAATCCTCTTGGGTTTTAACAGTTTTAAATAGTTTTGTGTCATCTGCAAATTTGATAACCTCACTCGTTATTCCACTTTCCAGGTCATTTATGAATATGTCAAAAAACAGCGGACTCGGCACAGATCCCTGGGGTACACCACTATTCACCTTTCTCCATTGGGAAAATTGGCCATTTAGCCCTACCCTCTGCTTTCTATCTTTTAACCAGTTCCTGATCCACAATAGTACATTGCCTCCTATCCCATGACTCTTTAGTTTTGCCAAAAGTCTCTGATGAGGGACCTTGTCAAAGGCTTTTTGAAAGTCCAGATACACAATATGAACCGACTCACCTTTGTCCACCTGTTTATTCACTCCTTCAAAAAAAACATAACAGATTAGTAAGGCAAGATCTTCCTTGTCTAAAGCCATGTTGGCTGTCTCCCATTAGGTTGTGACTATCTACATGCTGAGTAATTTTATTCTTTATGATGGTTTCTACCATTTTTCCCGGTACTGACGTCAGGCTCACCGGTCTGTAGTTTCCCGGATCACCCCTGGAACCCTTTTTAAAAATTGGTGTTACATTGGCGATCCTCCAATCTTCAGGTATTAGAGATGATTTTAATGATAGTTCACAGATTACTGATAGCAGTTCTGCAATCTCATATTTCAGTTCTTTCAACACCCTTGGATGTATACCATCCGGCCCAGGTGATTTGCTACTCTTCAGTTTATCTAATAGTTGTAAGACATCTTCCTGATGTATCGATATTTCCTTCAATTCTTCCGCACCTTTAAATACCACTTCAGTTATGGGTAACATCCCTACATCTTCCTCAGTAAAGACCGAAGCAAAGAATTCATTCAGTCTCTCCGCTATCGCCTTGTCGCCTTTTAGTGCTCCTTTAACCCCTTTATCATCTAATGGACCAACTGACTCTCACAGGTTTTTTGCTACGAATGTACTTGAAAAGGTCTTTATTTCACATTTTTGCTTCCGCAGCAAGCTTCTTCTCAAATTCTCTCTTTGCCTGCCTTATCAATGCTTTGCATTTGACTTGCCAGTGCTTGTGCTGTTTCCAGGTTTCGTCGTTTGGCTCTTTTTTCCATTTCCTGAAAGATGTTTTTTGGCAACAACAGCCTCTCTGACCTCACCTTTAAACCATGCTGGCAGTTTTTTGGACTTCCTTCCACTTTTCTTAAAGCGTGGAATACAGCTGGTCTGGGCTTCCAAGATAGTATTTTTCAACAACACCCAAGCTTGATGTACGTCTTTAACCTTCGCAACTGCTCCTTTTAGTTTTTTCTTAACTGTTTTCCTCATTTTATCATAGTCTCCCTTTCGAAAGTTAAAAAGTAGTACTGTGGATTTCCTTACTATCCCTCCTCCACTAATTAAATCAAAGGTGATCATGCTATGATCATTATTGCCAAGTGGCCCCAACACCCTTATCTCTTGCACTAGATCTGGTGTTTCACTAAGGACTAGGTCTAATATGGCTTCCCCTCTGGTCGGTTCATGAACCAGCTGCTCCAAGAAGCAGTCATTTATTTCATCTAGGAACTTTATCTCCCTAGCATGTCCTGACGTGACACTGACCCAGTCGATACCGGGGTAATTGAAATCACCCATTATTATTACTGCGCTGTAACTTTTGTTAGCTTCCTTGATTTCTTTGAGCATTTCATCATCCATGTAACTCACCTGTAACAGGTGTTCTCCAGGAGCAGCAGGAATCAGTCCTCACAACCCTCCCTCCTCCCCTTGGAGTTGGAGTTGTACATAGTTTTTTACTTTTTTGTGTGCTGTTCTTAGCTATGTCATTTGACTGAGGTAAGATGGCACCTTTAGGCGGGAAGGGAACTGCGCATGCATGCCTGCATTCCCAAAAGCTTTCATGGAAAGCTGGGGAAATGCTCCGCAAGGGCTCCATCGGCGTCAATGTCACCCATATGTGAGGATTGATTCCTGCTGCTCCTGGAGAACACCTGTTACAGATGAGTAGCTACTCTTTCCCCCAAGGGGAAAAAGTTTTATCCATCTTCTACCCATTCTGCAGATGTTTCCAAAGATGGGCAACACCACACCAGGCTAAGAAAATCAAATCTTCAACAGGCTCAGCAAACCCAGCAATCACAGGGTTTCTGATAATTCATTCACTTTTTCTGCGTGCGGCTTAGAACTTAAACCTACTAATTTTCAACAGAAGCATCTAAAGTTCATCTCATCCATGCTGAGATATCAGTCATACATTGACTCAATCCTGGGCTCTGGGCATGAATCTCTTGCTACAAGAGAAATCTATCCTTCTAGCTAAGAGCTATTAAGGACTATCATACCCCAGACATAACAGGTTTCTCCTTTTAAAACAAAAGGAGAACTAACAACTAGGTGAACTATACTTTTCACCTTGTCAGTTTCCTGTACAAGGATATCTCCTACTTTTAACTGCAAGAGGACCCTCCAATGCAGCTTCTGTGGCATCAACGTCTTCCAGGGCATCGTCTTCCTCCCGTGGATCTCAGGTAACTAAACATAAGTCTAGCCGGTGCTCAAAGGATAGATCTCCTTCCAAGCATCGAGATGCCTCTGGCGTTGTCCTTGAGGATTCTGTACCGGCAAAATTGCCCCGGCGGGAGGCTTCGGCTTCCAAAGCATTATCGGGGCTACAGGATGTTCTCGAGGCCTTGACCTCGGCAGAACTACTGGTGCCATGCTCTGGGGTACCGGCTGCTTCCGGTACTGATACCCAGGCATCAGCAGCGTCGATAGACCAGAGGTTTCTGGCTATTGAGCGCAGTCTGGCGGCTCTCCTTGCAGCATCGACACCCTCGGAACCACGTCAGACAGTTCAACCAGTACCGACACCGGTAGTGATAACATCGGCATCGGTGTCTGCTTTGCCGGCACCTAGTCATGCGATGCCTTCTGGTACCGATTCCCCCCGATACCGACTTCGGTCGGTACGGGCATCGGGCTCTTCAAGAGCATCCGGACAGAAGGTACTTCGAATGCTCGGAGGACTCCGAGGATTCTGACAGCTCTGCCGGTACTGGAATACTTCTTCCCGAGGAGCCTTCCTCTCCTAAACGTAGGAAGTCTCCTCCAGAAGATATCTCCTTTCAGGATATTATCAGGGAGGTGGCTCGAGGTCTGTCCATTACTGTGGCGCCTGAAACAGAGCCCAGGGCTAAGGAGTTGGAGATTTTACAATATCCCAAAGCTCCTAAGGAGGCAGCTACTTTGCCTATCCATGAGATCTTACATGATGTCATGTTGAGGATGTGGGAGACACCTCTTATCACCTCTCCTCACTCTCGCAGACTGGATACCATGTATCGAGTCCCTCCTTGTCCTGGTTTCCAGAAAACTCAGCTTCCTCACCACTCTGTTGTAGTGGAATCAGCTATGAGAAGGATCAGGAGTGCAATGATACATGCCTCTAATCCTCCAGGACGTGAGTGTAGAACCTTGGATGCCTTTGGACATCGTACTTTCCAGGCTTCCATGCTTTCAGCCAGTATATCAGTTCCTATATTTTATATATGGGAATGTTCCTTAAAGAAGTCACAGGAGACTTGGAGATTTTAAGCCCTCTCCTTCCTGATGACAAGAGGCAGGATTTTCTCACACTGGTTAAACATGCCCAGGATGTTTCTAAGTTTGTGAATCGTGCAGCTTTTATTAATTTTATTTAGCGTACATTTGTATACCGCTACTTCCAGCGATCAGTAGCGGATTAGATTAGATTAGATGTCGGAGCTGTCTGATCAGGACAGAAAATTTGTATTATATACAAAGTGATTGACAGGATAAGCACGACACACAGCAGTTAGGTAATTGATTTTCCTTCCATATGATGGGAGGAATTAATTACATATATACATTTTTTTTTTTTACACACATATATACATCTTTGGTTCTGTGGGTAGCAAGGGTTAGTCCTCATTTGACTGTTTGAGTGCATAAGCAGAACCTCTGCCATTGCCATAGGTGCACATAGAATTGCCTGGCTCCAGGCATCCAATTTGGAGCTCTGGGTGCAGGACAAACTGGGCAATATCCCTTGTACAGGTGAGAATCTATTTGGTAAAAATTGGCAAGAAAAAGCCAATGAGTTGGATGCTGACAACTCCACTTTGGATAGGTTATCCAAAGCCACAGCTGATCCTGCAAGAAAGGAAATCTTTCAAGAAGCCATTCTCAAAAAAGAAGAGGTTTTATCCCTCTTATTACCAGCAGGGACGTTCTACAGGTCAGCCTGCCCGCAAAGGTCAGCAACCACCTAAACAAAGGAAAGCAAAGACTGCTCAGCCTCAACTGTCTCAACGGTCTCAGCCTCCACAAGGCCTTTGACTTTCATCTAGAGAACTTAGCCTTCCTGGCCCTCAATGGACCAGAGCCTTCCACCATTCCAGGAAGGTTGTATCACTTTGCCCCCAGATGGGGGCAAATAACAGCAGAACATTGGACACTCTCCATTATAAAAGAGGGGTACAAGCTTCACTTTCTGTGCATGCCCCCTCCCACAATGGTAAGACAGTTCAATTCTCAGACCTCTCTAATCAACCTGTTAGATCAAGAGGTCACTACTCTTCTTACCCAAGGGGCAATGGAAGAAGTACCCATTCATCAACAGGGTATCGGGTTTTACTCCCCCTATTTCCTTATCCCAAAGAAAATAGGGGGACACAGACCTATTTTAGACCTCAGAGAACTGAACAAATTCCTGTTCAAAGAGAAATTCAAGATGATTTCTCTGGGAACTCTGCTGCCATATCTTCAGTCAGGATTGGCTTTGTTCTCTAGATCTCAAGGATGCGTACACTCATGTTCTCATTCACCCAACTCACAGAAAGTTCCTTTGGTTCCTTTTTCAAGGAAAGCACTACCAATACAGGGTGCTTCCTTTTGATCTGGCCTCAGCACCAAGAGTGTTCACAAAATGCATGGCTGTGGTAGCAGCATTTCTCCGCACTCTCGGGATATTCGTCTTCCCCTACTTAGACGACTGGCTCATTCGAGCCCCATCAGAGTCAGAGGCCAGGACTTCTCTATTTTGCACAATGCGTATCCTTCAGTATTTGGGTCTGGTCATAAACTCCCACTCAGTCTCTAGAGTTCATAGGAGCTTTGCTGGATACCAGAAAAGCAAGGCCTATCTTCCCCAGGCCCATTGCCTTTGCATGGTGCAGTTAGCTTCTCAAGCAGTGTTCAAACCTCATCTCACTGCCCGAGAAATATTACAACTTCTAGGCCACATGGCATCTCCAGTGCATGTGGTTCCCTATGCTCGCCTCCATATGAGAGCAGCCCAGTGGACTTTATCCACTCAATGGACCCAGGCATCAGGGTGCCTGGCAGACAAAATAGCAAACACAAATCACCTTATTTTGTCTCTCCAATGGTGGCAGTCCACTCAGAACCTGTTGCTGGGGTCCCCATTTCAGCAACCTTTACCCCAGGCAACTCTCACAACAAATGCTTCACCAATGGGTTGGGGAGCTCATCTGCAAGACCTCTCCACCCAAGGCACTTGGACTCCACAGGAGACTCATCTACATATCAATATCTTAGAACTCAGAGCAATCTTCCTTGCTCTTCGAGTGTTCCACACCCTGCTCAGCTACAAAACAGTCCTCATTCGTAGAGACAATCAAGTAGCCATGTTCTACGTGAACAAGCAGGGGGGGATCAGGCTCTCTGTCGCTTTGCAACGAAGTTTTGCGACTATGGACCCCTTCCAGAGAGCATCAGATTCATCTCCTGGCAGTGTATCTTCCAGGCATACAAAACTCTTGGGCAGACAGACTCAGTCGAGTTCTGTTTCCACATGAATGGTCTCTACATGGAGACCAGGTGGCCAAGATTTTTCAAATTTGTGGAACCCCGGACATAGACCTCTTTGCAAGTCCGTTGAATGCCAAACGTCCCCGGTTCTGTTCCAGAATTCCGGCTCAGGGCTCTCAGGCCAGGGATGCTTTCCTCCTTCACTGGGGTCAAGACTTCCTTTATGCCTTTCCACCCATTCCCCTAATTCCCAAAACCCTGTTCAAGCTTCAGAGAGACAGGGGCCATATGATTCTCATAGCTCCACATTGGCCACGGCAAGTGTGGTACCCTCTGCTTCTACATCTCTCTCAAGCTCCCTCTCTGGAGTTAGGGTCTGCTCCAGATCTCCTGTCCCAGGAGGACGGAATGTTATGGCATCCCAATCCCCAGTCTCTGCATCTCCGTGCTTGATTGCTGAAGGTCTAGATCTCCATGATCTTAACCTCCCTTAGCAAGTAAAGGCTATCCTTTATGCTTCCAGGAAACCTTTCACAAGACGCTCTTATTCTTTCAAGTGGAAAAGGTTTACCATATGGTGTTCGCAGAAGGGTCTTAATCCCCTTGCGATACCTCTGGAATCATTAGTGGAGTATCTCCTTCATTTATCCAATGCAGCACTTAAAACTAACTCAGTAAGAGTCCATTTGAGTGCTATTGCAGCTTTTTTCAAGCCTCTAAATGGACAACCTTTTTCCTCCCATCCTCTTATAGCAAGATTCATGAGAGGCCGCCTTTTAACTAAGCCTCCCATTAGGCCACCACCGGTGGCATGGGACTTAAACCTGGTTCTTGGTCAGCTTATGAAGCCACCTTTCAAACCCTTAGCTACTATCTCCTTGAAATTCCTTTCTTGGAAGGTTATCTTTCTCATTGCAATCACATCATCATGCCGCATCAGTGAGTTGCAGGCACTAGTAGCTGATCCACTTTATACAAGGTTCCATCATGACAAAGTAGTCCTTAAGACTCATCCACACGTTATGCCGAAGGTGGTCTCGCCTTTTCATCTAAACCAAGCGGTCTACCTGCCTGTGTTTTTTCCAAGGCCTCGTGCATCTAATGCAGAAAGAAATCTTCATACTTTGGACTGTAAAAGAGCTTTAGCCTTTTTCTTGCAAAGAACACAGCAACATAGAAAGTTCTCTCAACTCTTTGTTGCTTTTGATCCTTCTCATTTGGGACTTCCAGTCTCCAAAAGAACACTGTCCAACTGGATTGCTCAGTGTATTTCCTTTGCCTATCAGAGTAAGAATCTTCCTCTGGAGGGCCATGTCACAGCTCACAATGTGAGAGCCATGGCAGCTTCAATGGCTCATCTGCACTCTGTGTCTATTGACGACATCTGTCAAGCAGCCACTTGGGCCTCGGTTCATACCTTCACAGCCCATTACTGCTTGGACAAGGACTCCCGCCGGGGTGCCTTCTTTGGTCAGGTTGTTCTTCAACACCTGTTCCATACCTAATCAGCTCCTACCCACCATCCCTGGTTGGATGCCAGAGATCCATGGGGGGAAGTGGAGCCCTTTCACAGGGACACACAACTTCTGGGGTCTCTCCCTGGCATCTAAAGCTAGGGAGTCCCCATATGTGAAGACTACATTCCTGCTTGTTCCTGGAGATAGCATAGTTACTCACCTGTAACAGGTGATCTCCGGGAACAGCAGGAATTTAGTCTTCACAACCCACCCACTTCCCCTAGGAGTTGTATCTCTCTATCTATCTCTTTCTCTTTCCCTCTCTCTCTCTTTGTCTCAGCTTTAAACTCAACTGGAGAGAGGCAGTTGGGAAAGGCGGGAAGGCAACACGCAGGTGCTGTGGGATGCTCCCAAAAACTTTCTATCTCCAGGAACAAGCAGGAATAAGTCCTCACATATGGGTACGTCGGAACCGACGGAGCCTGCGCGGGAAAGCTCCCAAGCTTCCCAGAAAGGAAGCTTTTGGGGCCTCCCACAGCGCATGCGCGCTGCCTTCCCGCCTTCCTGACCAACTCTCCTCAGTTCTTCTTTTTCCGCGGAGCCAGCAGGTCGTGTTCCTGTCACCGCTGAAGAAATTGTTATTTTAATTTGTTTCTTTGACCGCGTGTCTGCCTTCCCCGATTCCAGACCGGTACCACCGGTCTTTTTTCATTTATTTCTTAAAAAAAAAAAATAATAATAATTACTTTTTCCTCACTTGGTGTGTTTATTCTGTGAGGCCTCTAGGCCTTCTCAGATTCTCCCTCATGGAGAAACCAGCCTCTGGTTTTAAAAAATGCACCAAGTGTACCAGTACTATTTCAGTCACAGATACCCATGAATGGTGTCTTAAATGTTTGGGGCCTGACCATTCCATTCAGGATTGTCCATCCTGCTCTCTGATGTCCAAACGGGGCTTACAGAACAGAGCAGCCAAGTTTCATATGCTGTTTTCTGCGGATACTCCAGCATCAACATCCTCCAGGTCTTCCTCTCCTGATGGATCTCAGGTAACCAAACATTCTTCAGGCAGGTCCTCAAAGGGCAAATCTCCCTCTAAGCAGCGAGAGGCCCTTGGCTTTGACCTTGAGGACCCTGCCCCAGCCAAACACCGGCGGGAAGCTCCGGCTTCCAAAGCTCCTCCTATGGGGTTACAGGTAGACATCGATGGCACGGCCTCGACCGATCACCTGTTAGACTGCTCTGGGGTACCGGCTAACACCGGTACTGACATCCAGGCAGTTGTGGCGTCTATGGGTACTACGGTACAATCCATGCAGCAGGCCATACTGGCTTTCATTAATGCTGCAACGCCCTCGGTGCCGCGACAATCGGTTCCGACTCCGGTTCCGGTACCACAACCGATACCGGTACCCAGAGCATCTACTTCCAGTAGTATGCCGGTTCCGGTCTCCGGTTCCGGAGATTTTCTCGATACCGATCCGGTTCCCGGTACGCCCGATGTCGATACCGGTCGGTACGCGTATCGATCTCTGGAAGCTAATAGGCGGTACTTTGAATCTTCTGAAGATTCTGATACCTCAGATGATTCTGCTGATGTCTCTTTTACTCTTCCTGAGGAGCCCTCTTCTCCAAAAAGGAGAATGTCTCCTCCAGAGGATTTGTCCTTTCAAGACTTCATTATTGAAGTAGCTAAAGGACTCTCCATATCTGTAACCTCTGAAAAGGAACCTAGAGCAAAAAAATTGGATATTTTAGGATACTCTAAGGTTCCCAAAGAGGCAGCCACCTTACCCATACATGAAATTCTTCAAGAACACATGATGGATTTGTGGGAGGCTCCTCTTACCCTATCTCCACATTCTCGACGTTTGGACACCATGTATCGGGTTCCTCCTTCTGGTTTTCAAAAAACTCAGCTCCCTCACCACTCTATTGTGGTGAAGTCTGCTATGAAAAAGATAAAGAGTACCAAAAGCCACTCTTCTACCCCTCCAGGAAGAGAATGTAGGACTCTGGATGCTTTTGGTAGAAAAATCTTCCAAGCTAGCATGCTTATTGCCAGAATCAATTCATACAGCCTCTATATGGGCATGTTTTTGAAAGAGATTGCACTGAAGATACGTCATTTTCTCCCCTTTATTCCAGAGGATAAAAAGGAGGAGTTCCTTCTTTTGCTAAAGCAAACTCAAGATGTTTCAAAGTTCTCCAACAGAGCAGCCTTTGACTCTTTTGAGGGAGCTAGCAGAGCCTCCGGCATTGCCATAGCTGCTCGCAGACTTGCTTGGCTCCAGGCCTCTGATTTGGAACCCTGGGTACAAGAAGGCTTGGGCAATCTGCCCTGTACAGGTGAAAATCTGTTTGGCAAGGAGTGGCAAATCAAAGCCACTCAAATGGATGCAGAGAATGCTGCTTTAGATAGACTTTCTAAGTCTACCTCTACCCCTACCAAGAAAAAACCTTTTAAGAAGCCTTTCTATAAAAAGACCAGATTTTCCACAAATACTGGCCAGCAAGCTTCCCAAGTTCGCTTTGCTCCTAAGCATCAGCATTCTAAACAGGCCAGAACAAAGTCTACAGGGGCTGCTACAGTCCAGCAGTCCCAACCCCCTCAGAGTTTTTGACTTGATTCTAGAGAACTTAACCTTTCTGGCTCTGCAACAACCAGAGCCTCTCACCATTCCAGGAAGGTTAACTCATTTTGCTCCCAGATGGGAACAAATCACATCAGAACAGTGGACCCTCTCTATCATCAGAGAGGGCTACAAACTACATTTCTCCAGCCTTCCTCCCCATACCATGGTGAGACAATTCAATTCTCCCCCATCTCTCTTGTACCTTTTGGGTCAGGAGGTGACCACTCTTCTCGCCCAAAAGGCAATAGAAGAGGTTCCTCTTCCTCAACAAGGGTCAGGTTTTCACTCCCCTTATTTTCTCATTCCCAAGAAAACAGGGGGGTACAGACCCATTCTGGATCTCAGAGAATTGAACAGATTTCTATACAAGGAGAAATTCAAGATGCTTTCTCTAGGCACTCTCCTTCCATACCTACAGAGTCAGGACTGGCTTTGTTCTCTAGATCTCAAGGATGCGTACACACATATACTCATCCATCCATCCATCCCACAGAAAATTCCTACGGTTTCTGTTCCAGGGAAAACATTTCCAGTACAGAGTACTTCCCTTCGGTCTAGCCTCTGCTCCAAGGGTATTTACCAAATGCATGGCAATAGTAGCTGCATTTCTACGCACTCTGGGAATCTTTGTCTTCCCATACCTGGACGACTGGCTCTTCCGAGCTCCATCTCAGTCCGAGACTCAGACTTCCCTGGACCACACCAGACGCATACTGCAGTATCTGGGACTCGTTATCAATCTGTCAAAGTCTCAACTCACCCCTACTCAGTCCCTAGAATTCATAGGGGCCTGGCTAGATACCACCACTGCAAGGGCCTATCTTCCTCAGGCCCGTTGCCACCGTCTAGTGCACTTGGCCTCTCAAATTCAGTCCAGAAGCCACTTGACTGCAAGAGAGATGCTACAACTGCTAGGCCACATGGCATCCACAGTTCATGTGGTGCCCTATGCTCGCCTACATATGAGAGCAGCTCAATGGACTTTGTCCACCAAGTGGACCCAAGCATCAGGAGCTCTCTCAGACCAAATAGCAACCTCACAACGTTTTTTTTTTGGTCTCTCCAATGGTGGATATCCACTCAAAATCTGTTGTTGGGGGCCCCCTTCCAACCTTTGTTACCCCAAGCAACTCTCACTACAGATGCCTCCCAAACAGGTTGGGGAGCTCATCTCCAAGACCTCTCCACTCAGGGCACTTGGTCTCCACAGGAGACCACCCTTCATATCAAACCTTTGGAGCTGCGAGCAATTTTCCTTGCTCTCAAGGTCTTTCATACCCTCCTCATCAACATGACAGTCCTTGTTCATACCGACAATCAAGTAGCCATGTTCTACATAAACAAACAAGGAGGGACTGGCTCTCTGTCGCTTTGCAACGAAGCTCTAAAACTGTGGGCATTCGCCAGAGAGCATCAAATCCATCTCCTGGCAGTATACCTCCCAGGAATCCAAAACTCTTGGGCAGACAGACTCAGTCGAGTTCTGCTTCCACACGAATGGTCCCTGCACATGGATCAGGTACTCAGAATCTTTCAGAAATGGGGAACCCTGGACATAGACCTGTTTGCAAGTCCGTGCAATGCCAAACTTCCCCGGTTCTGTTCCAGAATTCCGTGTCGGAGAGCTCAGGCCAAGGATGCCTTCCTCCTTCATTGGGGTCATGCCTTCCTGTATGCCTTTCCACCCATTCCTTTGATTCCCAAGACTCTGTTCAAACTTCAGAGGGATCAAGGATCTATGATCCTCATAGCTCCACGCTGGCCACTCCAAGTGTGGTACCCTCTACTTCTGCATCTCTCCCAGGCACCCTCCCTGGATCTGGGAGCTGCTCCAGACCTTCTGTCTCAAGAGGAGGGGACTTTGTGGCACCCAAACCCCAAGTCCCTTCACCTCAGAGCTTGGTTACTGAAGGCCTAGACCTTCAAGACTTCAATCCTTCTCAACAGGTGAAGGATATCCTCCATGCATCTAGGAAACCTTCCACCAGGCGTTCTTATGCTTTTAAATGGAAAAGATTTTCCATTTGGTGTGCTGAAAAGGGTCTTAACCCTCTAGCACTACCTTTAAATTCTTTACTCAAATATCTCCTGCATCTTTCCAATGCAGGGCTTAAAACAAATTCTGTAAGGGTCCATTTGAGTGCTATTGCAGCATCTCTTCAACCTATCAATGGACAACCTGTTTCCTCTCATCCTCTTATTGCAAGATTCATGAGAGGTCTAACTTTAATTAAACCTCCCATTCGGCCTCCTCCGGTGGCATGGGACTTAAACGTGGTTCTTGGTCAGCTTATGAAGCCACCCTTTGAACCCTTAACTACTACCTCCTTGAAATTTCTTTCCTGGAAAGTCATTTTCCTTATTGCAATCACTTCTGCTCGCCGCATCAGTGAACTGCAGGCTTTAGTGGCTAATCCACCTTATACAAGGTTCCATCATGATAAGGTAGTCCTTAGGACAAATCCTCACTTTATGCCTAAAGTGGTCTCACCTTTTCATCTTAATCAAGAGGTATATCTACCTGTCTTTTTTCCAGCTCCTCATGCATCCAGGGCAGAGAGGAACCTACATACGTTAGATTGTAAAAGAGCTCTTGCCTTTTACATCCACAGGACACAGCAACATCGAAAGTCTTCTCAGCTTTTTGTTGCTTTTGATCCTTCTCATTTAGGACTTCCAGTCTCAAAAAGAACACTGTCCAATTGGATTGCTCAGTGTATTTCTTTTGCTTACCAGAGTAAGAACCTTTCTCTGGAAGGCCATGTCACAGCTCACAATGTGAGAGCCATGGCCACATCTGTGGCTCATCTTCATTCTGTATCCATCGATCAGATCTGTCGAGCAGCCACCTGGGCCTCGGTTCATACCTTCACAGCCCATTACTGCTTGGACAAGGACTCCCGCCGGGATGCCTTGTTTGGTCAGGCTGTCCTCAGACACCTGTTCCATTCTTAAACAACTCCTGCCCACCTTCCCTGAATGGATGCCTGAGATCCATAGGAAGATGAGGAACCCTAGGGGGGGATCTCCCCGGCATCTTAGCTAGGGAGTCCCCATATGTGAGGACTTATTCCTGCTTGTTCCTGGAGATAGCACAGTTACTTACCTGTAACAGGTGATCTCTGGGAACAGCAGGAATTAGTCCTCACAACCCACCCACCTCCCCTATGAGTTGTATCTCTCTCTCTCTTTCCTTTCCTCTCTCTATTGTCTCAGCTTTAAACTCGAACTGAGGAGAGTTGGTCAGGAAGGCGGGAAGGCAGCGCGCATGTGCTGTGGGAGGCCCCAAAAGCTTCCTTTCTGGGAAGCTGGGGAGCTTTCCCGCGCAGGCTCCGTCGGTTCTGACGTACCCATATGTGAGGACTAATTCCTGCTGTTCCCAGAGATCACCTGTTACAGGTAAGTAACTGTGCTATTTGGACGCTGGGGAGCGTTCCCGCGCAGGCTCCGTCCGTACCGACGATACCCATATGTGAAGACTAAATTCCTGCTGTTCCCGGAGATCACCTGTTACAGGAGAGTAACTATGCTTTATAGTTGAGTACTATTGTTAAAGAGCAATTACAGAAATAATAGCTAACATCTAGAAACAGAGGTCACTTTAAACTTAACTTTGTTACAATTACAAAATTATTTAATAAGTATTGCTTAGTGCAAAAATGTAGGTAATTGTTCCTTGTGTTTTTTAGTGATTTCCAGAGAATTATGCAAACTGAAAGATGTTAGATTCTACAAATGAACGTAGTAGTAATGCTTCAAATCTAGTTCTTACTCTCCAGAATGTATTGGGATGACCAACACCATGTTCTGTGAAGATGGAGATAAGTCAGGCCATGTCAGATTGGCCTTTGCCCAGGAAATTGCAAGATGTTTTCATACTTTTTATTCTGGGTCTTAATTATCTTTTGTAGTTAGCAGGCTTGTCCTTCACATGTGATGTAGGAAAGGTGGGCAGTTACTGGAATTTCTCTGAAATTTTCCACAAAAAATTGCCTTCACTAGCACTCCTGGTTCTTTTGGGAAACCATTGCCTTGCAGTTCTGTGCAGAACCATAGTTCTTGCAGTTCTGTGCAGGCAAGTAATAAATCTGTCCAAGAAATCAAATTCAGCATCTTCTGTTGGCTTCTGTCATTAGCAGAAGACTGACCTGTATATGCCTGGAACCTGAATAGTTCTAAACATTACAAGCAGTATAAACCAAGCTGACTGCCTCAAATTGATAACAAGTTTAAAGTAGCTATCATTTAATAAAACTGCAGACTGAATTTGTAGCTACTGTTTATTTTATTATAGGTCGTGTTTAAATCAAAATTGATTTTATAAAAGTTTAATTTGTGTGTGGTTTTTCCTTCATGCTGCTTTCTTGTTAGAGTCCAGCGCCTCCTGCCGGAGCTGATCATAGTGACCTCATTGCAAGAGTTACCAATTTAGAGCTGGAGAATCGTGGCCTCCACAAAGGTAAGTGAGAAGTCTGTGTGCTTGTGAGGTTTTTACCTTAATGTATGTTTTAGCTGTGACAGAGAATAGCTCAAACGCTAATATTTTCACTAGACTCTATCAGGGTATCTTAGTAGCTTTTGTTCAGAGCTGCCCTGTGTTTCCATAATAAGCAGGCAGTAAGATTTGGCAAGGTGCTTGTTAATGAATCCCAGTGCATGAGTGTGATGTGTGCCCTTTAGCTACCCAAAAGGCTTGATTTTACCACAGTATTTTCTCTAGACTTGGGGTGTCTCGTACTATTAGTGGTGTTAGAACTAGAGTTTTTCATATCATCCCTTTATAACAAAATATAAAAAGGAATGGCTCTGGCTCAGGCTATGCTATGCAACCTTAAATTACTCTTGCTGGAATTCTGCATGTAAATTCAACATTTTGCTCGTTTTCATGATTTTTTCCCTCTATATTGTATTTAAAACAATGCTTTATTTTGGCAAACAAATCATGCAGTTTGCGTAATTCACACCTTTTGACACAAATGTGAATTGTTTGCAGGATTCTAGCAGGAGTACCCTATGCACTTTTTTCTTAGTTATAACGTAGACTGTATTTGCATAAGTCTTCTGTTTATACTCCCCTGCAGTCCAAATCCTATGTATATACTTCATCTGAAGGAATGTAATTGAAACCTGCAGCTTCAGACTAGAAGTTGCATCATAATATTTCTCTGCAGACAAGCAGGGGGATGCAGGCATACTCTATGGTGCCGTCCCTAATGATGCCCATGTGCCGGGCTCTCCCCCAGCTTTGAGAAGTCCTTTGGACTTTTCCAAGCATGCATTGTAGGTACTCCCTGCTGTTCCCGCCTGAGGCAGTTTTATCTCTCAACGTGGACAGGACTGCCATGATTCTCCCCTTCTTCAAGTCACTTCAGTTTTTTTCCTTTATTTTAAGTGTACTCTGGTTAGTGGTTTTCAGTGGGATTAGTTTACTTTCATTTTCATTTTACTTTGGCTTGGCCCTGCAGACTATTTTGTGGATTTTTTTTCTCACGCACCGGCGCCTTGGCTTGCAGCTCCTGCTGTGCAGCCTTTCTATCTTTTCAGAAAAACAAAAAAGGCAGAATCGCTGCCTGAGGCACATCAGGCTGTCTAAGCTGCCTTCAGGCTTTTTTATCCCTGTACATCAGATTTTTAATTAAGTCCTGAGAGAAAAGACTTATAGATGTCAGGACAGTCTTCACTGAGCCCTGTCCGATTGAGGCTCCATAGGGCAGCTGCATGTCCAGAGGCAGATTTCTTACCAGCACTGGCATCAACTCAGCCTACCCAGAGTTTGCTTATCTATACTGGGGGCTCCACTCCTTCACCTCCTCAACTCTTGGAAGCGGTGACAGAGCAAAGCACAACTTGGGAGTAAGGTAAATTCAAAATCCAAACATCTGAAACGTGCTGACAGGACTAGCTCACCAGGTAAGGCACCTAAGTGCCCTCATCTGCCTGACCCTCTAGAGTTGGGATAGCCCTCTTTAAAAAAAAAAAAAAAAAAATCCTGTGGAGAACCGTTCCCACTGTACCTGAGTGCATGCAGCCAAAAAGGGACCACAAGTCCTAACTTTCCTCCTATCACTATTACAGAAGTTTGTTCAGGATAGTGCGTTCATTCTTAGTGGAGTCCCTGTGAAACTCGGGACCCCTGTACTCAGCTTGCCAGTAGACACACCCACAGGTCCCAGGCATCATGGTCACCCAAGATTGCTCTCTGTAATAGCTTGGCATACACCCACACCACTAAAGAATGACACCTTTTTGCTGCTTAGTGTTCCCTACTCTCACGCTAGCTGCAGGATAAGTGAAGACTTCCCAGAGACCCTGGCACTGCCAGAGCCTTGGGAAGATGTACCTGAAGATCTCTTATCCAAAATTTCTACGGGAAGTTTCTAGAGCCTTGGCTCTGAGTGATTCTCAAATTCCTACCTATAAGTGTGATTTTTAGTCTGCTCTTGCAGCTTGCAGTGCACCTAAGCAGATTTTTAGCCCTACTGGTTCATCATATTCTCTAGGATCTTCAATCTATTTGGAAGAATCCCACTTCAATACATGCTACAGCCCGATGACTTGACCTCATATATAAGGTACTGTCTGTGCCAGGATTTGACCACTAGCAACTGCCTCATCAATTGGTGATCTCCGAAGCTGTCCTTAAGAAGTCAAAATCCTCTAAATCAGCTTTCCAGATGCCACTCGGCAAGGAACAAAAAACTCTTGATGTTGTCAGATGAAAGACCTATTAGAGTAGCCTTCTTGCGATGAGTGTTCTAGCGCATCAACTCCATATCCTGCATTACCACCATGATCTCCTTCTACAGCTGGATGATACTCAACCCTTACCAGTAGAAGAGCAAGCTCAATGTCTCACTAATTTGCATGAGGCTCTATATCATATCATCTGTACCATCTATGACACCTTTGATTCGATGGTGCACTCTGCTGCCATGGCTTTTTAAGTCAGGCAAACAGCCTGGCTCAGAGTATCTAGCCTCCAGGAGGACCTTTATGAAAGGCTTGCAGATACCCCATGTCAAGGAGATAGCCTTTTTGGATCTCAAGTGCAAGAAGCCATCTCAGAGGTCAAAGATCATTCATCTACAGTCAGGGAATTGGCTGCCCAGCCAGTAGAATCTGCATCACAACCCAGACTCTCAACTTCCTTACTACAGAAGAGCTTGCCATTATCAGTATTTCTAGCAGTTTTACCCTCACCAAAAAGATCTATATTCCAGGCAGCCAGCACAGCACCCTGCTGCTTCAGCTAATCCTCACTGCTCCAGACAGCAGGACAGAAAGCAATCCTGCAAACCAATTCCTGCTCCTAGTTTTCGACAACTTGCCCGATAGCAGGCAGAATTCATCACTTCAGAGAGGCATGGTATTCCATAACTATCAATCGCTGGGTACTCAACATCATTGAAAGGGGGTACAAGATAACTTTTCACAACTTCCACCCCCACCCCTCTTCCAATGTACCCGCGCCTTTGACTCAACACTTGCAAATCCTTGAACAGGAAGTCACCCAGCTCCTATACAATCAATCTGTTGAAGTAGTTCCTCCTGAACAATGCGGCCAAGGTTTCTACTCATATTTCTTCCTGATTCCTATTCGCTTCTCCGGGCCAGTCCAGGGACAGGTAGGGTTGTCAATCCTCTATAGCAGCTGAGGGCTGAAAACTTCAAGCTTTGAAGAGAGGTGAAGCCACTCCCCCTGAGCATTACCCAGCAGTCTTTCAGTCCTCAGCAGCTATAGAGGGTCGAATTGGGTGTTCTCCCTCGCTTTTCTTTTCAATTTTCTTTTCTATTGATAAAGATTAGCTCAAGCAGAGCTGATTAGTTTCTTCAGTCCTTGTGCCTTCAAGATTTGTGGTGCTGTATCTTTAAAAATTTCAGGAGACGTCGAGTAAGTCCGGTGAGAGGCAGAGCCTGTCTCCCTGTACTGGCTCCGTCTCAGTCGGCAGAGGATTCTCTGGGAGCCCCAGTTGTGCCTCTGCCGCAGCCGCTTCTGAGTTAGGGGGTGCTCGCTGGCTGCGGGACTTCCTTCTCTGACCCGACGGTGTTTGCTAGGTCGCGGTGAGTTTCTTTTTCTTTCTTTGATTTATTTTCGCCGTTTCCGTTTTCTGCCGGGTCCTCCGTTTAGCGCTTCTTTTTAGCGGTGCGGTTCGCCTGCTCCGCGCCTATTTTTTCGCCGGGTGTGTGTTCTGAAAGCGGCTCTCACGTTCACAATGACCGACAGTCATGAGGGTCCATTACAAGAGCCTTCTTTACCCGCCGAAAAGGCGGGAAAGTCGGCCATTTTGACGGCGCCTGTCAGCTCTCGCTCAGAGCAGCCGAGACCGCACAAAAGGAAGGCAAAGACACCGAAAAATCCTTTGCCTGTCTCGCAGCCTTCACCTCCCAAAATTGGGGCTCAGGGGGATATTGCTTCCTTTTTCTCACCTGAGTTTATTCTTGCAATGCACAGGGCATTTCTCCTCAGGTCATCTCAAACTGAGGGTCCTCTTATGGAAACACCATCTCCCCAGCCCCACAGCGCGAGGATCCTGGGGAAGGGACTTCTGCTGCTAGGAGTGCTCTACCAGATCCCTTGGGTCCTGCTTTGTCCCAAGATTCTATGAAATTTGGTCTGGGGGACACAGAGGTTTTGGCAGAACCCTTTCTGGAGCAGGACGCTGACGAATTGGAGGAGGGAGAGATTGTTCCCGGGGAAGATCCCAATATTTTCAGAGTTTTCCGCAAGGAGGAGCTCGCGGCTCTCATTGCGCAATCTTTGTCAGCTCTTCACCTGCTTCCTCCTTCGTCCTCACAGGAACCTTTGGAAGATCCCTTGTTGCAGGGTGTTAAATCTCAGCAACGCTGTTTTCCCATGCATCGGGTAATTAAACAGATGATAGAGTCGGAATGGGAGTGTCCTGAAGCTTCCTTGCGGGGTGGACGCGCTTTATCGCGCCTGTACCCTCTCCCGCAAGAGGAGCGGGATTTGTTACGCATGCCGAAGGTTGATGCCCTCGTGTCAGCTGTCACTAAGAAAACTACCATCCCGGTGGAAGGCGCTGCGGCGCTTAAGGATCTTCAAGATAAGAAATTAGAAGTTCTGCTCAAACAAGCATTTGATTCTAGCGCTTTGGCGCTGCAAGCGGCTGTTTGCGGGGCCTATGTTTCGCGGGCATCTATTCGCTGGTTGCAGGGCAGCGCGGACGGAGATGCCGCTTCAGAGCTTCCGGAAGCTGCAAAGTTGGAGTCAGCGGCTGCTTATGCAGCTGATGCTTTTTATGACTTGGTGAGAATAGCAGCAAAGACGATGGCTTCGCTGGTGGCAGCTAGACGTTTTCTCTGGTTGCGAAATTGGTCAGCGGATGTTTCCTCGAAGGTACGACTTAGTAAGCTGCCTTTTAAGGGAAAGTTGCTGTTTGGAGAGGCTTTGGAAAAGCTTGTAAAGGATTTAAGTGACTCCAAGGGCGGCCGCTTGCCTGAGGATAGGCCTAAGCAGCTGCGTGCCTCTGCAACCATTCGGGGTTCCTCGCGAGATTCCCGCAGGTTTCGGGGAGCACGTTTTGCGCCCTATTTTAGGGGGCGTTCCGGTTTTCGGGGTCAGTCCTTTCTAGGAGCCAGAGGTTTTGCCCGCTCGTACGGGGCGGCTTCTCAACCTTCCATTAAAAAGTCACAATGAAGGTCGGCAGGTCCAGCCGTTAGTTCCGATCGGCGGTCGTCTCCGGAATTTTCTAGCGGCCTGGACCTCGGTCACTTCGGACAAGTGGGTGTTGGAGGTGGTTCAGAAAGGTTATGCTCTGGACTTCGCCTGCCCCTTGCCACCCTCCTTTGTGATGTCCCCGTGTACGAACGGAATGAAGCGGCAAGCCATTTCTGATACGCTCGATCGTCTTTTGCATCTCCAGGCAGTCGTTCCCGTGCCGGTGGACCAGTGCGGCTGCGGTCGATACTCGATCTATTTTGTGGTTCCCAAAACGGGAGGTTCTTTTCGCCCCGTGCTGGATCTCAAAGGGGTCAACCGTACGTTGCGAGTGCCACACTTTCGCATGGAAACCTTGCGCACCGTACTCCGAGCGGTTCAGCCGGGAGAATTTCTCTCGTCCATGGATCTCACAGAAGCATATCTTCATATACCCATCAGACAATCTCATCAGCGCTATTTGCGTTTCGCTCTTCCGATGGGGCATTTCCAGTTTCGCGCCTTGCCATTCGGTCTCGCGACGGCTCCGCGTATGTTCACGAAACTGATGGTAGTAGTCGCGGCGGCGCTTCGCAAGGAGGGTATTCGGGTCCATCCCTATCTCGACGATTGGCTGATCCGGGCCGATTCTCGGGAGGCTTCGGTGACGGCAACAGCTCGCGTCGTTCAGCTTCTCGAACAACTTGGATGGGTGATCAATCATCCCAAGAGCCATTTGATACCAAGCCAGCAGCTAACCTATCTCGGAGCTTGTTTCGACACGGAGCGGGGGATAGTTTTCTTGCCCGATCTGCGGGTAGAGAAGCTTCTCCGGCAGGTTCAGGCTTTCCTGGGTCTTTCGGCTCCGTCGGCATGGACCTATTTACAGCTTTTGGGATCCATGGCGGCGGCTCTAGATCTGGTTCCATGGGCCAAAGCCCACATGCGACCGTTACAGCAGGCGCTTCTTTCCCTCTGGTCGCCGCAACTTCACCCGCTCTCGCAGCGCCTTCCCTGTCCAGAGCAGGTGCGGCTCAGTCTGCAGTGGTGGTTACTTCCGCAGCATCTTACGAAGGGCGTTCCTTTAGAGGAGCCCTCGTGGGTCTTGCTTACGACCGATGCCAGTCTCTCGGGCTGGGGAGCTCATTGTCAAGCTCAAGTGACTCAGGGCTCCTGGTCTCCAGTAGAGAGTTCGTGGTCGATCAATCGACTAGAGCTGCGTGCGGTTCGGCTTGCCCTGCTTCACTTCGCGGTCATACTCAGGGGCAAGGCGGTCAAGATATTTTCCGACAATGCGGTGATGGTGTCTTATATCAATCGTCAAGGCGGCACCAGATCTCTCCCTCTCCTGTCCGAGTGTCAAGAGTTAATGTCTTGGGCAGAAGCCAATCTCCAAGCGATCTCAGCAGCGCATGTCGCGGGCAAGGACAATGTCCAAGCCGATTATCTCAGCCGCAATGTCCTCGATCCCGGGGAGTGGGAACTCAATGCGGCGGTTTATCACGACCTGACTCTGCGTTGGGGATCTCCAGTGATGGATCTCATGGCGACGTTTGCCAGTGCCAAGACCAGCCGGTTTTTCAGCAGACGCAGGGAGCGCATGTCCGAGGGCCTCGATGCTCTTGTCCAACCGTGGCCTCAGGACTCTCTCTTGTACGTTTTTCCTCCTTGGCCGATGTTGAGTCGGGTCATTCAGCGGATTGCGCATCACCGAGGTGTGGTGATTCTCATTGCTCCGGATTGGCCTCGTCGTCCGTGGTATGCCGATCTCGTTCGCCTGCTCATAGCTCCGCCTTGGCCTCTTCCGGTTCGGCTCAATCTGTTACATCAAGGTCCGATTCTCATGCCCAGGGTGGATCGATTCTTACTTACGGCTTGGCTCTTGAGAGGGATTGCTTAAAGCGCAAAGGCTATGCGGAATCCGTAATTGCCACCTTGCTTCAGTCTAAGCGGCCTACGACTTCTTTAGCTTATGTGCGCGTCTGGCGTCTCTTTGAATTTTGGTGTGGCCAGCGTAATATTCGTCCTATGTTGTCTGCATTGCCTCAGCTTCTTCTTTTTCTTCAACATGGGTTCGACAAAGGTTTGGCTCTCAGTACCCTTAAGGTCCATGTAGCCGCACTTGCTTGTTTTCGGGGATACGTTCAGCATCGCCGTCTTTCGGCGATTCCCGATGTCCAACGTTTTTTACGGGCCGCAAGGCTTCTTCGCCCTCCGGTGCGGTCTATCGTTCCTCCCTGGGATTTGAACGTGGTATTGGAAGCTTTTTCTCAATCATCCTTAGCTTCCCTTGGTTCTCGTGAGATTCGCGAGTGTTCCTGGAAGACGGCTTTTTTAGTTGCCTTGTGTTCAGCTCGTCGGATTTCCGATTTGCAAGCATTGTCTTGTCGAGAGCCTTATCTTCAGTTTCTACCGGAACGGGTGTTGCTGCGCACTGTACCTTCCTATTTGCCTAAAGTTTTGTCTGTTTTTCATGTGAATCAATCTGTCGCCTTGCCGGTGTTTACCGATTCTTCCGGTTCTGCCATGGATCAGTCTCTCAAGCAGTTGGATCTTGCGCGGGTCTTACGGAGGTACTTACGACTTTCCAAACCTTTTAGGAAAACGGATAGGCTTTTTGTTCAATACGCCGGGCCACGTAAGGGTCAACCGGCCACCAAAGCCACCATAGCGCGTTGGGTTCGAAGTGCCATATTAGCGGCTTATACTGCCAAAGGGATTTCTCCGCCGGTGGGATTAAGGGCTCATTCTACTCGGGCTCTAGCCACTTCTTGGGCGGAGTTTGCGTTTGTACCGCCAATAGATATTTGCAGAGCGGCTACTTGGTCGTCCTTACATTCTTTTACTAAGCATTATAGACTGGATGTTCATGCGCGGGACGATGCAAAAGTGGGGGCTGCGACTCTTATCGCAGGGCTCGCGGGTCCCTCCCAGATTTAGGTACTGCTTTGGTACTGCCCTACCTGTCCCTGGACTGGCCCGGAGAAGCGAATAGGAATACGAAATTAGTTCTTACCTGCTAATTATCTTTCCTTGAGACTTCTCCGGGCCAGTCCAGGGTCCCACCTCTTGCTGTGTATATAGACTTTTTGTTCATCACCGGCTAAGGATAACTGTGAGGTTCCGGCAGTCGTTCACGGCAGAGCTCACATTTGGGGGTTTCAGATTTCCTTCAATGCCGACTAAAGTTTTTGGGAAAAAAAAAAATTATATTTTGCGGACCAATTGTAGCTTCAGCATTTTCAAGGACTATAGAACGCTGTCAGTGTTTCAGGCTGTATCTCGTGTTTTCAGTTCTTTCTTTTAGTTGCTTTGTCATTTGAAGACTGCTGGGTAATGCTCAGGGGGAGTGGCTTCACCTCTCTTCAAAGCTTGAAGTTTTCAGCCCTCAGCTGCTATAGAGGATTGACAACCCTACCTGTCCCTGGACTGGCCCGGAGAAGTCTCAAGGAAAGATAATTAGCAGGTAAGAACTAATTTCGTATTCCAATAAAGACTGGAGGATTCTGTTCCATCTTAGAACAAGAGTGAGGGAAGGAGGGGGGGGAGAAAGGATTGAATAGCGCGGATCTTACGAAAGTGGAAAAAAGAACTACGGACGAGTGTAGATATATGCTGGTGAAATGAAAGGGAGGAATCCAGGGTGACACCGAGATAAGAGGGTAGAAACGAGAGGGATGGGAAGAGTGGACATAGTGGGAGATAGCGAGGGGGAAGGATCGTCAAAGGAAAACCAACCAAAGAGTGGCGGACTTACAGGGATTCACATGGAGGAAGTTGTTGGTGAACCAGGTGGAAATGTGGACAAGGCAATCATCAAGAGCAGAGAGGGCGGGGGCCAGGGGGGTTGGTGTAATGCAGAAGCAAGATGTCATCCGCATAATATAGTAATCAGAGATTCCTGCTTGCTGAATGAGCAGGGCAAGTGGAGCGAGAAACACAGTGAAGAGGAGGGGGGCAAGAATGAAACCCTGGGGGACACTGCAGGGAAGAGGAAGGGATGGTGAAACAGTGGTGGCTGATTGAACTGCAAAAGTGCATGACGACAGAAAAGAGTGGAACCACTGGAAAAATGGTGCCACGGCTTCCAAGATCGGACAGACGAATAAGGAGGGTGCGGTGGTCGACAACATCAAAAGCAGTAGGGGCACTGTTTACACCCATATTCGGACAATTGGCTCATATCAGGACCCTCCACAACAACAAATCACACAGTTCAAGACACCATAACCTTCCCAAGATACAGGCTTTGTCATAGACTAACAAAAATCTCAGATCAATTCTCGGCAGAATCTGTTTTATCAGGGCATGCCATAGACACAGCAAAGGGAAAAGCCTTCTTTCCTAATGACAGACTCAAGCTTCTCCAGCACCTCAGCAGCAGACTGCTTCGCATCTGGGATACATCTGCTCGCTTCCTGCTTCAGTTATTAGACCACATGGCAGCTGCTGTGCAAGTCATACCACATGCAAGATTGTACATGCAATCTCTTCAGTGGCACTTCAGAGCTCACTGGAATCCACACACACAGCTCCAATGGACGAAAATCCCATTGGGCAGGAATGTAAATTTAGACCTTCAAAACAGTCTATGCTGGTGGACCGTTCCATCACATCTAGCAATGGGTTGCCTGCTTCAACCACCTCAGCCTCAGCTTCACCCTAATGATGGACACCTCCACCTGTGGTTGGGGGGTGCATCTACTACACCTGTCCATGCAAGGACTCTGGTCACCACAAGAATGCTCCATTAACATCAATGTGTTGGAATTTTAAGTGGTGCTCTTTGCCTTGCAGGTCTTCAGACACTGGTCTACCAACAAGATCCTCTTAATACAAACAGACAATCAAGTATCCATGTTCTACATCAACAAACAAGGTAGAGTGGGATCCTTTTGACTGTATTGCGAAGCCACATACCTCTGGCTCTTTGCACTCTCGAGCACTTTGCTCAGAGCAACCTAATTTCCAGGAGCTGAGAGCCAACTAGCAGACTTGCTGTGTCAAGTTATAATGCCCTGTTCAATGTAATTTCAGTTTGTTCAATGTAAACTGCCTTGATATCACGAAAGGCGGTATATAAGAAATGTTAAATAAATAAACCAACTCCCTGGACCCTTACGAATGGTCTCTCAACATCATGGTACTACATACACTCTGCTCAGTGGGGCACTCCGGTTGTAGATCTCTTCGCTGCTGCAGTCAACGCCAAATGCAGGCTCTTCTGCTCCATCCAACTAAGTCCTTTCCGATGGGCCCCATGATACCTTTCTGCTCACTCAGGGGTCGCAACTGGTCATGGATTCCTTTCTGCTTACACAGGATCAAGGCACCGTTGCTCCACCCCAATCTCCAAAGTGTCTTGTTGGCAGCTTGAAAGATCCAAATACCTCAGCAATAGCTACATCCTTCTCTAAGGAAGTGCTATAAGTAATTACTACCTCAAAAAAACAGACTGCTCTGCTATCCTACCCTTGTAAATGGTCCTGCTTTTTAAATTGGACGAAGGAACGTCATCAGGACCCCCTTCACTCTCCCCTGGGTAAGGTCCTGACCTATCCTACTGCATCTCTCTCTGTTTATCTTTCTGCTATAGTAGCTTCCTATGTCCCAGTAGATAGTAAGCCCGTCTCAGTTTATCTGCTTACCTCGATTTATGAAAGGCCTATTGTAGTAGTCGATATGGAAGGGCAGACTAGATAAGCCACATGGTCTTTTTCTGCCGTCATGTTTCTGTGAATGCCAAACCTCCCATTAAATCACTTCCGTCTTGGGACCTGAATGTAGTCTTAGAAGAATTCATGAAAGCTCCCTTTGAGCCTCTCTGTTCAGCTTCTCTAAAGCATCTTACCTGGAAAATAGTGTTCCTTGTGGCAATAACCTCTGCACATAGGATTAGTGAACTTCAAGCATTTGTGCACTACCTTCCTTACACACAGTTTCTTCATAACGAGGTACTCTTAAGGACACATCCTAAGTTCCTTCCGAAAGTTGTATTGAAATTTCACTTGAACCAGTCCATTGTACTTCCCACCTTTTTCTCTAATTTCAAGATAGACTCGCCAGAACAATTCCTCCATACTTCAGATTACAAATGAGCACTATGCTCTTACCTACATGCAACTAAAAATTTGTGATCGTCCTCACAACCTTATATCACTTTCAGTGCAAGTAACATTGGATGGCCAGCCTCAAAAAAGGCACTTTCATCCTGATTCTCAGATTATCTCCTTCTGCTATGCCTAAGCTTACTTACCCAGTCCCAGGTCAAGATGAGCCCCATCAATTACATGCAGCTGCAATCACTGTGGCCAGTTTAGCTGCAGTCTCCACCCAGGATATCTGTACATAAGAACATAAGATATGCCATACTGGGTCAGACCGAGTTCCATCAAGCCCAGTATCCTATTTTCAACAGTGGCCAATCTAGGTCATACGTACCTAGCAGTTTCCCCAAAAAGATACAGGTTCCACAATGCTTGTATTAGGTCAAGCATTGATATCCTGGGTCTCTTCTTAATGGTTTATGGACCTTTCCTCCAGGAACTTGTCCAAACCTTTTTTTTTTTAAACCCAGCTTCACTAACAGCCTTTACTACATCCTCCAGTAACAAATTCCAGAGTTTGATTACACGTTGAGTGAAAAAATATTTTCTTTTTAGTCTTAGTTTTCTCCAGGACCAAGAAGGAAGTCAGTACTCACATATGGGTGACGTCGGCGCTGACGGAGCCCCCATGCGGAGCATTTCCCCAGCTTTCACAGAAAGCCTTTGGGACTGCCAGCACGCATGCGCGGTCCCCTTCCTGCCCAAGGATGCCATCTTGCTCAGTCTTCTTTTTTCCGCGGAGCCCGATGGACATGGTTCGTGTTCACCCGTGAAAAAAGTTGATTTTTCGTGTTTTTCTCTGTTCGACGCCGTTTTCCCCTTCCCGCCTCAGGCTGGTACACCGGTATCGAGCCTGGACTTCTTTTTTCAGTTTTTGTCCTTGTTCACTGGCAGCCCTGTCTTTTGACCTCGCAGGGGTCCTTTTTCGCCCGATGGCTGCCAGCGGGTTTAAAAAGTGTGATCGGTGTAAAACTTATGTCTCTCACCGACACACATGACTGCTGCCTCGGACCCGATCATGACCCGATGATCTGTGGTCCGTGTGGGAAAATGTCCTTGAAGGCGTTGAGGAGTTGGCAGCACCAGAAGGAAAGAATCTTCTCTGACTCCGCATCCGGCCGGGCCCGGACTTCGTCAGAGGCCTCGATGTCTCGGGATTCTGATCCCGAACATTGCCAGGGATCCTCTGAGAGGGAGGTCTCCCTCGTGGGAGCATCGCAGGAAGAAGATACCCGCGAGGGTGGTGTCGGTGGACGCACTTGGATCCTCGAGGGCCAGGTCGCATAGCCCCGACCGCCGTCCTGGGTCTTTGGAGTCAGAGAGGCCTGCAAAACAACCTCATGTGGAGCCGGAGTCCCCGAGTCACGTTAGTGCTCTAGTCCTCGTGGATTCTCCTCCGGGGGAGCCTACGTCGGGGCCCGAGTCGGGGGCTGCTGAGTCTCCTGAGCTCGGACTCAGGTTGACGGCCTTGGAGAGCAGCTTTGCTGCCTTCATGGAACAGCAGAGGGCACTGATTGCTGGTCTCACTGGTGCATCTGCCCCAACCACCGGGACATCGACGTCCAAGTCGACCCCGGAGACCGAGTCGATCCTCGAGTCCATGCGCTCTCGAGTCGATCCATGGCCAAGGTCTCCCTCGGCCTCCCGTTCGGGACCAAGGTCGTCGACACCGGTACCCTCGGCATCGGTGCCTGCCCGACCGGAGCCGCTTGATTCCTCCTCCGAGGAGTTGGGCTGGGAAACAGAGGATGAGGAGTTCCTGGACACCTTTCGGACCCGGTGTGTCCCTTCGGACTCACTGGAGTCCGAACCTCGGAGACGGTACCCCCCGGAGGACACCCGGTTCTTGGATTTCGTGCGGGACATGGCCAAGGCCTTAGCCTTCCCCGTGGATCCTGAGGAGGAGCCTCGAGCCGAGGAGCTTGAGGCCCTGCAGTATGACTCTCCTCCCAAGGAGGCCTTTACTGTACCGGTTCCTCCGATGCTGGAACGGTTGCTCTTCCACATGTGGGAGGCGCCGGCCTTGACGCCGGTTCTGAGCAAGCGGGTCGATTCCATCTATCGAGTCCGCAAGAGCCCCGGGTTCCAAAAGGCATAGCTACCGCACCACTCCATGGTTGTGGAATCGGCCATGCATCGTCTCAAGAGTCAGAAGATGCACTCCTCGGTGCCTCCCGACCAGGAGGCCCAGAACCTGGATGCCCTCGGTAGAAAGTGTTTCCAGGGCTCTATGCTTGCTTGACGTGTCCAGACCTACCAGCTGTACATGGGCATGTACCTTCGAGACCTGGCAAAGGAGATTGCCAGGTTCTCTGCTGGTCTGTCCGAGGAACCAGAGGTTCAAGACCCTGCTATCGGGAATCCGAGAGTGCTCGAAGTTTATCTCTCGAGCAGCCTATGATGGCTTCGAGGCTTCGGCCCGTGTAGCCGCAGCCGGCATCGGTGCACGCCGTCAGGCTTGGCTACAGTCATTGGACCTCGAGCCATGGGTGCAGGACAAGTTGGTCGATGTCCCCTGCCAAGGTGAAAACCTCTTTGGCAAGCCCATGGCTGAAAAGGCTGCGGAACTCGAGTCCGAGACTCTCACCCAGACAAGGCTGTCCAGGAAAACCTATGCCCCTTCCCAGAAGAAGAAGGGCTCGGGAAAAAAGACCTTTTACCTGAGGAAGTCATCTGCCTACAAATCATACCCTCATTTTCAGGCCTCCACAGCTCCCCAGCAGGATCAGCAGGCCAAAGGGCAGGGACATGGGCCCCGTAGGCAGAAAACCCCCAAGCCACCAGCTCCTGCACAGCAGGGAGTGGGGTTTTGACTCCAGTGGCATAGCCTCTCCTCCTCAGCTGGCCCCTCCCAGCACAGGAGGCCGGCTGACCCTGTATGCCCACAGGTGGTCAGCCGTAACAAGCGATCTCCAGGAACAAGCAGGAAGGCGCTGTGGGATGCTCCCAAAAGCTTTCCTTTTGGACGCTGGGGAGCGTTCCCGCGCAGGCTCCGTCGGTACCGACGATACCCATATGTGAAGACTTATTCCTGCTGTTCCCAGAGATCACCTGTTACAGGTAAGTAACTGTGCTATACCTGGGTGCTAAGCATTGTCCAGAGAGGCGATCTCCTCCACTTCCACCAGGTACCTCCCTCTTACTTTCCAGGGTAGCCTCCAAGACTCCCTCTGCACATTGACTTACTCCTACAGGAATTAGCAAGTTTTCTGAAGGAACAGGCCTCATCACCTGAGAGGTCAAGGCTTCTATTCCAGGTACTTCCTAGTACCAAAAAGAACAGGAGGCCTCAGGCCCATCCTAGACTTGCGGAATCTCAACAAGTTCCTGGAGAGGGAAAAGTTCAAGATGCTTACCCTTGGAATCCTGCTGCCCTACCTCCAGCAGGGAGATTGGCTATGCTCCTTAGATCTAAAGGATGCTTATACTCACATCCTTATTCATCCAGACCACAGACAATATCTCCAATTTGTAGTGTGAGGAAACCATTACCAGTACAGGGTACTCCCTGTTGGCCTAACTTCCGCCCCCAGGGTTTTCACTAAATGCCTGTCGGTGGTGGCGGCCTATCTCAGGGTTCAAGGACTCTTTGTCTTTCCATACCTGGACGACTGACTCATCAGGGGTCAGTCTCCACAGGAGACCAATCAAGCCACTCTCCGCACTGTCGCTCTTCTCCAGATTCAGGGCTTTGCACCCCTCACAGAACATGAAGTTCATAGGGGCCAGACTGAACACCCTTCAAGCAAAGGCTTTTTTGCCAGTGGACAGGGCCCACAGACTGATGGACTTGGCCAGCCAATTCCACAGCAATTCTCTGGTCTCCGCCAGACAATTCCTGAGGCTCTTAGGCCACATGGCATCCACGGTCCATGTAACTCCAAATGCCCATCTACACATGAGGCCCGCTCAGTGGGGCCTCAGAACTCAGTGGCTGCAGGCCATGGGAAACCTGATGGACAAAGTGAGGGTGTCCAAGCTCCTAGCTTCCTCTCTACAGTGGTGGCTTCATCTTCTGAATCTGCTAAAAGGGGTGCCTTTTCAGGCACCTCAATATTCTCAGGTGCTGACAACCGATGCTTCTCTCCAAGGTTGGGGTGCACATTGCCAAGGAGCATGCACTCAGGGCCTATGGTCCCCTTGGGAGTCCGCACAGCAGATCAATTTCCTAAAGCTCAGGGCAATCCGCCTGGCCCTCCGGACTTTCTCTCATGTCCTCTCTCGCCAGTCTGTCTTAGTGCAGACGGACAATCAAGTTGCCATGTTCTGTGTGAACAAGCAGGGGGGCACAGGGTCCCGACCTCTGTCAGGAGGCACAGGACCTATGCTCCTGGGCAGTCAATCATGGCATACTTCTCAAGGCGGTCTATCTTCCTGGACAAGAGAATTACCTGGCGGACAGATTGAGCAGGATTCTGCAGCCACACGAATGGCAGTTGAATCCTCTGGTGGTTCAGCAGAGCTTCCTGAGATGGAGTCTTCCCACCATAGATCTCTTTGCCAGTCCACTGAACCGTCAACTGCCCAGTTTCTGCTCCAGGCAACCACATCCTCTCAGAGTAGCAGCGGATGCCTTTCTCATTCCATGGTCTACAAGCCTCCTATATGCGTTTCCTCCCACACCTCTAGTGTCCAAGACACTGTTCAAAGTGATCCAGGACAAGGCCTCGGTGATTCTGGTGGCCCCCAGATGGCCAAGGCAACCCTGGTTCCCACTTCTTTTGCAACTAGCGGTGGACACTCCTCTTCCTCTGGGGATGCAACCCGATCTCCTCTCTCTTACACCCCAACCTCCAGTCCCTCAATCTGATGGCCTGGCTGCTGAAAGGGTAGTTCTAGCACCCTTACTGCTGCCTAGGGAAGTGGAGGACGTGGTCTTGGCCTCTAGGAGGCAGTCCACTCGGAGGTCTTATGCCCTCAAGTGGCATAGGTTCTCCACCTGGTGTGCTCAACACAAGGAGGATCCTTTCTCATGCCTGGTACCAGTGGTGCTGCAATATTTGCTTCACCTGTCCAACCTAGGCCTAAAATCCAACTCTGTTAGGGTCCATCTCAGTGCTCTCTCAGCGCACCATTCACCGGTGGAGGGTCAGTCTCTCAAGCCACCCTTTAGTGGCTCGCTTCCTCAGAGGCCTACTTTTGCTTAAGCCTCCAGTTCGTCCACCTGCCCCTGAGTGGGATCTCAATGTGATCTTGCAGCAACTGACTCGCCCACCTTTTGAGCCAATGGCAACCTGCCATTTACATTTCCTCTCCTGGAAGGTATTTGGGATTTGAATGTGGTCTTGCAATGGCTTACTTGCCCACCATTTGAGCCTATGGCTACTTGTCCTTTGCGTTTTCTCTCCTGGACAGCGTTGTTTTTGGTAGCTCTTACCTCAGCAAGTCGAGTGAGCGAACTTCAAGACTTGGTGTCAGATGCACCATACACTAGGTTCTATAGGAACAGAATAGTCTTACGGACTCACCCTAAGTTCCTTCCTAAGGTTGTCTCCTCCTTTCACCTCAACCAGAAGGTGGTTCTTCCAACTTTTTTTCCCAGGCCCGCATGCCAGCCGGGCTGAGACGGTCTTGCATATTTATTTATTTATTTATTTATTTAACAGTTCTTATATACCGCGCTCTTTGTCATCAGTGCGGTTCACATTAAAACAGTATCACACTTGGTCAGTCAAGTCTGGCCTACGTTTACATATAACAGGGCTTTAACATGGAAGCAACTGGGGGAAACTATTCACATTTTAAACAAATTACCTGCTGGTGCTTAATTCGCTGTAGGTGACATCTAGCAGACTTACAATCAAGTTAAGATTCTGGCATATCTATGTTACCATATAGCAGGATTTGAGACTGGGGGGGTGGGGGAGGGTGAGGGGAGTGGACATTGAGATGTGTAAAGTGCATGAGAAACAGGTGATGTTTGATGGCCTTTCGAAACTGCTTAAGGTCCCTGATTGTTCTAATGTTGGGAGGGAGTTTGTTCCAGCACCTGGGGGCGTAGTTGACAAATGCCCTATTGATGGTTGACTGGTTATGTTTAGTAGATTCGCTTGGTGTGAGTAGGATGTTTACCCTGGACTGTAGAAGGGCATTGTCCTTCTACCTTGATCGTACGCAGGGACACCGAAGGGCTGTTCAACTCTTCATCTCTTTTGACCCTAATAAGTTGGGGTTACCTGTCTCCAAGCGTACCCTGTCCATTTGGGTAGCAGACTGTATCGCCTGGGCGTACAGGGCAGACGGCCTCTCGTTGCAGGTTTGAGTCACGGCTCACCGTGTCAGGGCGAAGGCTGCGTCAGTGGCTCATCTCCGCTCTGTTCCGTTGGCAGACATCTGCAGGGCTGCTACTTGGTCTTCAAGCCAGACTTTTGCGGCCCACTACTGCCTCGAGAGGGAGTCCCGCAGGGACAATGCTTTTGGACAGGCGTTACTCCGTATTCTCCAGGACCAAGCAGGAAGTCAGTCCTCACATATGGGTGACGGCGGCGTTGACGGAGCCCCCATGCAGAGCATTTCCCCAGCTTTCAAAGAAAGCCTTTGGGAATGCAGGCACGCATGCGCGGTCCCCTTCCTGCCCAAAGGTGCCAACTTGCTCAGTCGTCTTTTTTCCGCGGAGCCCTACGGACGCCTGTCCTTGTCACCCGTGAAAAAAGTTGATTTTTTTTCTGCCTTGGGTCGAGTTTATCTCCAGGAACAAGCAGGAATGAGTCTTCACATATGGGTACGTCGGTACTGACGGAGCCTGCGTGGGAACGCTCCCCAGCGTCCAAAAAGAAAGCCTTTGGGAGCATCCCACACGCATGCGTGTTGCCTTCCCGCCCATTCACTTCCCTCTCATCAGTTTTCCGCAGAGCCAGCAGGACGTATTCCTGTCGCCGCAGAAAATTCTTATTTTTCTTCTTTTTTTGTGGTCGCGTCTGCCTTCCCTCAACACTGCCGGTGCTTTTCTTTCTTTTTACTAAAAATTTCTTTTCTCTAGGAATTTTTCCTGTTTAGTGCCTGACGGTTTCTAGGCCACTAGCTCTCTATCCTTCCATTATGGAAAAGCCAGCCTCTATCCTTAAGAAATGCTCAAAGTGTGGCGGTACAAATATATTTTTAGACACTCATACTTGGTGTCTAAAATGTTTAGGTCCTGACCATTGCCCACTGGAGTGTCTCTCCTGCTGGAGCTCAAACAGAAGTCTTCAGGATCGAGCACAACTCGATACCAAGTTCACATCGGACTCGATGTCACCAGCCAGAATATCTTCTTTTTCACAGGATCAGGTAACCAAACAAAAGTCTGTTAAGACTAGCCAGTCCTCAAGTGGTAGATCTCCTTCTAAGCATCGAGATGCCTCTGGCGTTGCCCTCGAGGACATTTTGGCAATAAAGCCCCAGCGGGAGTCTTCGGGCTCCAAAGCATTAACGGGGCTTCAGGTTGTTCCCGAGGTTCTTACCTCCATGGACATACCTGGGCCATGTTCGGTGGTTGTGGCCACTTCGAGTGGTACCGACACCCCGGCATCGCCTATGGTGATGGATGAATCACTCCTCACTGATGAACGTAGTCTAGCGCTCTCAGCTACTTCGGTACCACTAGAGTTGCTGCAGACCATTCCTCGGGTATCGGTATCGGCTTCGGTACCAGTATCGACATCGTCACCGGTGTCGGTATCGCTGTCTAGCATGGAGGATTCGGCACCAACTCATCTCGGTACTGACCTTGGGCGGTACCGAAGACATCTCTTTAAAGAAAATCTGATGCTTCATCCTTTCAAGTCTTCCGATCCCGATGACTGGGATGAATCCATTGGTGCCAAGGCTGAATTTTTAACAATTTCAGCCTTTACCCCTCATTTCAGAGGGTCCTCCTCAGGAGAGATTTCTTTTCAAGCTTTTTTGCTTGATATGGCAAAGTTACTTGCCATTTTTATACCTGGTAAAGAATCTATACCAGGGGATTCAGAGACTCTGCAATTTCCCTGGATTCCAAAGGATGTGATCATGCTTCCTGTGCATCAGATCTTACAGGATCTACTATTAAAAATGTGGGAAACTCCTTTAATGTTATCCCCAACTTCTAAAACACTTGACACTGTGTACCAGGTGCCACCTTCCCCAGGTTTTCAAAAGACTCAACTTCCTCATCATTCTGTTGTAGAATCAGCAATGAGGCGTATTAAGAGTGCAAAGAAGCACTCCTCTTATCCGCCAGGTCATGAGTCTAGGATTTTGGATGCCTTTGGACGTCGATGCTTCCAGGCATCTATGCTTTCAGCAAGAATTATCTCATATATTTTCTATATGGGATTATCTCTTGAAGAGGTCACAAAGAATTTAAAACTTTTGAACCCTTTGCTTCAAGAACATAAAAGAGCAGACTATTTCTTATTAGTCAGTCATGCTCAAAATGTCTCTAAGTTCCTTAATCGTGCTTCCCTGGACTGTTTTGAGTCTATTAGCAGAACGTCTGTTATAGCCATTGGGGCACGGCGTATGGCCTGGCTCCAAGCTTCAGACTTGAACAAATGGGTGCAAGAAAGGCTGGGAAATACTCCTTGTACTGGTGAAAATCTCTTTAACAAGGATGTTTTATTCCAAGCTAATCAGTTAAACACTGATATTGTTGCTTTCAGAGGATTGTCAAAACTTTCCTCTATTCCAGCTAGTAAAAAATCTCCTAAAAAACTTTATTCCCCTAGGGGAAAAAAGTTTTATCCATCTTCTACCCATCATGCAGATGTTTCCAAAGAAGGGCAACATCAAACCAGGCTAAGAAAATCAAAACCTCAACAGGCTCAGCAAACCCAGCAGTCGCAGGGTTTCTGATACTTTATTCATTAAATCTCTTTTTCCTGTTTGAGGTTTAGAACCGCTAACCTACTTATCAACAGAAGCATCTACAGTTCATCTCATCCTTACTGAGAGATCAGTGATACGACTCTAGGCATGAATCTCTTGCCACAAGAGAAATCCATTCTTTTAGCTCCTAGAGCTATTAATGATAATCATGCCTACAGGTAACAGGCTTCTTCTCTCCTTTTTGAAGGAAAAAGAGGAGTAACAGCTAATTACAAGGTAGGCTATGCCCTTCACCTTGACAGTTTTCCTGTACGAGGATATCTCATAGTTCTGACTGCAAGGGGGCTTTACCCTTTTCAGGGACTTAACAAATTGTAAGTCTTCTCAACTCTGTATTACTTTCTATCCCTCTTAGTCGAGACATTCAGTCTAAGAGTGATACTATTCAACTGGAGGGCTTACTTTTTAAGCCCATAGGATTTTCTTCAATACCTACTCCAGTAAGTGGTTTCCATACAGAGCTTTCTTCCCCTTTGCAATCTTTTCAAATATTTCTTTTAAGACAGCTTATCAGACGATAATTGAGTTTTACCACTCCTAATTATGTCTGTTGGTCCATTTCCAATCTATAGGACCTAACTTTTTCTGCTGCCTTAATAACAAATAATTCCAAGACAGGTTCCAAAACCCACTTGGACAATTTATCATTGCAGGCAACCGGCCTGTCTGCTATTCTTAGCCATCTTCAATTCTTTTTGGCTCCAACAGAGTAGATTAGGTTGCACACTGGCAATTAAACAGCTAGATCTCACCTAAGCAACCTACAACATGTTCTCTGTAATTATACAAAAAAGCTCTGCAACTATGGGCCTTTGCCAGAGAGCATCAGAGCCATTCCTAGTAGGTAACTTTCAGATGGTTAAAAAGGCTTTGCCCAGTCATGCTGCTACATGACTGTTTTTTTTCCTACTCTTACCATCTTCCTTAAAAATTTCCTTTTTAAAAAAAGGAACCAGGGCTTAGACCACGTGAAAGCATAAAGAATTGCTCAATTCCCTGGGTTCCACATCTCCAGTGGAACTCTTACAACAGGGATGCATTCCTTTTCACTGCAGTCGGTCCTTGTCTAGTGCATTCCTTCTAATTCCCAATACTTCATTGAAGCTTATGCTGAACAAAGAACGCATGATACTCATATTGCCCTCATAGAGGGGCAAACATGGTATCCCCTTATATTGTGTCGTCTTCTCCACACTGAAGTTATAGAAGGATCCAGACTTATTGTCTTAAGACTAAGGATCTCCTCTGCACCCTTTCACGTAGGTCTCCATTTCTGGTTATTCAAAGGCTAGAATTTTTAAAGAAATCTAGACTTCTCCTTCTAAGTAAGAACATTCCACTGGTTTCCATGTAACCTTCTCCATGGTTCTCCAGCTTGTAACCAGAAAGAGATTCTCTATCTATATTCTCAAGCAGGTCTTACCCCTTCTTGTTAAGTGAATCTCTCAATCTCTCTCTCTCAATCTCTCTCTCTCTATCTGTCTGTCTATCTGTCTGACTCTGAAAGATTTGTTACTGTCCATATTAATGCTGTTTCAGCATACCATAGGCTTTTAAATGGACATCCAATTTCTATGGTAATTAGAAACTACCTTCTTATCTCCAGGAACAAGCAGGAATAAGTCCTCACATATGGGTAAGACCTCTCCACCCAAGGCACCTGGTCTCCACAGGAGAGTCATCTACATAGCAATCTTCCTTGCTCTGCAGGTGTTCCACACCCTGCTCAGCTACAAGACAGTCCTCATTCATACGGACAATCAAGTAGCCATGTTCTATGTGAACAAGCAGGGGGGAACAGGCTCTGTCGCTTTGCAACAAAGCTTTGCGACTATGGGCCCTCGCCAGAGAGCATCAGATTCATCTCCTGGCAGTGTATCTTCCAGGCATACAAAACTCTTGAGCAGACAGACTCAGTCAGTTCTGCTGCTTCCACACGAATGGTCTCTGCATGCAGACCAGGTAACCAAGATTTTTCACATTTGGGGAACCCCGGACATAGACCTCTTTGCAAGTCCGTGGAATGCCAAACTTCCCCAGTTCTGTTCCAGAATTCCGGCTCACCAGGCTCAGGCCAGGGATGCTTTCCTCCTACAATGGGGTCAAGACTTCCTGTATGCTTTTCCACCCATTCCCCTAATTCCCAAAACCCTGTTCAAGCTTCCGAGAGACAGAGGCCATATGATTATCATAGCTCCACATTGGCCACGGCAAGTGTGGTACCCTCTGCTTCTACATTTCTCTCAAGCTCCCTCCCTGGAGTTAGGGTCTGCTCCAGATCGCCCATCTCAGGAGGACAGAACGTTATGGCATCCCAATCCCCAGTCTCTGCATCTCAGGGCTTGGTTGCTGAAGGCCTAGATCTCCAAGATCTTAATCTTCCTCAGCAAGTAAAAGATATTCTTTTTGCTTCCAGGAAACCTTCCACAAGATGTTCTTATGCTTTTAAGTGGAAAAGGTTTACCATATAGTGTTCGCAGAATGGTCTTAACCCCCTTGTGATACCTCTGGAATCATTGCTGGAGTATCTCCTTCATTTATCCAATGCAGGACTTAAGACTAACTCAGTAAGAGTCCATTTGAGTGCTATTGCAGCTTCCTTTAAGCCTCTAAATGGACAATCTATTTCCTTTCATCCTCTTATAGCAAGATTTATGACAGGCCTTCTTCTAACTAAGCCTCCCATTAGGCCACCACCGGTGGCATGGGACTTGAACCTGGTTCTTGGGCAGCTCATGAAGCCACCCTTTGAACCTTGAACATAAGATATGCCATACTGGGTCAGACCAAGGTCTATCAAGCCCAGTATTCTGTTTCCAACAGTGGCCAATCTAGGTCATATGTACCTAGCAGTTTCCTCAAGAGACACAAGTTCCACAATGCTTGTACTGGGTCAAGCATTGATATCTTCGGTCACTTCTTAATAATGGTTTATGGACCTTTCCTCCAGGAACTTGTCCAAACCTTTTTTAAACCCAGCTACACTAACAGCCTTTACTACATCCTCCGGTAACAAATTCCAGAGTTTGGTTACACGTTGAGTGAAAAAATATTTTTTTTTATTAGTCTTAAATAGTTTACCCTGTAGCTTCATTGCATGTCCCCTAGTCTTTCTATATTCTGATAACGTAAACAATCGATCTACGTTTACCCGTTCCACTCCATTCATTAATTTATAGACTTCTATCATATCTCCCCTCAGCCGTCTCTTTTCCAGGTTAAAGAGCCCTAACCTTTTTAGCCTTTCTTCATAGGAGTATCCTTCCATCCCCTTTACCATTTTGGTGGCTCTTCTCTGAACCTTTTCTAATAACGCTATATCCTTTTAAAGATACGGCGACCAGAATTGCACACAATATTCAAGGTGCGGTCTCACCATGGAACGATATAGAGGCATTATAATCTTTTGTTTTATTTTCCATTCCTTTCCTTATCATACCTAGCATTCTATTTGCTCTCTTGGCCGCCGCTGCACACTGGGCCGAGGGTTTTAACATGGTATCCACAATGACGCCTAAATCTTTTTCCTGGGTGGTGGTTCCTAATGTGGAACCTTGCATTGTGTAACCATAGTTTGGGTTGTTCTTCCCTAGGTGCATAACCTTGCACTTGTCCACATTAAATTTCATCTGCCATTTTGATGCCTAGTCTTCCAATTTATCAAGATCCTCTTGCAATTTTTCACAATCCTCTTGGGTTTTAACAACTTTAAATAGTTTTGTGTCATCTGCAAATTTGATAACCTCACTCGTTATTCCACTTTCCAGGTCATTTATGAATATGTCAAAAAGCAGCGGACCCAGCACAGATCCCTGGGGTACACCACTCTTCACCTTTCTCCATTGGGAAAATTGGCCTTTAGCTCTACCCTCTGCTTTCTATATTTTAACCAGTTCCTGATCCACAATAGTACACTGCCTCCTATCCCATGACTCTTTAGTTTTGCCAAAAGTCTCTGATGAGGGACCTTGTCAAAGGCTTTCTGAAAGTCCAGATACACAATATCAACCGACTCACCTTTGTCCACCTGTTTATTCACTCCTTCAAAAAAACATAACAGATTAGTAAGACAAGATCTTCCTTGTCTAAAGCCATGTTGGCTGTCTTCCATTAGGTTGTGACTATCTACATGCTGAGTAATTTTATTCTTTATGATGGTTTCTACCATTTTTCCTGGTATTGACGTCAGGCTCACCGGTCTAGTTTCCCGGATCACCCCTGGAACCCTTTTTAAAAATTGGTGTTACATTGGCGATCCTCCAATCTTCAGGTATTAGAGATGATTTTAATGATAGTTCACAGATTACTGATAGCAGGTCTGCAATCTCATATTTCAGTTCTTTCAACACCCTTGGATGTATACCATCCAGCCCAGGTGATTTGCTACTCTTCAGTTTATCTAATAGTTGTAAGACATCTTCCCGATGTATCGATATTTCCTTCAATTCTTCCGCACCTTTAAATACCACTTCAGTCATGGGTAACTACTACCTCCTTGAAATTCCTTTCTTGGAAGGTTATCTTTCTCATTGCAATCATCACGCCGCATTAGTGAGTTGCAAGCGCTAGTAGCTGATCCACCTTATATAAGGTTCCATCATGAGAAGGTAGTCCTTAGGACTCATCCACACTTTATGCCAAAGGTGGTCTCGCCTTTTCATCTAAACCAAGCGGTCTACCTACCTGTGTTTTTTCCAAGGCCTCATGCATCAAATGCAGAGAAGAATCTTCATACCTTGGACTGTAAAAGCTTTAGCCTTTTACTTGCAAAGAACACAGTAACATAGAAAGTCCTCTCAACTCTTTCTTGCTTTTGATGCTTCTCATTTGGGACTTCCAGTCTCCAAGAGAACACTCTCTAACTGGATTGCTCAGTGTATTTCCTTCGTTTATCAGAGTAAGAACCTTTCTCTGGAGGGCCATGTCACAGCTCACAATGTGAGGGCCATGGCAGCCTCAGTGGCTCATCTGCACTCTGTGTCTATCGACGACATCTGTCGAGCAGCCACTTGGGCCTCGGTTCATACCGTCACAGCCCATTACTGTTTGGACAAGGACTCCCGCCAGGATGCCTTGTTTGGTCAGGCTGTTCTCCAACACCTGTTCCATACCTAATCAACTCCTATCCACCATCCCTGTTAGGATGCCAGAGATCCATGGGGGGAAGTGGAGCCCTGTTCAGGGACATACAACTTCTGGGGTCTTTCCCTGGCACCTAAAGCTAGGGAGTCCCCATATGTGATGACTACATTCCTGCTTGTTCCTGGAGATAGCATAGTTACTCGCCTGTAACAGGTGATCTCCGGGAACAGCAGGAATTTAGTCCTCACAACCCACCCACCTCCCCTAGGAGTTGTATCGCTCTATCTCTTTCCCTCTCTCTCTCTCTTTGTCTCAGCTTTAAAACTCAGCTGGAGAGAGGCAGTTGGGAAAGGCGGGAAGGCAGCACGCAGGCGCTATGGGATGCTCCCAAAAGCTTTCTGATTGGACGCTGGGGAGCGTTCCTGCGCAGGCTCCGTCGGTACCGACGATACCTATATGTGAGGACTAAATTCCTGCTGTTCCCGGAGATCACCTGTTACAGATGAGTAACTATGCTCTCTTGCTGTATGTGTGGGAAATGAAGCTTTAGGGATAGAAATGGGGTCCTGCTGGAAGGTTAAGAGAGAAGAAAGACGGGAGTACTACAGAGGACAGAGTGTATACTGGAGAGGAGGAGGAGGAAAACAAAAGAACAGATGGTTGTTGCAGGGGGAACTTGTTTTCACCAAATTCCCGTGCAACTGCATAACCACCCCACAAACTGCCTCCATTCTCAAAAACTACACCACCATCCTGTAAGCTACCTCAATCTCCAAAACTATCTCCCCACAACTATCACCAATCCCCCAACAGCATGTCCTCCATAAATACCCCTTAACAATATATGAATAACACACACAACAGAGATACACACATCCCTGAACACCACACAATGTAGATACAAACACCCTGTGGAGTTGGAAAGAATTCTATAAGCCATGCTCTGCATGCTTTCCCTATTTGTTTGTTTTTTGTTCCTTACTTCAATGTATACTAAATTTAAGACACATTAACAAATACACACACCCGAAAAAACTGAGGCATCTGATAAGTGTTTTAATGTTGTTTGTTCGACCTAGTGTGTCTTGGTTAATGTGCATTAATGTAGTGTGCACTAAAAATTCCCTATTAAAATAAATGTGTGAAAACTAACAGATCCCTCCCAAAAATTGGGAAAAATTCATTTAAAAAAATTTCTGGCCTGTGCACATCCCTAGAGTCTGATTCAGTTGTCCATTATATTATCATTTTAGCTCTTTAATTTATATGTTGGGTGTGATTGCAGGATTTTAAATGTTTTAACAGTTGCACAATTCCTAAGAATGCAAAAGATAGGTCGCTATCAAATGGAAAGACATACTGTTGTGGTCAACATTATTGGCACCCTTGCAGGTCAATCCTTTAATGTTCAATTTCTCTAAAAAAAAAAAAAAAAAAGCCAGCGAAATGGCTTTGGACTATATATGCACACAATTTGACACACACAAGAACCAAAATAAAACAAGGCTAATTAAAGCAAGAAATAGGAAATAATATAAAAACTTGGACATTGCCAGAACATGATTATTGGTATCATCATAAACAATTCAAATCAGTTTGAACAGAAGATCCACATTCCCACTGCAGTAAAATCACACACTTGTGATTGTCAATAGTCACATGACTTGAATCAACCAGTGAATGTTTAAAATAGCCACATTCACTTCCTGTTCTGTTTTGCACAATGGTGAAGACGAGAGCTGCCTGAGACAGTCAGAAAAGCCATTACCACCAAACATTAAATGTCCAAGTGGTACAAGGCCATCTCCAAAGACCTTGGGATTCCTGTGTCTACAGTTTGCAATGTTAAGTTTTTCTGCTCATGGAACTGTCAAGAACTTCAGAGGATTTTGTGGGAAGAAGAAAATTAATGCAAGACATCTTCCAAGGTTAGTGTGAACTGTTGGAAAAACACCACATACAAACAACATCCAAAGAGCTTAAGGCAGACTTTGGGCAATCTGGAGTGGTGGTTTCAATCTGCACCATACACCGCACACTAGAGGACAGCAACCTTGGGCTGGAAGGACTGGGGTTTCTAGTCCCACAGGTGCTCCTTGTGGTCTTGGGCAAGCCACTTAACCCTCCATAGCCCATGTTCCCTGTAAAATAGTTATCTCCAAGTTATAATGCCCTGTTCAATGTAATTTCAGTTTGTTCAATGTAAACCGCACTGATGCAGAATAGCGCGGTATATAAGAGACTGTAAATAAATAAATAAATAAACAAAGACAGACTTCAGAGGACCCCACTGCTCAAAGACAGACATAAAAAAGCACACCTGATCTTTGCCCAAAGCCGCCTCCTGAAACCAAACTTGTGCTGTTTGGCAATGCAGACCAAAGATACATTTAGAGGTGGAGAAATTAAGCTTACAAGGAAAAGGCACCCTTCCTACAGTTAAATATGGTGGAAGTTCCATAATGTTGTGGGGCTGTTTTCTGCCTCAGGAACTGGAGGCCTAGAACATATTAAAGGAATCATGAAGTCAGAGGACTCTATCAAGGTATTTTGGAGTGAAATGTGCTACCTAGTGTCAGAAAGCTAGGTCTGGGTCAAAGATCGACAGTGACACACAACATAAATCCAAAAGTACACCAGAATGGTTAAAAAGGAAAAACGGATTATTTTAAACTGGCCAGCAATGAGTCCTGATCTCAATCCAATCGAGAATCTTTGGAAAGAGCTGAAATCTGCCATTGGTAAAAGGAATCCTGGAAACATTCATGAACTGGAACAAATTGCAGTTGAAGAGTGGGAGAAACTACCAACAGACAGATGTACAAAACGAATAGATGGCTACAAGAAATGTTTGGAGACTGTTGTCACTGCCAAGGGTTGCATAACCAAATATTAGTGAAGGGTGCAATTAATCCTGTCCAGATCACTTTTATTTTCTCCAAAATTATTACGTCTGTTGCACGGGCATTTTTTTTGTATACCTTTTGAACATACTATTAAAGTAGTTTGTCATACAGTTAGAATATTTCCAATACTCTATATTTCCAATACTCATAATACTCTCCTACAGCGCCTCAAAGATAAGGGTATTCAAGGTCTAGCCCTGAACTGGTGCAAATCTTACCTATCCGATAAGACAGCAGCAAGTTAGAACAGGAGAAGCAACATCTGATTCATTCCCACTTAAACAAGGTGTCCCTCAGGGATCCTCCTTGTCCGCATTAATGTTCAATATATATATGCAGCCAATCTGTGATTTAATACGTACCTTCAACATTCAATGTCTAGCATATGCCGATGACATCTTGTTATATGCTCCTTTCAACGTAAAACAACCAGATTTTACATCAATAGTTTCTTGCTTCGAAGAGGTATCAAATTGGCTTCTCAAACAGAATCTACGTATAAATCACAACAAAACAGACGTCCTATTCGTAACACGGAATCCTACTTTCATACCCCCCGCCTCATTGCAAGTAAACAACATTGAACTGAAAGCACAACCTACGATCCGATACTTAGGGATTACCTTAGATCAGTGACTTGATATGTCAGCTCACATCAAGAAAACAACAAACTCAATTTACCAAAAGATTCGATCCCTACGTAATCTCCGACCTCTCCTTGATTACTCTGACTTCCGCACTATCTTCCAAGCTCTGGTACTACCACATTTGGATTTTGCTAATATCATACTACATGGTCTCCCACAATCTACTCTAAATCCCCTCCGGCTAGCCATGAATTCAGCTGCGAGAATTCTCGTAGGTGCTCCACGATCAGAACACATAACTCCAATACTGAAGAGTTTACACTGGCTACCCCTCCAGGCCAGAACCCTATATAAAACCCTGGTCATGACTTTTAAAGCTGTCAAGAACCCATCCCTATCACCCATCAGCAATATGATACATGTCACTCCATCAAACAGATCCAGGAGACCTGCTGCATTGAACTCCATCAACCTACCAAAATTCCTTACCAAATGCTCTAAAACAACAGCCTCCAGAGCCTTCTCACTGTTTGCGCCCAGAGCCTGGAACGCCCTCCCTCCCGAAATCAGATCCATCCCTAGCCTCACGACATTCAGAAAGGCCTTAAAATATCATCTGTTCCTATTATACTACCCTGAAGGAACCCCAAATGAACATAGCCCTTATACTGATCTTTCCCATTTAACCCCGGTAGAAAATGGCTTATCTTGTTGATCCATACTTGCACACTCTACCCATACTGTTTTTATACTTTACTGTAATTTTATCTGTTATCTACCATGTAGTTACTCAAAATTGCCATGTACATAGTTAACCCTATTCACTTCCAAGTTTTTTTTATATAGTTAACCCTGTTACTTCCTAGTTTTTGTACCCTGTTCAATGTAAAAACCAATGCTGACTGTACCATTGTGTTTAAATTTGTTCATTTGTAAACCGCACTGACTAAAAGAGCGCGGTATATAAGAAATAAAAATAAATAAATAAAATAAATTATTTCTCAAGATGTTCACAACATACCTAAAATGTAAGGATGCCAATGTTGACCACAGCTGTAACTAAGAAATGGTGTTAGCTGGTAATGGGTTCTGTAAAAAAAAAAAGTTACCAATCAGTGCCTTTCTAATGTAACATCTAATGCTTAGCACTAAAATTCATAGTATTAGCAATAAGTGACTTTGCAAACTTTTTCATTATTAATAGATTACCTAACAGAGTCCTTTTCATAAACTAATTTTTTTCTGCCACAAGGTTACTTTCATTTTACTAGTTATAAACTATTTGTCTTCATGTTTGCTGGCATTTGAGTCATTGTGCAATTGGTAGTCCACAATTCTTGAGCTTCAGCTAGTGTTTGAAGATGTGAGCATTACTGCTGTATTCCTAGATGTCTTTGTTAAATGACATGCTATTAGCAAAGTCTCTGTTAGCAGGCAATTACTTTCCCTTTCCTTTCCCTTTTACTAGTTGTGGGAGATCTTCAGCTAGCAGTCTCTAAACTAGAAACTCGCCTGAAGACACTGGAGATATCCTCTACCTCGCATTCCCCTGCAGTAGTGTCGACCTTTCAGCCCCAGGTGCAGTATAGTACCGACAAAATTTACTATCCTATAATTTCTGATCTCCAGGAACAAGCAGGAATGTAGTCTTCACATATGGGGTATCGTCGGTACCGACTGAGCCTGCGCGGGAACGCTCTCCAGCGTCCAATAGTTTTTGGGAGCATCCACCAGCACACGCACACTGCCTTTCCCGCCTTTCCAACTGTCCCTCATCAGTTCTTCGTTTTCTGCGGAGCCGACAGGATCTATCCCTGTCACCGCAGAAAATTCAGTCTTTAAATTTCTTTTCTTGTGGTCGCATTTGCCTACCGCACGACACTGACCGGTACCGCCGGTTCTTTTCTCTTCTTTTCATTAAAAAAAAAACAACCTTAGGCTTTAGACTTTTTCTCTTCAGAAACTTTCTCTTTGGTGCTAGGCACCATTTTGGGCACTAGGCCCCATATTCCTAAAACATGGAAAAGCCAACTAGTGGTTTTAAAAAATGTACTAAGTGTGGCGGTACCATCTCTATCACTGACACCCATGATTGGTGCCTTAAATGTTTAGGACCTGAACATTCTCCAACTGAATGTCTCTCCTGTATGGGGATGACTAAAAGAGGAAGACAGAACCGGGCTGCAAAGCTCAGTACCCTCTTTTCTTCAGATGCCAGATCCATTGCATTGACATCATCAAGGGCCTCTTCTTCCTCCCATGGATCTCAGGTAACTAAACATAAAAGCCGGTCCTCAAAGGTTAGCTCTCCTGCTAAGCATCGAGAGGCCATTGGGAACCACACCGGCAAAACAGCCCCGGCGGGAGGCTTCGGCTTCCAAAGCGTCGATGGGGCTTCAGGATGTTCTCGAGGCCTCAACCTCGCAAGAACTACCTGTGCCATGCTCAGAGGTTCTGGCCATTTTTACTGGTACCGACACCCAGGCATTGGCAGCGTCGATAGACCAGAGTTTCCTCGCTATCGAGCGCAGTATCGCAGCTCTAATTTCGGCTGCGGTATCAGTGGTCCAACGGGCACCGGTACCGACATTGACACCGATGCCGGTACCGACACCGGTACAGATACCGGTACCGATGATACCAACCCCGGTGGGAACTCTTCCCATGCCATCTCTGGCTGGAATCGACAGATCGGTATCGGGTCAGCTCGGTACCGACTTCGATCGGTACCGTGACCGTGCTTTGCAGGAGCATTGTGGTCAGGAATACTCTGATTCCGAAGACTCTGACAATTCTGCTGGCACTAGAGGTTTTCTCCCAGAAGATCCCTCTTCTCCCCAATGCAGAATGTCACCTCCAGAGGACATGTCTTTTCAGGATTTCATCTGTGATATGGCCAAAGGTCCTTCAATCATAGTAGCTCCTGAAGAGGAACCCAGAGCAAAGGAATTGGAAATTCTCCAATATCCTAAAGCTCCTAAGGAGGCAGCCACTCTGCCTAACCATGAAATTCTGCATAACCTAATGCTCAGAATGTGGGAAAGACCTCTGACTACTACTCCTCACTCTAGGAGACTTGATACTATGTATCGAGTTCCGCCATGTCCTGGATTTCAGAAAACTCAGCTGCCACACCATTCAATGGTAGTGGAATCAGCCACGCGTAGGATGAAAAGTGCAAAGAGGCTTGCATCCAATCCTCCGGGTCGTGAATGCAGGACTCAGGATGCTTTTGGGCGCCAAACATTTCAAGCTTCCATACTTTCAGCTAGGATCAGTTCATATATTCTATATATGGGAATGTTCCTCAAGGAAATCACAGGAGACTTGGAACTTATGAGCCCAATTTCCCAGATGACAAGAGACAAGATTTTCTTGCTCTATTTATTTTTATTTATTTAGAAGGATTTAGTATACCGCCTTATTAAATCAAGGCGGTGTGGCATATCAATCAAAATCAATAATAAAGTGTGGTTTGTAGCATGCAGTGTGAGAACTGAGAAGTGTAGTGTGTGGGGCAGTGCGTTAGATTATATCGGTGAACTATTTACATAATGAGCTATATACATATATACAAAATGGAGCTGTTTGAGAGGCATGCTAGGATTGAGATTCTGTAATGTCTTGGGGGTAGGATCGTGATCCTGTAATGTCTTGAGGTAGAACATTTATGTGAGGTCCTTGAAATGTACTGTAAATAAGTCTTAAGAAGTTTTCTGAAGTCCTTGAGGTTCTTGGTTGATCTTATGTGGTCTGGGAGAGAGTTCCATATAGCGGGTGCTGCCAGGGAGAGTGCCCTCCTTGATGTGGCCAGCCTTGTTTTAGCAAATTCTTTTGGTGTTCTGATGGTGTCTGAGGTTCCTTTTCTTCTTAGTCTCCTGTTGTCATCGGTTTTTAAGTTAAGCATGCTCAAGATGTCTCCAAGTTTGTTAATCGTGCAGCCTTTGACTGCTTTGAATGCATCAGCAGAACCTCTGCTATTGCCATTGACGCACTACGGATTGCCTGGCTACAGGCATCAGACTTGGGTACAGGGCAAGATAGGCAACATTCCTTGCACGGGGGAGAATCTCTTCGGCAAGAACTGGCAGGAAAAGACTAACGAGTTAGATGCTGACAATACTACTTTAGATAGATTGTCAAAGTCTACAGCCACTCCAGCCAAAAAGAAGCCTTATAAAAAAAACCCTTTTTCAGGAAAACGAGGAAGTTTTATCCTTCCTATACCCAGCAGAGTCAGACTCAAGGTCAGGTTGCCCAAAAGGGACAAACTAGACAGCAAAAGAAGCCAAAAGGCCCGAGAGCCCAACCAGCTCTCCAGGTTCAGCCCCCTCAAGGGCTCTGACTCCTTTCTAGAGAGCTTTGCCTTCCTGCCTCTGAGGAGTCCCCAACCCCCCAATAGTCCGGGCAGGTTATGCCACTTTGCCAACAGATGGCATCAGATAACAGCAGAAGATTATCCATTGTAGGAGAGGGATAGAAGCTTCATTTTCACAGCATGCCCCCTCCTACAATTCTAAAGCAATTCAATTCTCAAACCTCCGCAGACAATCTGCTAGATCACGAGGTCTCAACATTTCTTGCCCAAGGGGCCATAGAGGAGGTACCCATTCTTCAAGGGGGTGCAGGGTTCTACTCCCCCTATTTTCTTATTCCAAAGAAAACAGGAGGACACAGACCCATTCTGGACCTCAGAGAATTGAACAAATATCTGTTTCGCGAGAAGTTCAAAATGATTTCTCTAGGAGCTCTTCTGCCATACCTTCAAAGCCAGGATTGGCTCTGCTCTCTAGACTTAAAGGATGCATACACTCACATTCTCATCCATCCAGATCACAGGAAATTCTTACGTTTCCTTTTCAGGGGAAAACATTTCCAGTACAGGGTTCTTCCCTTTGGTTTGGCTTCAGCACCAAGGGGTATTCACAAAATGCATGGCAATAGTAGCTGCATTTCTACGAACCCTGAGTATTTTTGTCTTCCCTTACTTAGACGACTGGCTCATTCGAGCCCCTACAGTTGCAGAGGCCAGCACTGCACTGTCCCGTACAATGCGAATCCTCCAGTACTTGGGATTGGTAATAAACTTCCCAAAATCTCAACTAGTTCCTTCCCAATGCCTGGAATTCATAGGAGCCTGTCTAGATACCAGACAGGCAAGGGCTTTCCTTCCACAGGCCCGGTGTCTTCGCATAATGCAACTAGCTTCTCAAGCAGCAGGCAAATCCTCCCTCACTGCTCAAGAGCTACTGCAGTTACTGGGACATATGGCATCTACAGTTCATGTAGTCCCATAAGCTCGCCTCCACATGCGAGCAGCTCAGTGGACCCTTTCCACACAGTGGACACAGGCCACAGGTCATTTGTCAGACAAAATAATAAACTCGTAATGACTAATTTTGTCCCTCCAATGGAGGCAATCACTAGAAAACCTGACAGTGGGGTCTCCCTTTCATCAACCTGTTTTTCAGGCCACCCTAGCGACAGATGCATCACAGGTGGGTTGGGGAGCCCACCTGAATCATCTCTCTACCCAGGGAACCTGGACTCCACAGGAGGCTGGTTTACACATAAACCACCTGGAATTAAGAGCAATCTATTTAGCTCTTCAAGACAGTCCTATTCCAGACAGACAATCAAGTAGCCATGTTCTATGTGAACAAGCAGAGTGGAACAGGCTCTCTGTCATTATGCAGCAAAGCTTTACGACTGTGGGCCCTTGCGAGAGAGCATCAGATTCACCTTCTAGTGGTATATCATCCAGGCATTCAAAACCTTTGGGCGGACAGACTCAGTCGAGTACTGCTACCTCAAGAGTGGTCCCTCCACCTAGACCAGGTGGCAAAGATATTTCATCTGTGGGGCACTCCAGACATAGACCTCTTTGCAAGTCCACTGAATGCCAAACTTCCCCGGTTCTGTTCCAGGATTTCCGCTCACAATTGTCAGGCAAGAGATTCCTTCCTCCTTCACTGGGGCCAGGACTTCCTTTATGCCTTCCCACCCATTCCCCTCATCCCGAAAACACACTTCAAGCTTCAGAGGGACGGGGGTCACATGATTCTCATAGCACCATGATGGCCACGCCAAACGTGGTATCCTCTGCTTCTACACCTCTCAAGCAGCACCTCTGGACTTAGGGCATGCTCCAGATCTCCTTTCTCAAGAGAACGGGGCTCAATGGCACCCGAATCCCCAGTCCCTGCACCTCACGGCCTGGTTGCTGAAGGCTTAGACCTCCAGGATCTCAACCTGTCTCAACGGGAAAAGATATCCTTCAGGCTTCTAGGAAACTTTCCACAAGAAGATCTTATGCCTTCAAGTAGAAACGTTTTACTATATGGTGCTGCAAGATGGGATTAAACCCCCTTGGCATACCCTTGGAATTGATACTAGAGTATCTCCTTCACTTATTAAATTCTGGTCCAAAGACCAATTCAGTAAAAGTCCATCTTAGTGCAATTGCGGCTTCTTATAAGCCTCTGAATTGACAACAAATTTCCTCTCATCCACTCATATCAAGATTTATGAGAGGCCTTCTATTAACCAAATCTCCCATCAAGCCACCTCCAGTGACATGGGATCTAAACCTAGTTCTCGGGCAGCTTATGAAGCCGCCTTTTGAGCCTTTAGCCACTACAGCCCTTACGTTCTTGACCTGGAAGGTCATCTTCCTAATTGCAATCACCTCTGCACGTCGCATTAGTGAATTGCAAGCTTTAGTGGCTGATCCTTCTTATACTAGGTTTCATCATAAGGTTGTTCTTAGAACTCATCCACACTTTATACCAAAGGTGGTTTCGCCTTTTCATTTAAGTCAATCAATTTATCTTCCTTTATTTTTTCCGAGGCCTCATGCCTCTAATGCAGAAAGAAACCTTCATACTTTGGATTGTAAAAGGGCCTTAGCCTTTTACATACAAAGAACACAGCAACATAGAAAGTCCTCACAACTTTTTATAGCTTTTGACCCTAGTCATTTGGGACTTCCAGTCTCCAAAAGAACTTTATCTAAATGGATTACCCAATGGATATCCTTTGCTTATGAGAATAAGGGTCTTCCTCTTCAGGACCATGTCACAGCTCATAATGTGAGAGCCATGACTACTTCCACGGCTAATCTCCTCTCTGTGTCTATCGATGACATTTGTCGAGCAGCCACATGGGCTTCGGTACACACCTTCACAGCCCACTACTGCCTAGATAAAGCCTCCCGTCGGGATGCCTTCTTTGGCCCAGCTGTTTTTCGAAATCTCTTTCAGACCTAATTCAACTCCTAACCCCCAACCCTGGTGGAATGCCAGTGATCCATGGAAGGAAGGATGCCTATCTTTCTGGGTTGGCACCTTCAGCTAGGGAGTCCCCATATGTGAAGACTACATTCCTGCTTGTTCCTGGAGATAGTGTAGTTGCTCACCTGTAACAGGTGATTTCCGGGAACAGCAGGAATTTAGTCTTCACAACCCACCCACCTCCCCTAGGAGTTGTCTATCTCTTTGTCTCTTTCCTCTCTCCCTCTATCCTTTCACTCAGCTACAAACTTAACTGAAGAGGGACAGTTGGAAAGGTGGGAAGGCAGCGCGCATGTGCTGGGGGATGCTCCCAAAAGCGTTCCTATTGGACGCTGGGGAGCGTTTCCGCGCAGGCTCCGTCGGTACCGACGATACGCCATATGTGAAGACTAAATTCCTGCTGTTCCCGGAGATCACCTGTATTCTGTAATTTTAATTTAATGTATGAAAAATACACTTTAGATCTGATTAATAGTTCATTTATCCACACACAACTGGGATGTAAGCTCCCATCCTGTTAGCTTCTGTATGCGACCTTGGACAAAACTTTGTTTTCCCTTGCCATAGTTACCCAATTACAATTGGTCAGTAAGAAGAAAAATTGCTTTTCCATTTACAAAGTGGCCAAGGCATGAACCTCTGAGAAACCTTTTAAAGTGGGCTTAAATTTATAAAGAAACGTTTTTAAACAAACTGCATTCTATTTGGATGAAGACGCATTTAAATCCAAATGCAGTTGACTATGAGATTGCAGGGGTTTATAGTACTATTGAATAATACTTGGCTTCTCCTTGCTCCACAATTACACTGAGCACTGAAAGGGATGAAATGAAAGCAGTGGCGTTCCCAGCCCCTTCTGCACCCAGGGCAGGCCCCTCCCCCACACATCCCAGCTGGGCGTACAGAGGCACCAAGTTTCACGTGAAACTTAGCATTAATCTGGCTTGCCAGGTGCCTTGCACAATCCAGCATTGGACACTATTCTTTTCCTGATCAAAGTCTAATAAACTATGAAAGTTATTTTGCTGGGAGAGAAGAGCGGTCAACCCTGGAGCATGAGACACCGCAGCAAGCCAGATTAATGGTAAGTTTGCCGCACTGCCTCTGTGGGTCCTGTGGCGATTCACCCACATCCTGGCTGGCACCCAGGGTGAGCCACACCCACCACCCCACTCTTGATATGCTACTGAATGAAAGTGTTTTGCCTTCATCTCATTCCATCTTTCAAATCCTGCTTTACATAACTTTCCTGCTCTCCCAAAATGAGCCCATTACTACTGCTACTACTACACATTTGTATAGCGCTGCAAGTCGTATGCAGCGCTGCACAGACATGTAAGAGAGAGTCCCTGCTCATCAGAGCTTATAATCTAGTCAAGACAGACAACACAGAAGGTGTAGACGGGGATAAAACAAGGGGGAAAGGTAAAGAAACAAAGAAGATCAGGCGAGTCCAGATCCAAAAGCAGCAGCGAAGAGGTGCGTTTTCAGCCTGGATTTGAAAAGGGTCAGAGGAGGTGCCTGGCGTATAGACGCAGGTAGTTTGTTCCAGACGTATTACCACTACTGCTTGTACTAGAGGTAGATGGCTGTCTTCATCTGAGTGGCACTTGGTCTACAGACAGATAACCAGCCCCACACTCTAGGATCTAGAAATATTTTTATTTAATTTTGTTATGGTGCATACTTTGTGTATATTAATGCAATGCATGTATGTTGTGTAATCCATGGTTTACATTTGGATATATGAGGTTTTTATTTCGCATATTTTGATCCACACATTCTCCAGTATAATCACAAAGCAAGTTACATTTCAAACAATCCTTAACTGTAGCAATAAAAACCTTTGTTCCTGATCGTGCATCCAGTCTAGTCCCGAACCTCTGGGTTGCCCATCTCATCCAGCAACTTGGGACTGAGAAACTCCTCATTTTGTGATGTCACTGGTATATCCTCTCAGGAGCCGCCTCCTGTCACCAGTTACCTCAGTCTCCAAGCAACTGGATGGATGATGAGCCCGGAGGTCCGGGCTCACTGGAGGAACAATTGAGAATAGGTTAAATTAGTTGCTAAAAGAATTTTGTTAAAATAAAAAGGAAGGGCAAGAGCCTTTATATTAAAGAACTGTGCCTTTAAGTTTGCAGGAGGCCTTCCTTCATCCTTCCCCCCCCCTTCCCTCCTCTTCCGTTGGTTGCTGCTGTGAGCACAGGACGATCAGCAGGTACATGGAGGGGGGGCAGCTCCGGTTCGCAGGCACAGAGAGGTTGAGAAACCGGAGCAGAGCTTAGCTAGTGCTTCACGGAAGCTTTGCCTGTTAGCGCTCTCTGGCGGCTCTTCGCGATCGTACGGAGGTGGGGGTTCAAGCTGGACGTCGATCGCAGGCTGCTCCTGCTCAACGGCTTTGCCCCGGGGCCGGCGGCAAGCACAGCACGAATTGCTGCTGCTTCGCTCTGAAGCCGGTGGAGATAAGGGGGCCCGTTCGGAAGCACTTCTCTTAGCAACGCGTTTTGGCGCGAAGCGGTCAGTAGGCCCAGCCGCGTGGCACCGGCACGGGAAGCGCCGCTTCAGTGAAGAGAATTTTTCGGGGGGGGGGGGGGTGTTTCTTGTTAGATGAGGAAGCCTTCCTTTGGAGTCCTAGCTGTTGTGTTTTGGCGGCCTCTAGCGGTTTAGGTTAGTAAAAACAACAACAACAAAAAAAGACAGAGTACTTTTTGTCAAGTCCTGCAGCGTGATTGCAGGGCCGGTTCCCGGCTGTGGGGTGGGAACAGTCTAGGCGTGCAGGGGACGTGTCAGCTGTTCTCTGAGCTGGGATGCCTTCTAAACCACAGTGTGTGGTTTGTGGGGCTAGAAAGGGCACAGGCTCAGGAGTTTGTAAGGCCTGTGTAAAAGAAGCATCTACTATGGAGCATACACTGGAAGATAAGGAGGGGGTCCCAGGGGCCGAAGCGGGGGGATCGGCCTCGCAGTTATTGGAGGTGTCTCTAGTGGAGCCGGTGGCAGGGCCGTCTTCCGCCCTGGACACTCCCTCCTCTCAGGTGTCGTTGCCCAAGGGGCTGGCATCCATTTTTTTGCAGGAGTTTGTAACTCTCCTGCAGCAAGCTGTGTTTGGCAATGCTCAACAGTGGAAAGGTACCACGGACACTGGCGGCGTGAAGAGGCTTGCGACTCCCCTGCAGGTTGAGGAGCTCCCGTGCAGTGTTAAGAGGACCACAAGTCAAGGGGGAGCCTAGAGAGCAATCAGTGATTTCGGAGGGTCCGCTGTCAGATGAGGAAGGCCCGTAGCATGGACTTAGAAGAGGAGTTAGAGGAAGGTGAACTCTCAGAGAAAGAGGACCAGGCAAGAGTGGTACGAGTCTTCAGGAGAGAGGAGAAGCCGGCGCTCATCGTAGAGACGCTAAAGATGCTGAATATGCCGGTTCCGGGGTCAGCAGAGGATGAGACACTAGAGGATCCGTTATTGCAGGTCTTCCGAAAGAATCAAAGAGCGTTCCCGGTGCTCAGGGTGTTTCAGGAGATGATTCAGGAGGAATGGAACATTCCAGAGGCGCCTCTGAAGGGATCCAGAGTTATGAGCCGTCTATATCCAATGGTTGACCAGGATAGGGAGGAGTTTAAGTCGCCCAAGGTGAACGTGGCCGTCTCAGCGGTGCCGAAGAAGACCACCATACCCGTAGAGGGTAGTGCGGCCCTCAAGGATACCTAGGACAGGAAGTTGGATGCTTTGTTAAAACAGGTCTTTGAAGTGAATGCTCTGTCACTCCAGGCAGCTATTTGTGGAGCGTGGGTGGCTAGAGCCTGTCTTCGCTGGTTGCAGCGGGTGCAAGTTGGGCAGGAGAGTGAGTTGACTGGAGAGGCATCCAGGTTAGAATCGGGCGCAGTCTATTTGGCGGATATTAATTATGACCTCATGCGTGGATTGTCGAAGAGCATGGTGTTGGCTGTAGCAGCGCGGCGTTACCTGTGGCTGCGCAATTGGGTGGCAGATAGCTCCTCTAAGGCTAGGTTAAGTAAATTTCCCTTTAAAGGACGTCTCTTGTTTGGGGAAGATTTAGAGAAGTTGGTCAAGGATCTAGGGGAGTCTAAAGGAGGTAGATTACCAGAAGACAAGCCTAAGCCAGGCCGGGCGACACCTGTGGGCAGGGACAACAGCGGGATTTTCGCCGGTTCCGTTTCCAGAGATTTAATTTAGGTCAAAGAGGATGGTTCTCCAATAGGAATCAGGGGTTTCGAGGAGCGGGAAGGGTCTTTGGGCCTTTCTCCTCATCTTCCCTCAGCTTCAGAAAGCCACAGTGAGATCAGGGGGATCCAGGCGCCCTTACTTCCTGTAGGGGGGCGGTTGCAGGAGTTTTATTCTGCCTGGGTCCGAGTCACGTCTGATCAGTGGGCGCTGGAAGTTATCCGAGAGGGCTATGCGCTGGAATTGCTAAGTCCAGTGCGAGATGCCTTCGTGAGATCCCCCGGCAAATCGGCCTCCACGTGCAAGGCCATGCGGGGACTGTACAAAGGCTGTTAGACCTCAAGGCGATAGTGCCAGTGCTGCCAGACCAATGCGGCTACGGTCGATACTCTATTTACTTTGTGGTACCAAAGAAGGACGGAGGCTTTCGGCCGATTCTAGATCTCAAGGGAGTGGATCGTTGTCTTCGAGTGTCGCATTTTCACATGGAAACACTGCAATCGGTAATAGTAGCGGTACAAAAAGGAGAATTCCTTACGTCCCTGGATTTGTCAGAGGCGTACCTTCACATTCCCATAAGACAGGATCATCTCAAGTTTCTCAGATTCGCGGTTCCTTTCGGGGACTTTCAGTTCCGAGCGTTACCCTTTGGCCTAGCGACTGCACCGCGAACCTTCACCAAGGTCATGGTGGTGGCGGCGGCAGCCTTGAGGAAGGAAGGAATTCTCTTACACCCTTATCTAGATGATTGGTTGATCCGGGCAAAGTCAAGGACCGAGAGCGAGAATGCAACGGCCAGGGTGGTGTCCTTTCTGGAAAGTCTTGGTTGGGTAGTCAATATGTCAAAAAGTCAATTGGTCCCCTCTCAGTCTGGAATGCCTGGGGGCTCGGTTCGACACAGTAGTTGGAAAGGTTTTTCTAACACAACAGCGAGCGCAGGTTTTGCGGAAGCTAGTTGTGAGATTCTTAAGTTACAAGGCGCTCTTGGTGTGGCATTACCTCCAACTGTTGGGCACAATGGCGGCGACAATAGAGATGGTGCAAGGTGTCACATGAGGCCTTTGCAGAGGGCGTTGCTTCGGCGCTGGTCGCATCAGCAGGATCCGCTGTCCCGGAAGCTGCCTTGTCCGGCGGAGACGCATCAGGCCCTGCGATGATGGTTGCTTCCCAAATCACTGGAGAGCGGGAAGTCATTGGAGTCGCCGGACTGGGTGCCCTTGATGACAGACGCCAGCCTTCTGGGCTGGGGAGCTCATTGTCAAGGCAGGTTCACGCAGGGACAGTGGAATTCTATCCAGCTATCAGCCTGCTTCACCGACGTGGCCAACTGGCTACAGGAGAACAATCTATCCATCAACATAAAGAAAACCGAAGCCCTTATAGTGACAAAAGAACCCGACTTCAAACCACCTACCCACCTCAACATGGGAACCACGCAAATCCAAATCCAGCCCCAAATAAGATATCTAGGCGTCATTGACAAATCAACAAAACCGCTGGGACGATATTCCACAAAGCTAAAACTGTTCAACACCTCCGACCCCTCCTAGAACCTCATGACTTCAGGACAGTAATGCAAGCTGTGACACTCCCTCATCTGGATTTCTGCAACATAATCTACCATGGACTTCCTGCCTCACACACCAACCCCCTCCGAACTGCCTTAAATACTACAGCAAGGATTATTCAGAATGCAAAAAAACGGGATCACATCACCCCAATCCTAAGAGACCTCCACTTCCTTCCAATACAAGCAAGAATCAAGTACAAAGCTATCCTACTCATCCACAAGACTATCCACCAAACGCGGAACACCTCACTCCACCCCCTACTGCCTCGCCCATCCCACAACAGATCAACCAGACATTCCTCCAATAACTCCATCGCCGTCCCCCACAAAAGAACCAAATCCACACAACGGACCTGCAACAGAGCCTTCGAACTTTATGCTCCATCCCTCTGGAACTCTCTACCGAACCACATCAGGAACAACGCTGACATCACATCATTTAAAAAACAGCTGAAGACAATCCTATTCCGTGAACATCTCTGAACAGAAATACCACCCTATCCGCATGATCTAATACTTCAGCAGAAGTATACATGTCTATGTCTACCCAAATCATTAATTGTTGCCCCTTGGTGATGGTCCCACCCTGAAAAATTGCCCCCCCCTTATGTTATATGTTGCACCGCTTTGACCCGGTGAAAAGCGGTATATAAATGCAGTTAAAGAAATAAATAAATAAAATAAATTCTCAAGAAAAAACATGGGCAATCAACAGGTTGGAATTAAAGGCAGTGGCTCTGACTCTACAGAATTTTCGGGCATTTCTCGGAGGGAGGGCAGTCAGAGTGTTTTCCAACAACACAACGCTGGTGGCCTATGTCAGCAGGCAAGGGGGAACCAGCAGCATCGCGCTAGAGTCAGAGGCCGAAGCCCTGTGCAAATGGGCCGAAGCGAACCTTCTGGATCTATCGGCAGTGCATGTAGCAAGGGTGGAGGCCGATTTCCTCAGTCGGGTAAGAGTGGATCCAGGGGAATGGGTCCTGCACCCGGAGGTGTTCAAGATGCTGGTACGCCGGTGGGGCTCACCGGTCTTGGATCTCATGGCGACTTTCGACTCGGCAAAGGTCAGTCGCTTCTACAGCAGATGAAGAGAAAGGATGTCAGAGGGCTTGGATGCTCTCATTCAAAATTGACTGGTGGGGCAGCTACTGTATGTCTTCCCACCGTGGGTCTTGATAGGCAGAGTGGTGCAATGGGTAAAGCGGTAAAGAGGTCAGGTAATTATGATAGCTCCAGATTGGCCACGCCGGCCCTGGTACGGGGACCTGATGAGGTTGTTAGTTGCAAAGCCCTGGCGCCTTCCCCCTCGAGCAGATCTGTTGTTGCAGGGGCCCCTGCATATGCCTCACGTGGATCGGTTCTTGCTTACGGCTTGGCTATTGAGAGGGCTCGGTTGAAGTCTCGAGGGTATTCAGTGGCGGTCATTACTACTTTGCTGAAGGCCAGAAAGAGATCAACATCTCTAGCATATGTTTGAATCTGGAGGGTATTCAAAGCTTGGTGCGTAGACAAAGTGCAAGGCGTTAAGATCCACCATCCCTCAGATCTTAGAGTTCCTGCAGGATGGGTTCAACAAAGGGCTAGCTGCCGCGTCACTACGGGTGCAGGTAGCAGCGTTGTCATGTTACAGAGGTAAGATAGGGGGTCAGACGCTAGGGAGTCAGTGGGATGTTAAACGGTTTTTAAGGGCGGTGTCTCTACTGAGGCCACCGTGTAGACCAGGGGTCTCAAACTCAAATTGCTTTGAGGGCCAAATGAGGACTTGTAGAGTAACCCGGGGGCCGCACAAGACGCAGGCCTCATTTGCATAAGCAGAAAAAACAGGTACTACCCCAATCAATACGACCCAAAAACAAACAAAATCAAAACAATCAATATGCACAAAAAATCTAAGCTCAAAAAATATATATCTAAACAAAACAAGCTCGGGGCTAGCCAATTACTGATGTAGGAGGAAAAAAGACCTCAGTGTCCCCCCGCACTAAAGTGACAGGAGTCAAGTCTGTCGACAGACGCCAAAAACGTCTAAGAAGACTGAACAGACTGAAAATTACATCAACGGTCATAAAAAAACCTCCAACCAGCAGGCTTCCGAGCACAGCAATACTAATATCACATAACATCAAACAAAAAGCTCCGGACACTTATCTTTGGATGATTACAGTCACTTAAGAATGATGATGATGAAAAAAAGCAATTGTGAGGATGTTGAATCCAACCACGATGAGCTGAAGACCACGTCGAAGTAAGCGTATACGATGGTGTACTTCAGGTGATCAGGAACTCCGACATCAGATGTTTCGCTTTAATGGCTTCTTCAGGAGCAAAAATCACTCGTCACCGTGCCATCATGTGACTCTATGCAACAAAGCACCGGAGCAAGAAAAGCTGAAAATAACAAGAAAAAGAAAAACTAATGCAACAAAACAAAACAAAAACTGGAGTCAACCCCCTTAAAATGAACCAGGCCAACAAAATAAGTTTGTATACCCTGTATGCTGGTTTTGAGAAAAAACCATTTGCATAAGGGCATCATTTGCATAAGGGCATCATTTGCATAAATATTTGCATAATGTTACCATACACTAACTTTTAGTAAACATGCCTCTTAATGAGTGTATGGATAAAGAAAGACTAAAAGATTTCTACATTACTATAAACCAGTGCCAACCGCCAGGCACATTAGGAACTACTAGAAACACTGCCCATTTAGAACCCATAGCAAACCTGCCGTGTCCTAACAGCACTACCAGGACTCACAAAGCACCATACCCTAACTATCAAAAGGCAACACTGCAAATATTAAATCAACACATTTCAGAGAACAACAATACATGACCTACTCGGGAAAGAGAACAAGTGGCAATGTCAAATAGGAATTACATAAACAGAATACCTCAGCTCAGTTACACATGCAGAACATACACCATCACCAAACAAGGAATCACAATTTAGAAACAGGAAGACAATAATTATCCTGGGTATCCCAAAATTCAACCTTGGAATGTACAAACCTGTAGAAATAAAACTATACATTGATTTCCTCTTGTATTAAATAAAGTGCAGACGTTAAAGACGCACATTTCCAAGAGCTGACATATTTCAGTTAATAAATTCAAAATAAAGAGATATTTTTCTACCTTTTGTGCATTTTTTTTTCAGTTGCAATTGTTCCAGTCACTTTCTTCTGGTTTCTTTGTGTCTTCTGCTAACTCTCCATCGTCTGCTGTCCATTTCTCCTTTCTTCTTTCCTAGTTTTTTTCCATTCTCTCTCTACATCTGCTTTAACATACTAATCATTCTCCTTTTGCTCTTTCCTCATTCCTATTTCATCCACTCAAATTTAACCCCTCCATCCTCAATCCCCACTTACTCTCCCAATACCCGGCCAATTGTAGATTTTTCTTCCCTCCCACACAAAATATATTTCCCCTCTCCATTTCACTCTCCCAGCCCCATCCCATTCTAATCGTCCCCCAACATCAACTCCCTTCTAGCTCCTGCCCAACCCAGCATCCGCTCCCTTCTAGTCCCCGCATCATCAGCCCATTTCCAGTCCTAGCTCCCTCCCCTCACAGCCCATTTCCTTTCCAAGCCCCCCTCCCCATCAGCCCATTTCCATTCCAAGCCCCCTTCCACTCAGCCCATTACCATTCCAAGACCCTGTCCCCATCAGCTATTTGCAGTTCAAGCTCCCCCTTCTACTCGGCCCATTTCCAGTCATAGCACCCCCCCCCCAGTCCATTACCAGTTCTAGCCCCCCCCCCCTAGCCCATTATCGGTCCTAAGCCCCCAACAGCCCACTTCCAGGCCTAACCCTTCCATCGCCCCATCTTAATTCTTTGCCCCCCCATAACCCCATTTTCAGTCTTAGGCCCCCAGTCAGACCACCTCCAGTCCTAACCCCCATCTGTCCATTACCAGTCCTAACCCCCATCACCCCATTTTCAGTACTACCCCCCCCCCAGCCCACATCAAGTCCTGCTCCCCCCCATCAAGTCCTGCTCCCCCCCTACATCAAGTCCTGCTCCCCCCCCCACAAGTCCTGCTCCCCCCCCCCCATCAAGTCCTGCTCCCCCCCCAGCCACACATCAAGTCCTGCTCCCCCCCCCCATCAAGTCCTGCTCCCTCCCCCCCCCCCCCGGGAAAATTAAACTTTAAAAAAAAACCGGCTTCTGCTGCTGCTGCCGCCGCTGCCGTGGCCGGCAATAGCAGCAATATCGCAAGTCCCGCGGGCTCCCCCCCACCCGGCAGATCCCTTCCTGCTTGCCTGCCAGTTCTCCGCTTCGGCTTTCAGAGCCGCGAAGGGAGAGCTTCTCCCTCGTGACTCTGTTAAGCCCGCTGGGGCAGATGGGAAATTTCCCATCTGCCCCGGCGAGCTTAACAGAGTCGCGAGGGAGAAGTTCTCCCTTCGCGGCTCTGAAAGCCGAAGCATGCGGCCCGCGGGCCGCGTGTTTGAGACCCCTGGTGTAGACAGATCATTCCTAAATGGCACCTGCCGTTTATGCTAGACGCGCTGGAATGGGAGCCCTTCGAACCGTTGTCTCGGGCGTCCAAGGACCTCACTCTAAAAGTGTTTTTTCTGGTGGCTATCTGTTCGGCGAGAAGAGTCTCGGAGCTGCAAGCGCTATCCTGTAAGGAACCCTATCTTTCGTTCTTTGAGGCAAAAGTAGTCTTGAGGCCTGTGCCGGCTTTTCTGCCGAAGGTGGTCTCGGCGTTTCATGTGAATCAGGAAATTTCCTTACCGGTGTTCAGAGAGGGCGCAGGAAGTTCGGCGGCGAGTAAGTTGCATCTCTTGGATGTCCATCGAGCGTTAAAGAAGTATCTTCGTCGGACTGCGAGTTTCCGCAGGTCGGACAGACTTTTTGTGCTCTTCGCGGGGCCAAGAAAGGGAGAAGCGGCGTCAAAGGCTTCCATTGCAAGGTGGATTAAGGAGGCCATTGCGTCGGCGTATGTACTGAAAGGTAGGCCGGTGCCGGAAGGGTTAGGGCCCATTCAACTAGAGCACAAGTGGCATCCTGGCAGAAGTTCGGTTGGTGTCGCCAGTGGAGATTTGTAAGGCAGTGACTTGGTCGTCTTTGAATTCTTTTGTTAAGCACTACCGGCTGGATGTTCAAACGGTGGAGGAGACCTATTTTGGAGCAGCAGTACTTCAGGCTGGCCTGCCGGGTCCCTCCCGTGGATGTTTTTTTCACTGCTCTGGTACAGTCCCAGAGGTTCGGGACTAGACTGGATGCACGATCATGAAGGTGAAATTAGACTTACCTGCTAATTGTTGTTCCTGAAGTGTAGCCAGTCTAGTCCCATATCCCTCCCCAGTATTCTTATGCGAATAGAATCCTGAAGTGTCTATATGGATCACAGGTAAGGGGTGTCTTCAATTACAGGGCTTCGGTGTCCTGGGGTGTGGGGTTTACCTGCAGAATAGCATTTACTTTGGGGACACTTTCCTTCCTTTCGGGTGAGGGAGTGGCCTCGTCAAGTTTAAAGTCTATGTACGTAAAGGGAGTTTTTCCCCTATATTAAGCATTATTGGTGCAGTTATTTATTGTTAGTCAATACTTGCAGTATATTCTTACTTGTTGCTCCGGTGAGTCTGCTTTATCAATAGGATATGGAGTGGAGGAGTGGCCTAGTGGTTGGGGCAAGGTACTTCAGGCCGGAAGGTCAGGGGTTCAAATCCCGCTAGAGGACAGCAACCTTGGGCCGGAAGGACTGGGGTTTCTAGTCCCACAGGTGCTCCTTGTGGTCTTGGGCAAGCCACTTAACCCTCCATAGCCCATGTTCCCTGGAAAATAGTTATCTCCAAGTTATAATGCCCTGTTCAATGTAATTTCAGTTTGTTCAATGTAAACCGCACTGATGCAGAATAGCGCGGTATATAAGAGAATATAAATAAATAAATAAATACTGGTGACAGGAGGCGGCTCCCGAGAGGATATACCAGTGACATCACAAAAGTAGGAGTTTCTCAGTCTCCAAGCTGCTGGATGAGATGGGCAACCCAGAGGTTCAGGACTAGACTGGCTACACTCCAGGAACAGCAATTAGCAGGTAAGTCTAATTTCACCTTGTCATTAGCCATCTACCCCTTAAACTCCCATATATCCAACCTTCCATCTCATCCTTACCCCCCACTGAACACCAACCCTATTTAACAGCTTCCTATAGTCTATAGATTAAAAAGCCATATTTTTAACTTTTCTTTTCTGGAATATAAGATAGTGTCTCCCCACTGAAACCTGCAGTGACAGTGAATTCAATAAACGAGGACTCTGTGTCATAAAGGCCTTATGCAGCATACATGCAACCTAGCTTCAGATGGCATGATCATAGATTACAAGTTTTTTAAATAAAATGGTCCATCTAAATGCAAATGCTAATAAACCAAGCAAATGATCTTAAACTTAACCTACTGTTCTACCAGAAGCCAGTGAAGCGACAACAGAATAGGAAAAATGGTCCACCGATTTCTTATTAGTAGCTGAGCTGCTGATAAATATTGACTAACATATTGACTGTTAAGTGCCATCGAGTTTGTCAATTCCTAAAGATTTTGTGGATAGTCCTTTCTCCTTGGACAAGCAGGAATGAAGTCCTCACTTATGGGTGATGACATTCAGTGGATCCCAGATGAAAACACTTCCTGGCTACTAGTTGAAGCTCTTGGGAGCTTCCTCTGTGCACATGCGCCATCTTCCCACCTGCCACTGTGGCACCATCTTAGATTAGTCTTCCATATCATCCTGCTAGACCAGTCCAGACAGTGAGTTGTGTTCCCCTATTAGCAGGTTGGTGGAGACAAAGAACTAATGGAAAGCACAGATTTCTCCAGGAACAAGCAGGAAGTCTGTCCTCGCATATGGGTGGTGCCGACAGAGTCCGTGCGGAGCATTTCCCCAGCTTTCAAAGAAAACCTTTGGGACATGCTACCACACATGCATGGTCCCCTTCCTGCCCAAGGGTGTCATCTTGCTCAGTCTCCTTTTTCCGTGGAGCCCAATGGACGTCTGTCCTGTTTCCCTGAAAAAATCCTTGCTAATTATCCTCAAAATAGTTTCCCAGTATATGTACCACTCCCTCTTCCCACCTCTAGCCAGCACAGTCTCCAGCATCCTTCTCGGCTCCTTTTGTCTGTTTTGATCAAGGCTCGCCTTGACCAGCATTTGCGCCCTTTTTCGCCCAGGGGTCGTCTAGCCTGTCCAGGTGTTCCCCACCACGTCCCCCAGTGGGTTCAAAAAATGTGACTGCTGCAGTCAAACAATGTCAGTGACTGACACTCATGACTGCTGCCTGGGCTTGGACCATGACAGCACCTCCTGTGACCTGTGCCAGGCCATGATGCCTATAACCAATAAAAAGAAGTTGGCGTTATAGGAAAAACTGTTCCCTAGGTCTGACTCTGCACTGGCCTACCCGACACAGAGCTCCAAACCCAGCACGTCCCATGAGGCCCAAGCGTCCTCTGAGGCCTGTGGCGGTGGCTCCTCCGAGAAGACCTCAAACCCCGAGAGAAAAAAGAAAAAATCCTCGAAGTCCACCAAGTTTGTACTGGAGAAACCTGGTAAAACACCCTGAAGGGACTCGGGCAGCTCTGAGAAGCACCCTACCAAGGTCCTCAAGAAGAAATCATTGGCCAGTGGAAACTGTGTGAGGTTCCTTGAGACCGTAGTTCTCGTCGAGGCACGCTCGTGAGAGTGCCGGAGCTGGGCCTGAGGTCCTCAGTGCCCGTGCTGAAAGCTGCGTAGCCTTCTGGCTTGGAAACCAGATTGGTGGCCTTGGAGCAGAACATCACTGCTATCAAGCAATGATGGCTGGTTCATCTGCATCATCTGCCCCGACGACCGGGTCCCCAACTGCAGGGGAGTCCCCGGTTGAGCCGAGCTCCAAGTGCCATCAGCCTCTGGTAAGTCCTCCGTGCCGGTCAAGGTCTCTGTCCCGTTCCTTGGGCATCTGGTCCTCCCTGGCCAGTTTTTGCGACTCAGACCCTAGGTCTTCTGCAGGCTGTCAGTCACTCTGCCCCAGTCTCAATGTTATGAGTCGCAGAGCCTCAGACTCCGGTACCCTGTACATTGTATCGAGCCTCCGAGTATGTGGAGAGATGGTTAAGGGTGTCTCCCACATTCGAAGCATAAAGTTGTGAAGTATTTGATGAATAGGGAGAGTAAGCAGCTTCCTTTTGGGGCTGCAGGTTATTGAAGAATTTTGAGCTCTTCAGCCCTAGGTTCCTTCTCCGAAGTCACCGTTATGGAGAAGCCCCGAGCAGTATCACGGATAAAATCTTGGAAAGACATGTCCTCCAGAGGGGACATGCAACGTTGTGGGGACAGAGAGAGATCCTCTGAGGATTTTCATTTCACGTGTACCGGCCAATTCGTCATCCGACGAATCGGAGTCAGAAGACTCAAAGTATCGACCAGCAGAGTGCTCGCGCTCTGCCTGTACTCAATACCGCTCGAAACTGGTATCTGAAAGTTTTGGTGCTGGAATCTCGGTACTGGAGACGTATTTGAGGGCTGGCATGGGTGATAGTGTGGTAAGCGGCAAAAATGTCGATGCAGGCACCTTCGGTACCGTCGTCTGTACCAACAGCTGAGGAATTGACTGTAGAGGCTTTACCGGTACAGAAGCCTCTAGCAAGGCCGCTAAGCTCCACTCAATAGCCAGCATACGTTGATCCATGGAGCTTGCTGATGCCTGGATATCGGTACTAGAGTTGCGGGCCACGATCCCTGAGCATGGCACCAAGAGCTCTCCAGAGGTAGAGACCTCGGGAGCATCCTGGGACCCCACTAATGCTTTGGAGGCAAGGACCTCCTGCCAGGGTTGCTTGGCCAGTGTGTCTAACTCCAGGGCAACGCCTAGGGCATCTCGATGTTTAGAAGGAGATCTACCCTTGGAGGGCCGGCTATTCTTCGACGAAGACCTGGGTTTCGCTACCTGAGAACTCCTTAGAGGAAAATGAAGTTCTCGATGACATTGATGTTACCAACATTGCATTGGTAGCAAAGAGGGTGCCGAGTTTCGCAGCTTGTAATGCAGGCCTCTTTGTCAGCTTCCTACAGAAAGGACATTCAGATGGCGGCTGATCTGGTCCCAAAGATTTTAGAAACCAGTCATGGGTGTCTGCGGCTGAAATTGTACTGCCACATTTGGAACACTTCTTAAAACCACTAGCTGGTTTGTCGATTTTGGAAAAAAAGGCCTAAGACTAAGATGGTGTTGATGCGCCCTGAGGGAAGAGATTCTCCCCTCAGAAAAGGTTTTTGGGTTTTGTTTTGTTTTTTTAAGAAAGAAATAAAGAAAGTGAGCACCGACAATCGACGGGAAGGCAGACACGACCACAAAAAAATAAGAAAAAAATCAAATTTTCTGCGGTGACAGGAATTGCTTCGTCGGCTCCGTGGAAAACGAAGAACTGAGGCGGGAGAGCTCAAAAAGCGGGAAGGCAGTTACACAGGCGCAGTGGGATGCTCCCAAAAGCTTTCCTATTGGACATTGGGGAGCATTCGCGCAAGAGCTCTGTTGGTACTGACGTCACCCAAATGTGAAGACTACATTTCTGCTTGTTCCTGGAGATTAGGAGTGGACCCAAGACAAATCCTTGGGGTACACCAACTGAGAGTGGGATAGCAGCAGAGGAGTCATCACCAGAACAAACACTGATAGAAAAATAGGAGAAATAAGAGGAGAACCAGGATAGTACCTTTAAAACCAAGTGAGGACAGGGTAAAGAGGAGACGGTTGTGGTCAACAGTGTCAAAAAGCAGCAGAGAGGTCAAGAAGGATGAGGACTGAGTAAAGCCCCTTGGATTTTGCCAGGAACAACTCACTGGAGACTTTGGCAAGAGCCATTTCAGTAGAATGTAAAGGACGAAAGCTAGATTGTAAAGGATTCAGAAGGGCTTGATAGGAGAGAAAGTCAAGGCAATGGTAGTGAACCGCACATTCAAGTAGTTAAGAAATGAAGGGGAGGGGGGAGATGGGTCGATAGTTAGGACAGGTAGGATCAAGTGAGTGCTGCTTGAGGAGAGGTGCAACTACAGCATAACATAAGAACATAAGATATTTATTTATTTATTTAGTACACACTTATATACCGCTACTTCCAGCGATCAGCAGCGGTTTGATTACATCTTTGGGGGTTGTCAAATCAGGACCGAAAAGTGGGACAAATATATACATAGTTTTGGGGGTGAGGCACCGCACACAGTATTAGTGTATAGGAGATTGGACTACACATATTTACATTTTTACATTTATACATATTTATACATATAGTACATATGGTTCAGCAGAGCATGATTAATTAATTGTTTTGGTTCATCTATATCTTATGGAGTTATAGCTGCTTGTAATGCCTTTTGAATAGATGAGTCTTTAGTTCCTTCCTGAAAACAGTAATGTCTTTGATTAATCGCAGCTCGATTGGTAGCTGATTCCAGTTAGTTGGTGCAGAGAATGAGAATGCCCTGCGACTCGTACTTGTTTTAACAGATCTGATGTTAGTTGGGACATGGAGTGTGGCTGTGTTTGTAGTTCTCCTGTCCCTGTTTGTTGGTTGTGTGCTGATAAGTGTGGAGAGGAATGACGGGGCTATGTTATTTATCAGTTTGAATGCGGTTATCAATGTTTTGTATTGTATCCTGGTTGCAATGGGGAGCCAATGTAGTTCAATCAAAACAGGTGTAATGTGCTCAGCCAGGCTTGTTTTCATGATGATCCTGGCCGTCACATTTTGGGCCATTTGAAGGATATTTAGTGACTTTTTGGGTAGACCTTGTAAGATGGCGTTACAGTAGTCCAAGTGTGGCATAATGAGTGCTTGTGCAACAGACCGAAAATCAGAGGGATCGATTACACAGGTACACTATCAAAAAACTGCCTCCAGTTTTGCACCTGATTCCTATAGATTTTGGGGTGCTGAATCCAGGAAAAATAGCCAAAATGTTCCATCACGTCACGTTTTCTTGCAAAATTAGATTTCTTACCCATATAAGGAATGTTCACATAATTTCTTTTTAGCCGACTGCAGTTTATTTTCTTGGCCCAAAATAGAGGTTGTAATGGTTAGCTAACTAGAAACACTCCCTCATGATATTTTAGAGTGTTTTGTATTCATTTTATACATTAACAGGACAATTGGGAGGCGGGGGGCTAAATCCAGTACTCGCGCTGGCGCATGTTCTTTCCTGTTCGCCTCGCCTCGTTCGCTCGCTCAAAGACAGTGGTTGCAACATGAACGTTCCTGTCAAATTTCAGTTTCTTGCAAGTTCATTATTACCTTTTGTTTGCTCAGTCGTAATCCAGCTTTATTCCGAAGTGGTTCACTACAGTTGTAGTTTGCAGTGCTGTGTATTTGTGATGGCTCACAGAGCCAGAGGTTGCGTCAACTCTCTGGACAGTTTTTGTTTTATTTGTGGGGAATATACCGTGAAAAAGCGGCAGAGGAACATTTCTGCATTTATTAAAAAAGTATATTTCGCCTATTTCGGTTTGAAGTTAGGCGATCAAGACAAACCGTGGGCTCCTCACAAAGTGTGCAAGACATGTGAGGAAGATCTACGCTTATGGATGAAAGGTAAAAAACAAGCATTTCGTTTCGGAATACCTATGATGTGGCGTGAACAAAGAGACCACAGCAGTGACTGCTATTTTTGCTCTTGCATTGTGAAGGGATACAACTTAAAAAATAAGAACGTAATAAGTTACCCCAACCTTCCCTCAGCAATTAGGCCTATGCCTCATAGCAACGAAGTACCTGTGCCTGAACCACCAAAATCTTTGGATCATATTTGTGTGGACGGTTCTGATCATGATGAGACTCATCAGATGGCTTTTCCCGATGAGTCCAGTACTTCCGAGTTTGAAACTGAACCAGATCCGAAACCTGAACTTTTCTCTCAAGCTGAATTGAATGATTTAGTCCGGGATTAAGGACTCCCAAAAGATGCTGCCCAACTGCTAGGTTCTCGGCTTAAACAGAAAAATCTATTGTCACCAGGAACAACTTTTTATTGGTACCCCGCAACCGCGAGACACAATTTTTGAAGTATTTCAGCAAAGAGGAAGATTTGGTATTTTGCAACGATATGTACGGAGTGATGGAAAAGTTTAAACTCAAGTATGATCCTGCTGAATGGCGGCTGTTCATTGATTCGTCAAAAGACAGCATAAAAGGTGTTCTTCTTCATAATGGCAACACATTCGCTTCAGTTCCTATTGCTCACTCTGTTATTCTCCAAGAAAAATACGAGAATTTGGCCCTGATTCTTCAGAAGATTCGTTATGATGAGCATAAGTGGATGATTTGTGGAGACTTTAAAATTCTATCCATGCTATTAGGGCAGCAATCCGGTTTCACCAAATATCCCTGCTTCCTTTGCTTGTGGGATAGCCGGGCCCGCGACCTACACTGGGGGAAAAAAGACTGGCCAATTCGGGAGTATTTGAGACCCGGTGAGAAAAATGTTCTTCATGAGAGCTTGGTACCTCGTGATAAAATTCTATTACCACCTCTCCACATTAAGTTGGGTCTCATTAAGCAATTCATCAAGTCCCTTCCAAAAGATGGTGAGTGCTTTCGGTACCTTTGCTCAAAGTTCCCCCGACTTTCTGAAGCAAAGCTAAAGGAAGGAGTGTTTGTTGGCCCTGATATAAGGAAACTCAGTTCAGATGGAGCATTCGCTGAAACGATGTCTGAGAAGGAAAAAGAAGCCTGGGATTCCTTCAAGGATGTTGTTCTCAAATTCTTGGGGAACAGGCGGGATGAGAACTATAAGGATATTGTTGCCAGGATGCTCAATGCCTTCAAAGAACAAGGCTGTAACATGAGCCTGAAAGTCCATTTCTTGCACTCCCATGTGAACTACTTTCCCGAAAACTTGGGGGCGTACAGTGAAGAACAAGGTGAAAGGTTTCACCAGGACATCAAGGACGCAGAGAGAAGGTACCAAGGAAGATGGAACACCACTATGATGGCTGATTTCTGCTGGTTGCTGCTGCGGGAAACCCCAGATGAAAAATACGCCAAGCAGAGCACCAAGAGAAGCATTCGGGGGAAGAAGAAACGGGCCCACCAGGAGATTGATTGACCCAAGAATGACTTTAAAATCTAAACTGTGTTGACAAATATCGTGTTTTTACTAAACTTTGAAATAAAAATTTGCTAGTTATTACCACAGTGTCGGATCTCATTTATTAGAATTTTATTTTCACACCATCGGGTGTTTGTTTTCATGTATTGCAATGGTGCGGTTTGCGTTTTCTATTCTTACATACATACCTGTACAACATTTTTTGCACATTTCTTTGCTTTGCTTTGTGTCTAACCTCGCTCTTATATGCTCAATGTTTGTGCACATGTATGTGGCTGTTTTAAGTGCAGACAATTTTGCTACCATCACAGTGTGTTTTGTTGACATTACTCTATTCTTATGTGCTGCCTTGTTACAATTTTCTTTATTCTTATTTGAATAACTACTAAACAATTAGTATAAAGAATTCATCCAAGAAACTTTTATCTCGATCACACTCAATCTGAAACGTTCACCTCAAACTGCTAACCCAATGTAGCAAAAAATCTGTACGTGATGGAGCAAATTGGTTACCAGATTTGGATTCAGCGCACCAAAAAACGTAAAAATCAATCGAAACATTAGAGGCAGTTTAAAAAAAAAATTTTTTAGTGTACCTGTGTTATATTCCTGAGAGGTTGTATTACTCTAAGTTTATGGAAGATGGCCTTGTTTGTTTTACACAGGTGTGTTTCCATTTTTAGGTTGCAGTCGAGTGTGACTCCCAGATATTTGATCTCCTTCTTTGTGTTGTATGTGTTGTTACACAGGGTGATCTTAGGGGGAGGCTCAAAGTTCGGCTTACTGGATATATACATGACTTCGTTTTTTTTTGTGGTTGATGGTCATGTTGTTTCGCTGTAGCCATCTTAACATCTCATCTAGGCAGGTTTCGAGTTGTGTGTATTCAGGGTCTGTGGTATCCAATTGGGTGTACAGCATAATATCATCTGCGTACACATGGTAGCTGATGTTATGCCTTTTGAAGATGTCACATATGCCATACTGGGTCAGACCAAGGTCCATCAAGCCCAGTATCCTGTTTCCAACAGTGGCCAATCTAGGTCATACGTACCTAGCAGTTTCCCCAAAAGACACAGGTTCCGCAATGCTTGTACTGGATCAAGCATACTTGAAGGCTGCAGGTATAGTTGAAGTGGAGAGCGATGGGTTGAGAATATGAGATACAAAGGGACAACAGTGAAGGAGAATGGGGCTTAGGAGATGGGTGGGAATAGGATCAGAGGTACAGGTAATCTCCAGGAACAAGCAGGAATGTAGTCTTCACATATGAGTATCGTCGGTACCGACGGAGCCTGTGCGGGAACGCTCCCCAGCATCCAATTAGGAAGCTTTTGGGAGCATCCCACAGCGCCTGCGTGCTGCCTTTCCCAACTGCCTCTAACCAGTTCTTCGTTTTCCGTGGAACCAGCAGGTTGTGTTCCTGTCACCGCAGAAAATTGTTTCTTTATCCTTTATTTTTTTGTGGTCACGTCTGCCTTTCCCGACGCTATACCGGTACCGCTGGTGGTTCTTTCTTTCTTTTTTAAAAAAATAAAAATAATCCTTTTTCCAAACTTTCTTCCAGGTGAGCGCCATTTTGGGCCTTAGGGCCAAAACTTCCTCCACTATGGAGAAACCCGCCTCGGGTTTTAAAAAATGCACCAAGTGTGGCGGTACCATCTCCGTCACCGACACCCACGAGTGGTGTCTTAAATGTTTAGGTCCTGACCACTCCATCTCCGAGTGTATGGCTTGTGCCATGATGTCCAAAAGGGGTCGACAGAACCAAGCTGCCAAGCTCGGTGCCCTTTTTCCTTCCGATTCAGCTTCGGTGGCATCAACGTCTTCCAGGGCTTCGTCTTCCTCCCATGGATCTCAGGTAACTAAACATAAGTCCAGCCGGTCCTCACAGGGTAGATCTCCTTCTAAGCATCGAGATGCCTCTGGCATTGCCCTTGAGGGTTCCATACCGGCAAAATTTCCCCGGCGGGAGACTTCGGCTTCCAAAGCATTATCGGGGCTCCAGAATGTTCTCGAGGCCTCAACCTTGGCAGAACTACTGGTGCCATGCTCTGGGGTACCGGTTGCGTCTGGTACTGACACCCAGGCATTGGCAGCGTCGATAGACCAGAGGTTCCTGGCTATTGAATGCAGTCTGGCGGCTCTCCTTGCGGCATTGATACCCTCGGAACCACGTCAGACAATTCAATCGGCACCGATGCCGGTACCGGTGTCGGTACTGGTACCGATAGCATCGACATCGGTATCTGCTTTGCCGGCACCCAGTCATGCGATGCCTTCCGGTGCTGATACACCGATACCAATTACCCCGGTACCGACTTCGGTCGGTACGGGTATCGGGCTCTTCATGAGAATCCGGACAAACGGTACTTCGAATCCTCGGAGGACTCCGAGGATTCTGACAGCTCTGCCGGTACCGGGATACTTCTCCCAGAGGAGCCTTCCTCTCCTAAGTGTAGGATTTCTCCTCCAGAAGATATTTCCTTTCAGGATTTCATCAGGGAGGTGGCTCGTGGGTTGTCCATTACTGTGACTCCTGAAACAGAGCCCAGAGCTAAGGAGTTGGAGATTTTACAATATCCCAAAGCTCCTAAGGAGGCGGCTACCTTGCCTATCCATGAGATTTTTCATGATCTCATGTTGAGAATGTGGGAGACACCTCTCCTCACCTCTCCTCATTCTCGTAGACTGGATACTATGTATCGAGTCCCTCCTTGTCCTGTCTTCCCCACCACTCCATTATGGTGGAGTCAGCTATGAGAAGGATCAGAAGTGCAAAGAGGCATGCCTGTAATCCTCCAGGACATGAGTGTAGAACCTTGGATGCCTTTGGACGTTGTACCTTCCAGGCTTCCATGCTTTCTGCCAGGATCAGTTCCTATATTTTATATATGGGAATGCTCCTTAAAGAGGTCACAGGAGATTTAGAAATTTTGAGCCCTCTTCTTCCTGAGGACAGAAGGCAGGATTTCCTCACACTGGTTAAACATGCCCAGCATGTTTCAAAAAGTTTGTCAATTGTGCAGCTTTTGACTGTTTTGAGTGCATAAGCAGAACCTCTGCCATTGCCATAGGTGCACGAAGAATTGCCTGGCTCCAGGCATCCGATTTGGAGCTCTGGGTGCATGACAAACTGGGAAATATCCCTTGTACAGGTGAGAATCTATTCGGCAAGAAAAAGCCAATGAGATGGATGCTGACAACTCTACTTTGGATAGGCTATCCAAAGGCACAGCTGATCCTGCCAGAAAGAAATCTTTCAAGAAGCCTTTCTTCTCAAAAAGAGGTTTTATCCCTCTTATTCCCAACAGGGACGTTCTGCAGGTCAGCTTGTCCGAAAGGGTCAGCAACCACCTAAACAAAGGAAAACAAAGACTGCCAAGCCTCAAACGTCTCAGCAGTCTCAGCTTCCAGAAGGCCTTTGACTTTCATCTAGAGAACTTAGCCTTCCTGGCCCTCAATGGACTAGAGCCTTCCACCATTCCAGGAAGGTTATGTCACTTTGCCCCCAGGTGGGAGCAGATAACAGCAGAACATTGGACACTCCATTATAAGAGAGGGGTACAAGCTGCACTTTCTGTGCATGCCCCCTCCCACAATGGTAAGACAGTTAAATTCTCAGACCTCTCTCATCAACCTGTTAGATCAAGAGGTCACTATACTTCTTGCCCAAGGGGCAATAGAAGAAGTACCCATTCATAAACAGGGTGCAGGGTTTTACTCCCCCTATTTCTTTATCCCAAGGAAAACAGGGGGATACAGACCTATTTTGGACCTCGGGGAATTAAACAAGTTCCTATTCAAGAAGAAATTCAAAATGATTTCTCTAGGAACTCTGCTGCCATACCTTCATAGTCGGGATTGGCTTTGTTCTCTAGATCTCAAGGATGCGTACATCCATGTTCTCATCCATCCAACTCACAGAAAGTTCCTTCGGTTCCTTTTCCAAGGAAAGCACTACCAATACAGGGTGCTTCCTTTTGGCCTGGCCTCAGCTCCAGGAGTGTTCACGAAATGCATGGCTGTGGTAGCAGCATTTCTACGCACCCTAGGCATATTCGTCTTCCCCTACTTAGACGACTGGCTCATTCGAGCCCCATTAGAGTCAGAGGCCAGGACCTCCCTATCTTGCACAATGCGTATCATTCAGTATTTGGGTCTGGTCATAAACATCCTAAAATCCAGTCTAACTGCCACTCGGTCTCTAGAGTTCATAGGAGCTTTGCTGGATACCAAAGAGGCAAGGGCCTATCTCCCCCAGGACCGTTGCCTTTGCATGGTGCAGTTAGCTTCTCAAGCAGTGCTAAAACCTCTTCTCACTGCCCGAGAAATGCTACAACTACTAGGCCACATGGCATTCACCGTGCACGTGATTCTTTATGCTCGCCTCCATATGAGAGCAGCCCAGTGGACTTCATCCACCCAGTGGACTCAGGCATCAGGGTGCCTGTCAGACAAAATAGCAAACACAAATCGCCTTATTTTGTCCCTCCAATGGTGGCAGTCCATTCAGAACCTGTTGCTGGGGTCCCCTTTTCAACAACCCTTACCACAGGCAACTCTCACAACAGATGCTTCACCAATGGGTTGGGGAGCTCATTTACAAGACCTCTCCACCCAAGGCACCTGGACTCCACAGGAGACTCATCTACATATCAATCTCTTAGAGCTCAGAGCAATCTTCCTTGCTCTTCGAGTGTTCCATACTCTGCTCAGCTACAAGACAGTCCTCATTCATACGGACAATCAGGTAGCCATGTTCTACGTGAACAAGCAGGGGGGAACAGGCTCTCTGTCGCTTTGCAACAAAGCTTTGCGACTATGGGCCCTCGCCAGAGAGCATCAGATTCACCTCCTGGCAGTTTATCTTCCAGGCATTCAAAACTCTTGGGCAGACAGACTCAGTCAAGTTCTGCTTCCACACGAATGGTCTCTACATGCGGACCAGGTGACCAAGATTTTTCAAATTTGGGGAACCCCGGACATAGACCTCTTTTCAAGTCCATTGAATGCCAAACTTCCCCGGTTCTGTTCCAGAATTCCGGCTCAGGGTTCTCAGGCCAGGGATGCCTTCCTCCTTCACTGGGGTCAAGACTTCCTTTATGCCTTTCCACCCATTCCCCTCATTCCCAAAACCCTGTTCAAGCTTCAGAGAGACAGGGGGCGGATGATTCTCATAGCTCCACATTGGCCACGGCAAGTGTGGTACCCCCTGCTTCTACATCTCTCTCATGCCCCCTCCCTGGAGTTAGGGTCTGCTCCAGATCTCCTGTCACAGGAGGACGGAAGGTTATGACATCCCAATCCCCAGTCTCTGCACCTCAGAGCTTGGTTGCTGAAGGCCTAGATCTTCATGATCTTAACCTTCCTTAGCAAGTAAAGGATATCTTTTATGCTTCCAGGAAACCTTCCACTAGACGCTCTTATGCTTTCAAGTGGAAAAGGTTTACCATATGGTGTTCGTAGAAGGGTCTTAACCCCTTAGCGATACCTCTGGAATCATTACTTGAGTATCTCCTTCATTTATCCAATGCAGGACTTAAGACTAACTCAGTAAGAGTCCATTTGAGTGCTATTGCAGCTTCTTTCAAGCCTCTAAATGGACAACCTGTCTCCTCCCATCCTCTTATAGCAAGATTTATGAGAGGCCGCCTTCTAACTAAGCCTCCCATTAGGCCACCACCGGTGGCATGGGACTTAAACCTGGTTCTTGGTCAGCTCATGAAGCCACCTTTCGAAACCTTAGCTACTACCTCTTTAAAATTCCTTTCTTGTAAAGTTATCTTTCTTATTGCAATCACATCAGCACGTTGCATCAGTGAGTTGCAAGCACTAGTGGCTGATCCCCCTTATACAAGGTTTCATCATGATAAGGTAGTCCTTAGGACTCATCCACACTTTATGCCAAAGGTGGTCTCGCCTTTTCATCTTAACCAAGTGGTCTACCTGCCTGTGTTCTTTCCAAGACCTCATGCATCAAATGCAGAAAGGAATCTTCATACTTTGGACTGTAAAAGAGGTTTAGCCTTTTACTTACAAAGAACATGGCAACATAGAAAGTTCTCCCAACTCTTTGTTGCTTTCGATCCTTCGCATTTGGGACTTCCAGTCTCCAAGAGAACACTGTCCAACTGGATTGCACAGTGGATTTCCTTCGCCTATCAGAGTAAGAACCTTCCTCTGGAGGGCCATGTCACTGCTCACAATGTGAGAGCCATGGCAGCTTCAATGGCTCATCTGTACTCTTTGTCTATCGACGACATCTGTCGAGCAGCCACTTGGGCCTCAATTCATACCTTCATAGCCCATTACTGCTTAGACAAGGACTCCCGCTGGGATGCCTTGTTTGGTCAGGCGGTTCTCCAACACCTGTTCCATACCTAATCAACTCCTACCCGCCATCCCAGGTTGGATGCCAGAGATCCATGGGGGGAAGTGGAGCCCTGTCTCAGGGACACACAACTTCTGGGGTCTCTCCCTGGCATCTAAAGCTAGGGAGTCCCCATATGTGAAGACTACATTCCTGCTTGTTCCTGGAGATAGTATAGTTACTCACCTGTAACGGGTGATCTCCGGGAACAGCAGGAATTTAGTCTTCACAACCCACCCACCTCCCCTAGGAGTTGTATCTCTTTCTCTTTCCCTCTCTCTCTCTTTGTCTCAGCTTTAAACTCAACTGGAGAGAGGCAGTTGGGAAAGGCGGGAAGGCAGCACGCAGGCTCTGTGGGATGCTCCCAAAAGCTTCCTAATTGGACGCTGGGAGAGCATTCCCGCACTGGCTCCATCGGTACCGACGATACCCATATGTGAAGACTAAATTCCTGCTGTTCCCGGAGTTCACCTGTTACAGGTGAGTAACTATGCTGTACTTACCTGTAACAGGTGATCTCCAGGAACAGCAGGAAATCAGTCTTCACATATGGGTATCGTCACTACCAACGGCGCCTGCACGGGACCACTCTCCAGTGTCCAATAGGAAAACCTTTGGGAACACTCCTGCGCGTCTGTTTTCCTTCTTTCCCAACTAGTCTCCTCAGTTAAGTTTGTAGCTGAGAGAGAACAAATTTACCCAACTCCTAGGGAGAAGGGTGGCTGTGAAGACTGATTCCTGCTATTCCCAGAGATCACCTTCTACAGATGTTTAACAACGCTATTTCCAGGAACAAACAGGACTGCAGTCTTCACATATGGGACTCACTAGCTCCTGGGCCACCAGACTGAAGAAACACCCCTGACACTAAGAATGTAGTCAGGTGCTATGAACACAAGGTGGCTCCAGTGGACTCAAGTGCAGGAGGCGAGAGCATGGAGCAAGGAGTCGGGTGTCAGAGAAATGTAATAGTAGGAGTTGTGATTAAGTCCCAAAGAGATGCTAAAGAACAGCCTGGCCAAAGACAGCATCCTAATAGGAGTCCCTGTCAAAGCAGTAGTGAGCAGCGAAGGTGTGAACAAAGTACCAGGTTGCTGACCTGCAGATCTTCCTCTGTGGAGACAGGAAGGAGATTGGCAACTGAGTCTGCCATGGCCCTATCATTGTGAGCATGACATCATCCTCAAGAGAAAAGTCCAGCTTGAGCATAGGCAAAAAAAAATGTAGTCTGCAATCCAATTGGATAGAGTGTGTTTTGACACTGGAAGACCTAAGTGGCTTGGGTCAAAGGAGATGAACAGAGGATTTCTTAAAATCCTCGTTCCTGTCCAAGTAGAAAGCAAGTATACACTTCCGATCTAGAGTATGTAATGCTGCCTCAGCCTTTGAGGCATGCGGTTGGGGAAAAAAAATACCAGTAGCATCACAGACTGGTTGATATGAAAAGTCGAGACCACTTTTGGAAGGAAATGCAGATGGGTACGGAGAACCACCTTATGGGGGAGGAGTGGCCTAGTGGTTAGGACAAGGTACTTCAGGCCGGAGGGCCGGGGGTTCAAGTCCCACCTGGGGACAGCAATCTCAGGCCGGAGGGACTGGGATTTCTAGTCCTATAGGCACTCCTTGTGCTCTTGGGCAAGCCACTTAACCCTCCAATGCCCATGTTCCCTGTAAGTATTAGCGTATGTGTGTCATATCCCCTCGTGTTAAATGTATCTCCCAATTGACCGCTTTGACCCGGTGAAAAGCGGGATATAAATACAGCTAAATAAATAAATAAATAAATTATGGTTGAATCAAGGGTAGGGAGGATCCATTACCAAAACTTGCAGTTCACTGATGCGATGAGTTGAGGCGAGGGCAATGAGGAAGATGACCTTCCAAGAAAGGAATTTGAGGGGAGTGATGGCCAAAGGTTCAAACTGGGCCTTTAAGTGATGTAGTGGCTAAAGGTTCAAATGACGGCTTGAGAAGCTGCCCTAGAACAACATTGAGGTCCCATGCCACTAGAGGTGGCTTAATGGGAGGCTTGGTTAATAGAAGACCCTTATGAAGCGTGCTACGAGCGGTTGAGAAGAGATGGGTTGACCATCTAAGGGCATATGAGAGGCTGCAATTGCATTTAGGTGTACTCTTATTGAATTGGTTTTGAGACCAGAAGAAGACAGATGGAGATACTCAAGCAGCATCTCCACCGGAGCTGAGAAGGGATTAAGTTTCTTCTGTGGACACCAGAAAGAAATCCTATTCCACTTGAAAGTGTAGGACTGCCTGGTGGATGGCTTCCTGGAAGCTAAGAGGATGTCCTTAACCTCCTGGGGAAGGTTAATGCCTTAGAAGGTTAATGCCTTCAGCAGCTATGCTGTGAGATTGAGAGACTGCTGATTGGGATGGAGCAGCATCCCCCCTCCTGAGAGAGGAGAACTGGAGCAAACCCCAGATCTTATAGGTTGAGCCTGAGATAGACGTAGGAGAGGGTACCACGGTTGACGTGGCCAGCGTGGGACTATGAGTATCATGAAGCCCCTATCTCTCTGGAGTTTGAAAAGATTCTTGGGAGTAAGGGTAATGGAATGAGGCATATAGGAAGCCTTGACCCCAGTGGAGGTGGAAAGCATCCACTTGCTGGCTGTCCGGTGCAAGAGTGCTGGTACGGAAGCAAGGGAGCTTGGCATTCTGAGGACTTGTGAACAGGTCTATCTCTGGAATCCCCCAGATCTGAAAAATGTGAGAGACTGTCTACATGAAGAGATCACTCATGGAGGAGTATTCGATTTGTCCGTTAAGACATTGTGCTTGCCCGGGAGATACACTGCATGGAGGTGAATGTGATGATGTATGGCAAAGGACCAGAGATGTAGAGCCTCGTTGCAGAGGGTCCAAGAACCTGTTCCGCCTTGCTTGTTCATGTAGAACATGGCTACTTGATTGTCGGTTTGAACTAGGACTCTGCAGCAATGAAGATGGTCTTGGAAGACTTTGAGAGCATTGAGAATGGCTGAGTTCCAACAGATTTATGTGGAGTTGTCACTCCTGCTGAGACCAGAGTCCTTGAGTGGAGAGAGATCTGAGATGTGCTCCCCAGCCCAGTCTGGATGCATCCGTCAGGGTACATTGATGTGCTGGCATCTGAAAAGGTGACTATAAGGAGATTTTCTGGGGCTCGCCACCACTGGATAGATGAGATCAGGAAGGTAGAGACTGTTATCTTATCCCCCAGGTGACCTAATGCTTGAGATCACTGGGATGCCAGTGTCCATTGGGCTGTGTGCATGTGTAGACAGACATATGGAGCTACATGCATCGTTGATACCATATGACTCGGAAGTTGTAGCATTTCTCGAGTAGTAAGATAGTTCTTGAGGCATGCTTGAGATGCTAACTGATTGAGTCAAGCACAGTGGAGCTGGGGCAGAAATGCTCTCGACTGAATATTTAAGAGGGCCCTTATGAATAGAGTTTGAGAGGGGACGAGTTGGGACTTTGGGAGATTTATGACAAATCCCAAGTATTGTAACACCTGCATGGTGCGTGAAAGGGGCAGACTGAGCATAAGAACATAAGATATGCCATACTGGGTCAGACCAAGGTCCATCAAGCCCAGTATCCTGTTTCCAACAGTGGCCAATCTGGCCTCCTGAGAGGTGCTTGTCCTTATGAGACAGTTGTTTAAGGGAAGACAAATATCCCTAGAGTCCTTAGGAATGAGGCTACTACTGCCATGCATTTTGTGAAGACTCTTGGGGAGAGACTAGGACGAAAGGCAGGATTCTGTATTGATAGTGTCTTCCCTGAAACATGAAGCGCAGGAATTTTCTGTGCTCTGGATGGATCGATCTAGAGAACAGAGCCAATCCTGACTCTGGAGATAGGGAAGAAGAGTTCCCAGAGAGATCATCTTGAATTTCTCCTGCAGAAGATGCTTGTTTAGTTCCTTGAGGTCCAGAATAGGCCTGTATCTCCTCTCCTCCCCCCTCCCCCCCCCGTTTTCTTTGGAATAAAAAAGCAGGGAGACTAGAAGCCCATTCCCCACTGGAATGTTGGAACTTCCTCTTGCCCCCTGCAGTAGAAGGGAGATGACCTCTTGTAGTAACAGAGCAGTGAGAGAGGGTTGAGAACAGAACTCTTTTGGTGAAGTCGGGAGGGAGGGGGAGGTTGACTTCGTAGATGAAGTTTGCATCCCTCCCGCACTATGGATAATGTCCACTGTTCCAAGGTGATGAGATGCCACCTGTGGGCATAGTGACAGTGTCTGCCAGGAATGTGGACAGGGTCGGGATTCTCCAGAGGCAGGACAGCTATGTTCTCTAGAAAGGAGTCAAAAACCCGGAGCAGTTTGGGCCTGCTGAGGTGGCTGAGACTTGGGAGTCTGAGCCTTCTTTTGCTGTTTTGGAGGTGGTTGTCCCTTCTGAGGAGCATTATGCTGACACCGAACAGCATGGGTATAAGAAGGCTAGTACTTCTTTTTATTGAAAAAAGATTTCTTTGCTACTTTTTCAAAGCTGGGTTGGCAGTAGATCTAGACAGCCTATTTAGGGTAGTATTCTCAGTCTCCAACTGAGAGGTCTTGTCTTGCCGATCCTTACTAAAGAGGTTTTCATCAGTGCAAGGTATGTTATCCAGCTTATCTTGAACCCATTGTTCAAGATTCGATGCCTGGAGCCAAGCAATCCTGCGTGCACTGATGCAGATGGATGAAGTTCTGCTGATGCACTCAAAGCAATCAAAAGTTGCTGTTAACGAACTTTGAAACATTCTGAGCATGCTTCACAACAGTGAGATAATCTGCCCTCTTGCCATCGGGGAGAAGAGGAGCCATTAACTCCAAATCTTTAGCCACCTCTCTAAGGACCATACTCATATATAGTATGTAAGTACTAATTTGGGCTAATAGCATGGAGGCCTGAAACAGTCGGCCAAAAGCATTGAGGGTTCTCGATTCCCTACCCGGAGGGTTTGAGGAATGTGTCTTCACGTTCTTTATCCGATGCATTGCCGATTCCACTTCCATGGAATAGTGCGGCAATTGTGTCTTTTGAAAGCCAGGGCACTCTGCTTCCTGGTAGATAGTATCGAGCTGTCGGGTATCGGGAGAAATAGTTAGAGGTATCTCCCACATACGAAGCATGAGGTCATGAAGTAGCTGATGGATAGTGAGCGTAGCCACCTCTTTGGAGGTGTCGGGTATTGAAGAATTTCTAATATCTCCAGGAACAAGCAGGAATGTAGTCTTCACATATGGGTATCGTCGGTACCGACGGAGCCTGCGCAGGAACGCTCCCGAGCGTCCAATAGGAACGCTTTTGGGAGCATCCCTCAGCACATCCACGCTGCCTTCCCGCCTTTCCAACTGTCCCTCTTCAATTCTTCATTTTCCGCTGAGCCGACAGGATCCATACCCTGTCACTGTAGAAAATTCCATCTTTAAAATTGTTTTCGTGTGGTCGCATTTGCCTCCGCACGACGCTTACCGGTACCACCGGTTCTTTTCTTTTCCTTTCCAAAAAAAAAAAAAAAATCTTCTACTTTGAACTGTTTCTCTTCAGAAACTTTTCTTTTTTGGTGCTAGGCGCCATTTTGGGCACTAGGCCCCATATTCCTAAAACATGGAAAAACCAACTAGTGGTTTTAAAAAATGTACTAAGTGTGGCGGTACCATTTCCGTCACTGACACCCATGATTGGTGTCTTAAATGTTTAGGACCTGAACATTCTCCATCTGAATGTCTCTCCTGTATGCGGATGACTAAAAGAGGAAGACAGAACTGGGCTGCAAAGCTTGGTACCCTCTTTTCTTCGGATGCCAGATCCATTGCATCGACATCTTCAAGGGCCTCCTCTTCCTCCCATGGATCTCAGGTAACTAAACATAAAAGCTGGACCTCAAAGGGTAGCTCTCCTGCTAAGCATCGAGAGGCCATTGGCATTGCCCTTGAGGGGAACCACACTGACAAAGCAGCCCCGGCGGGAGGCTTCGGCTTCCAAAGCATCAATGGGGCGCCAGGCTGTTCTCGAGGCCTCAACCTCGCAAGAACTACCTGTGCCATGCTCAGGGGTCCCTGCCGTTTTCACCGGTACCGACACCCAGGCATGGGCAGCGTCGATGGACCAGAGGCTCCTCGCTTTTGAACGCAGCATTGCAGCTCTTCTCTCAACTGCGATACCGTTGGTCCAATGGGCACCGGTACCGATACTGATGTCGGTACCTACACCAGTGCAGACACCGGTACCGATGACACCGGGCCCAGTGGGAATTCGTTCCACGCCATCTTTGGTTGGGATCGACAGATCGGTACCGACTTCAATCGATACCGGGACCGTGCTTTGCATGAGCATCGTGGTCAGGAATACTTCAAATCCTCTGATTCCGAAGACTCTGACAATTCTGCTGGTACTACAGGGTTTCTCCCAGAAGAGCCCTCTTCTCCCCAACGCAAAATGTCACCTCCAGAGGACATATCTTTTCAGGATTTTATTTGTGATATGGCCAAAGGCCTTTCAATCACGGTGGCTCCTGAAGAGGAACCCAGAGCAAAGGAATTGGAAATTCTCCAATATCCTAAAGCTCCTGTCTATAGCTGAGACTTCTAGCACACCTAATTATACCGGTGTCAGTAATCACTTATTGCCACACATATCCTATGGTCAGTAACATCATATACTGTTGTCAGTAGCCTATATAACATTGTCAGTAGCATCATATGCTGTTGTCAGTAGCATCATATGCTGTTGTCGGTAGCCTATATAGCATTGTCAGTAGCATCATATACTGTTGTCAGTAGCCCATATAGCATTGTCAGTAGCATCATATACTGTTGCCAGTAGCCTATATAGCATTGTCAGTAGCATCATATACTGTTGTCAGTAGCCTATATAACATCGTCAGTAGCATCTTACACTGTTGCCAGTATCTCATTGCTGTGCTGTTGTCAGAATCTCATTGATTACTACTATTGTAGTATCTCATTGCTGCACTGTACTGTATCTCACCACTGCACTGTACTGTCCCACTATTACACTCTACTGCATCATAACTACAGTGTCGCACACACAATCCACTACTCTCAAAATGGCCCTCCAGTTCGCTCCATTTATTAGTTTTTACCTCCTTACTCACTGGTTCGGAACCTCCCAGGCCGTCTATACGTCCCACGGCAATATTCCCATCTTGAATAGCCATGGAAAAAGATGGTCCGGACCCCCCATACTCCCACCCAGGAAATGACGCCTACACGCGCCACTCTCACCTGATACATGTAGCACTCCAGTTATCCAAAACTCCCAACCAGGAAAAATCTCTGAACTGCCGACCCCTAAAATGCGCCATCATAAATGCGCGATCTATTCGCATAAAATGGCCCGTTGTTCTAGACGCAATCTCCCTTTATGACCTAGAGATACTTATGATCACGGAAACCTGTCTATCATCGGAGGACAACGTCATCATCAATCAACTCCTACCCCCCCAATTTATTTTATTTATTTATTTATTTATTTTTATTTAACGGTCTTTTCTATACCGCCCCTTCCAGAGATCAGGGGCGGTTTACATTGAACTTTAAACAGAACAATTGTATACTTCTGTATACATTTACAAGGAACATTATGCTTTAACTATATACAGGTGTGCTTACAGGGAACATATTTTGAACATATTTTGAACAACATTTTGAACATATTTTGAACATTAACTATAACAGAGCTTTTCAAACTATTTACAAGTTATATACATGGAGCGCATCTTAGTTAGTTACAGTGGTGAAATAGTCAACTGTTTGAGTGGTTCATTAGCGTGTTGTGAGGGGTTAGAGAAATTTTCTGTGTTAGTCATTTGTTCTGTCTTGGGTACAGTGTATGTGTTTCTGTGATTGTATTGGTGAGGTTCTTTGTTGGTAGGGGATTTCAAAGTGTTTTGTAAAGAGGTAGGTTTTTAATTCTTTTTTGAATTGGTGAAGGTCTTTTATCATGCGTAGTGTTAATGGTATTTCATTCCAGAGGGTGGGGGCAGCGAAGGAGAAAGCCCTGTCACTTGTTGTCGCTTTAGTTTTTCTAAAATTTGTTTTTATGTTGAGGGAGTGGGTTGCGTTCTGTCTGCGTGATCTAGTATCTGATGGGGGGTGTATTAGGGTGGATAGTTGTGATGGGGAGATGTTGTTGACGATTTTGAATGTAGTTAGGAGGATTTTGTATTTTATTCGGCTGTTTATAGGGAGCCAGTGTAAGTCTAGGAGAATTGGGGTGACATGGTCTGTTAGATTAGCTTTAGTGACCATCTTGGCGCATATGTTTTGGGCTCTTTGGAGATGGTATATGCTTTTTACTGGAAGTCCATTTAGGAGACTATTACAATAGTCGAAGTGGGGGGTTATGAGTGTATTGACTACAGATCTAAAGTCATCGGTGTTGAGTAGGGGTCTCAGATGTTGTATTGTCTTGAGTTTATAAAATATGGTTTTTACTGTGTGTTTTATGTGTGGAATCATGGAGAGTGAGTGGTCTAAGATTATTCCAAGGTATTTTACCTCCTTTTTAACAGGTATAGGTGTATTATTTATTGTGATTGTATTGGGGTATATGTAGTCAGTGTCTGATTTCCTCGTTATGAATTTCTCCATACACACAAGACAGAGAGAAAACAAAAAAGGAGGAGGAGTGCTCATAATCACCAAATCAGACCTTAACTTCCACATAACAGATTCCTCTAGCACAAACAGGCTAGACATTCTCTCCATTGCAAACCAGCAATACTCCCTCAACCTGTTATATAGAACACCGTCTGCCTCTCCAGATGACCTTGCGGCCAACACCCTCAATCCCAATAAACCAAACTGGATAATGGGGGACTTCAATCTCCCATCTTTACCCCAAAACCACACAACTGCCTTCCTTGGTGCCATGGAAGACCTGGGACTCAAGCAAATCATCAATGAACCCACACATATAAAGGGGAATATTCTTGATATGGTATTTGCTCCCCAGCCAGTTATTGAACAAAACCACAACCTACCAATATCAGTCGTTGATGTACCTTGGTCGGACCACAAATTGATTATTATCCAGATACCCATCTTCAATGAGCACAGAAGCCGAAATACGAATAGCACATCACGAACGCCCACAAGCAGCTTTCGCCCATTCAACAGAGAACACATCCTGTCTGAGACCCAATCACTCCTCAACAAAACCACGCCTGACCTTGAAGAACTGATCTCCTCCTGGAACTCCAACCTGCATGCCATCTCACAACGCCCGAACTCCAATAACACAGCAAGGAGAATAAGAAGCTCCGCCCCATGGTTCTCCTGAGCTGCGATCTTCTCTTACTCAACTATGCAGACTTGAGCGCCGATGGCGCCGTTCGCTTTCCACTGATGATCAGACCGCCTACCGAACCCACCTCTCAATACACCGCGAAGCTATCACAACCAAAATGAAACAATATCACACTGACACCCTAAAGAGATCACTGAATAAACCACGTGACCTCTTCAACTTGGTCAAATCCCTCTCGAAGGAACCATCTCCCGAACAACACAGTGAGATTCACCCACAGAAATTCGCTGACTACTTGCAATCCAAGATCGTGCAAACTAACAAGGTTTCAGCAGTCCCGTATCAAGAACCAATGGACCTAATCCAACTAAACAAATTTTCCACATCATCCACCAAATGCATTGAAGATACCATAGCATCTCTAAATACCTCCACTGCGCAGACTGACCCATGCCCAGCTTTTTGGATTAAGGAGCTACGTAGTGTGTTCAGCCCCTTCATCGCAAACCTAATGGACCTCTCCTTCACAACAGGATACTTCCCCACAGCACTCAAGCAGACTTCCATTAGGCCACTATTGAAAAACCCCAAGCTAGACCCTCAAAGGGTCGAGTCTTATAGGCCAATAGCTAGTATTCCCCTTCTAGCTAAGATAATTGAGAAAGAGGTACAACGGCAAATTCAAGATCATATTGATTCTGCATCTCCCCTAGACCACTGCCAACATGGGTTCAGAGAATATCACGGGGTCGAGACCCTACTCACTAGCCTATTTAACGATGATATCACAGGCATTGACAATATCCGACAAGGTTTTGTGCTCATCTTCTTAGACATCGCTGCGGCGTTTGACTCGGTGAGTCACAAAATCCTCCTCGGAAGACTGAAAGAGAAGGGCGTCTGCAACATTGCACTAGAATGGTGTAAATCTTATCTGGATGGAAGATGGCAATATGTGAAGTCCGGAGCAGAAGAGTCAAAACGCTTCCATCAAAAGCAAGGTGTGCCTCAAGGTTCCTCGTTATCTTCCCTACTATTTAATATATACATGCAGCCCATCTGCAACATCATAAGATCATTCAACGTGAAGTGTTTGATATATGCAGATGACATTCTCTTATACATGCCATTCTCTACAGCTCAATTAGACCTGGCACCATTGATAGACTGTTTCAATGCGGTCTCAGATTGGCTCCAATCACAAAACCTACGCATTCAACATAAAAAAACGGAGGTGCTTTTCATCGCCAGAGACCCCAACTTTACTCCTCCATCCCATGTCAGTGTCAAGGAAGCTGACCTACAAACTAAAGAAACAATAAGATACCTTGGAGTTACACTGGACCAACGTCTGGATATGAAACAACACATAAGTAACATAGTCAAAGCTGTATACTTCAAAATCCGAACGCTTAGGCATATGCGCCCCCTGTTGGACCCAGACGATTTCCGGACCATATACCAAGCGCTAATCCTGCCACACTTTGACTTTGCAAATGCCATCTTACAAGGTCTCCCTCAATCCACACTGAGCCCATTACAGCTGGCCATGAATACCGCAGCAAGGGTCCTCTACGGAGCCTCCAGAAGCGACCATGTGACTCCCATTCTTAAGCAGCTTCACTGGCTTCCCATCCATGGGAGGATCATCTTTAAAACCCTACTCCTATCTCTCAAGGCAATCCAAGGGTATCTCATCCTCCTCACTCACAGAACTGATTCACTCGGTGCCCCCCAACAGATCCAGAAGAGCAACAGCCGTAAACCTACTAATAACCCCAAAGGCATGGTCAAAGTGCAACATGACAACCACAAACAGAGCGTTCAGTTTCTATGCCCCCAAATGCTGGCATGCTCTACCCTCAGACATTAGAGCCATTGCTGACCTATCTCAATTCAGGAAGGCACTTAAATACCACCTTTTCCTCCAATACTACCCAACCAACAATTGAACCTCGGTATCCCGCTGAAGAAATGACCCACTTAAGAAATCACCCTTTCGTTCATTATGTGATTGATACCTAATTTTGCTCAGTGTAAATATCTCATGTTTCCTTATCGTATCTCCGGGCCAGTCCAGACAAATGGGTAGTCAACCTCCCTCCTCTAGCAGCTGAGGACTGTAAACTGAGTCTCGTTGCCAGGTTACCCAGCCCCCCCTCACGGAGGCAGCAAGCCAGTCTTATTGTCCTCAGCAGCTGGACTGGACGTGTGGAGATTGGCTCCCCACTAAGTGTTTAGGAGTTTTTCTTGTTCTTAATCTCTACATTATTTTATTTTTGGAAGAGAGTCACAGTAGGCTTAGTGCTTACCCTAGCAGGGTTTCCAGCACTATTTGGCAGTTTGCAGACTGTCTATTCTTACAGCACGGGGTGATAGCCTTAAGTCTGCACGGTGAAGGGCATGCGGCAGAGCCTGCCTCCTCTGCTCTCTTAGGGCCGATTGTGGGACCAGACCTGGGGGCCTCAGATGCTGGTTTCCTTATTCTTTGTCTCTTCGGCTCTTCTCCCCACTACTGTGCTTGTCGGGATCGCCGGAACTCGTTGGCAGTATACAGGTATTTTTCTTTTCTGACAGCCGTTGTCTTTGTCTGCCGTCCTTCCTCCTTCGCGGCGTTTTTAGCGGGCATTGTGTGCGCGGGATTTTGGGCCGCGAGTTGGTGGAGGGCGAGCTCCGGGCAATGCAGGATTCGATGGGGGACAGTAGGGACCGCGGCTCCTCAGTCCCGTCCGCCGAGAAAAGCGCGGGAACGGCAGCCATCTTGAGTGCAGCAGCCGTTTCTTCAGCTCCTTTAGCTAAACCCGCGAAACGAAAATCTAAGGCAAAGCATGTCACAGAAGCTCCGGTAGCTACGGGGAATGCTCCCATAGCTCCATTGCCTGATTCCTTTCTCTCTCCTGAATTCATTATAGCGTTTCATAAGGCTTATTTGCTCCAGAAGGAGCAGTCTTCTGTTCCAGATATGGCAGCTTCCTCCCTGGCATCTCAGGCTAGTGTTTCGGGTAGAACGGAGGTGGCAGAAGGGGTCTCTGTTTTACCTATGGGGGATGCTAAATTGGAAGCTGATCCTCTGGAAGCACAGCTTCTGGGTCCAGAGGAGGGGGAGCTCCGGCCAGACCCAGATGGAGATTCCTGGCCAGATGAATTGGAAGATGGGGAGTTAGGGCCAGCAGAAGACCCTAATGTTTTTAGGGTCTTTAGAAGGGACGAGTTGTCTGCCTTGATCGCGCAATCGCTGTCTGCTCTCAATCTCCTTCCTCCGGTGTCTCAGCAGGAGCCTTTGGAGGATCCCTTATTGCAGGGAATGCGGTCCGAGCAGAAATGTTTTCCCTTCCACAGGGTCATCAAGCAGATGATAGACTCTGAATGGGAATGCCCTGAGGCTTCCTTGCGGGGAGCTCGGACAATGGCTAGGTTGTACCCGGTGCCTGCGGAGGAACGAGAGCTTTTGCGTCTGCCTAGGGTGGATGCTCTGGTGTCTGCGGTCACCAAGAAAACCACTATTCCAGTGGAAGGGGCTACGGCCCTTAAGGATATGCAGGATCGTCGGCTGGAAGCGCTTTTAAAGCAAACATTTGAGGCCAGCGCCTTGGCGCTGCAGGCCTCGGTGTGCGGGGCGTACGTCTCTCGGGCTTCCATTAGATGGAGTCAGCAAACTTCGGCGCCCGGGGGTGATTCGTCTCCGTCCCTTCAAGGGGCTCAGTTGGAGTCGGCGGCTGCGTATCTCGCGGATGCCTTTTATGATTTAATTCGTATTTCCGCTAAAGCTATGGCTTCGGCGGTGGCGGCACGATGGTTTCTTTGGTTGCGCAGTTGGGCAGCGGATGCGTCTTCCAAAGCACGGCTCAGTAAACTGCTTTTTAAGGGTAAGTTGCTCTTTGGAGAAGCATTGGAAAAGATTGTTAAGGATTTAGGGGACTCCAAGGGCGGACACCTGCTCGAGGACCGTCCTAGGCCGAATAAGCAGTCCGCTTTTTCGCGAGGTCAGGGGCGTGATTTTCGCTGTTTTCGGGGAACACGTTTTGCTCCTTATCAGCGGGGTCGATTTCAGTCTCGGGGGCAGTCCTTTCGAGGCGCTCGAGGTTCCGGAAGGGGTTACTTCGGAACCGCTTCCCCTGCTCTTAAGAAGCCACAATGATGCGAGGCAGGTCCAGGCGGAGATTCCCATAGGGGGTCGATTGCAGGGGTTTCTCTCTGCTTGGACCGCCATTACCACCGACAAGTGGGTGCTTCAGATTATCGGCGAAGGTTACTCCCTCGAGTTGGCATGCCCGCTGGCGGACGCATTCGTCTTCTCTCCTTGCGGTCCGTTGCTAAAACGGCAAGCAGTGCAGGAGACGTTACGGCGCTTGTTGCATCTCAGGGCCGTAGTGCCCGTGCCACCGGACCAGTGCGGCTTCGGTCGATACTCAATTTATTTCGTAGTTCCCAAACCGGGGGACGCTTTTCGACCCATTTTAGATCTGAAGCATGTCAATCGCTGTCTGCGAGTCTCTCATTTTCGGATGGAAACTTTGCGGTCCGTGATTCGCTCGGTGCGTCCGGGGGAGTTTCTCACTTCCATCGATTTGACAGAGGCCTACATTCACATTCCCATCAGGGAGGAGCATCAGCGTTTCCTTCGGTTTGCGCTGCCTTTGGGTCATTTCCAGTTTCGAGCTTTGCCGTTCGGTCTGGCGACAGCACCCCGCACCTTCACCAAGGTGATGGTGGTCGTGGCGGCGGCACTTCGCAGAGAAGGAATCCAGGTCCATCCCTATTTGGACGACTGGTTAATTCGAGCATCATCCAGGGCAGAGTCGCTCTCAACAACGGCTCGGGTGGTCTCTTGTCTCGAGAGCCTCGGCTGGGTGATAAATCAGGCCAAAAGTCATCTACAGCCAACTCAGCGGCTTCAGTATCTGGGGGCGTTGTTCGCCACCGACAGAGGACTCGTCCGCTTGCCTATGGAACGGGTTCGGAAGCTTCTCCAGCACGTGTCGGCCTTTTTGCGTCTTCTCGCGCCGACTGCGTGGAGGTACTTACAGTTGCTGGGTCTGATGGCGGCTGCCTTGGATTTGGTGCCTTGGGCTCGAGCGCACATGCGGCCGCTTCAGCATGCGCTACTCTCTCGGTGGTCTCCGCAGCGTCATCCTCTCTCCCGACGCTTGAGTTGTCCCGACTCCATCCGACTCAGTCTTCGGTGGTGGTCGGTCCCGGACCATCTTCTGGCGGGAGTGTATCTCTCCGCTCCGGAGTGGATCTTAGTCACTACCGATGCCAGTCTGACGGGGTGGGAGGCGCATTGTTTAGCGCACATAGCGCAGGGAGTTTGGTCGCCAGAGGAGGCGCTGTGGTCCATCAATCGACTGGAGCTCAGGACAGTATACCTGGCGCTGTTAGCCTTTGCCGAGCTCCTGAAAGGAAAGCCGGTTCGTGTCTTCTCCGACAATCTCGTAACAGTCTCCTACATAAATCGTCAAGGCGGCACGGGCAGTGCTCCTCTCTTGGAAGAGAGTCAACGCTTGTTTCAGTGGGCGGAATTGCACCTCGCGGCGCTGTCCGCGTCTCATGTCGCAGGGAAGTGCAATGTCCAAGCCGATTATCTCAGTCGCCATCTGCTGGATCCGGGAGAGTGGGAGCTCCATGCGGAGGTTTTTCAAGAGATCACCTTGCGGTGGGGTCTCCCTGTCATCGATTTGATGGCCACTCTTCGCAATGCAAAGGTAGGGCGTTTTTACAGCCGGCGCAGGGAGCATATGTCGGAGGGGCTCGACGGTCTCGTTCAACCTTGGCCGTCGGCCCAGCTTCTCTATGTGTTTCCTCCTTGGCCGTTAGTCGGACCAGTGGTGCAGAGGACGGCCTCTCACGACGGTCTGGTGATCCTAATTGCTCCGGATTGGCCCCGACGTCCTTGGTACGCGGATCTGATGCAACTGCTGGTGGCTCCGCCCTGGCGTCTACCAGCTCGTCCAGACTTACTACTTCAGGGTCCCGTGCCGATGCCACAGGCGGATCAATTTTCGCTTACGGCATGGCTCTTGAGAGGGAAAGGTTGCGCCGCAAGGGTTATTCGGCCACGGTGATATCTACCTTGTTGCAGTCGCGAAGGCGGTCCACGTCCTTGGCTTATATTCGCGTTTGGCGCGTGTTCGAAGCCTGGTGTTCGGAACGGTCTCTGCGAGCCCGTGAGTCTGCTATTCCCGATATTCTTGCCTTTCTGCAGAGCGGTCTGGAGAAGGGTCTTGCTCTTAACACCCTAAAGGTGCAGTTGTCAGCGCTGGCGGTGTTTCGCGGTCCGATCCGCGGTTCCCGTCTCTCTCTCCATCCTGATGTTCTGCGTTTTCTTCGGGCGGCTCGACATATTCGTCCTCCTCTGCGTCCGGTGGTTCCTCCTTGGGACTTGAATCTCGTACTCGAGGTCCTCGCTGGCTCTCAGTTTGAGCCACGTTCTTCCGGTTCCCTCAGGGAGTTTTCCTGGAAAACAGCCTTTTTAGTGGCTCTATGTTCGGCTCGTCGCATTTCCGATTTGCAGGCGCTTTCGTGTCGCCCTCCTTTCCTGCAATTCTCCGAGGAGAAGGTGGTTCTACGCCCGGTTCCTTCTTTTCTGCCTAAGGTGGTGTCTGCCTTCCATGTCAATCAGCCCGTTACTCTGCCCACCTTTGTGGCAAGGGGGCTGAAACTACTTTGGATCGTTCTCTGAAGAAATTGGATATGGGACGGGTGCTCCGTCGGTATCTTAAGGAGACGGCCTCGTTTCGGCAGTCCGATCGTTTGTTCGTGCTCTATGGGGGTCCGTCCAGGGGGAAGGCGGCCTCCAAAGCCTCTATAGCACGTTGGGTGAAGCAGGCCATTCGCATCGCGTATGAGTCCAGAGGTAAGCCGGTGCCGATCGGTCTTCGGGCCCATTCTACCAGGGGTCAAGCGACATCGTGGGCGGAATCGGCGTTGGTGCCTCCAGTGGACATTTGTCGAGCGGCGGCATGGTCTTCCCTGCATGCTTTTTCACGTCATTATCGTCTGGATGTGCTGGCGCGTCAGGACGCTTCTGTGGGGGCTTCGGCCGTCATCGCGGGGCTCACAGGTCCCTCCCAGGGTTAGTTACTGCTTTGGTACTACCCATTTGTCTGGACTGGCCCGGAGACACGATAAGGAAGTAGAAATTAGACCTTACCTGCTAATTGTCTTTCCTTGAGTTGTCTCCGGGCCAGTCCAGACCCCGCCCTAAGAGGGTTTTTGCCTATTGTCTCTGTGAGGTTCGATTAGAGTTTATTTCGGGATTTCGGATTGGGAGTGCTCAACTTCGGATGGTAAAAAAAAAAAAAAAGAAAAACAAATAAAGATTTGGTTACAGACCAACGCCTTATGAGTGTTTGCTGCCGTCGGTACTTGTTTTCAACCTTGGTACCGGTCTTGTTTGCAGCGCCAGTGCGTGGTCAATAGTCTTCTGTGTACCTCTTCCAGAGTTTTCGTGTCTTCTTCGACTTGTTTGTTTGGTTCTGCTTGCTTGCTACATAAAGACTGCCTTGCTGCCTCCGTGAGGGGGGGCTGGGTAACCTGGCAACGAGACTCAGTTTACAGTCCTCAGCTGCTAGAGGAGGGAGGTTGACTACCCATTTGTCTGGACTGGCCCGGAGACAACTCAAGGAAAGACAATTAGCAGGTAAGGTCTAATTTCTACATATAGTTCACCCCTGTTATCCAAGTTTGTACTCCTGTTCGATGTAAAACCAAACAGCATGTTGTTGTGGTCGTTATGTTATAATGTAAACCGCGCTGATGCCGAATAGTGCGGTATATAAGAAATTGTAATAAATAAATAAATAAAATAAAGCTCCAAAGGAGGCAGCAACTCTGCCCATCCATGAAATTCTGCATAACCTGATGCTCAGAATGTGGGAGACACCTCTGACTACATCTCATTCTAGAAGACTTCATACTATGTATTGAGTTCCGCCATGTCCTGGATTTCAAAAGACTCAGCTGCCACACCATTCAGTGGTGGTGGAGTCAGCCATGCGTAGGATGAAAAGTGCAAAGAGGCATGCATCCAATCCCCCAGGTTGTGAATGCAGGACTCTGGACGCTTTTGGACGCCGAACGTTTCAGGCTTCCATGCTTTCAGCTACGATCAGTTCATATATACTATATATGGGAATGTTCCTCATGGAAATTACAGGAGACTTGGAGCTTATGAGCCCATTTCTCCCAGATGACAAGAGACAAGACTTTCTTGCTCTAGTTAAGCATGGTCAAGATGTTTCCAAGTTTGTCAATCGTGCAGCCTTTGACTGCGTTGGATGCATCAGCAGAACCTCTGCTATTGCCATTGGCGCACGACGGATTGCCTGGCTTCAGGCATCAGACTTGGAGACTTGGGTACAGGACAAGTTAGGCAACATTCCTTACACGGGAGAGAATCTCTTTGGCAAGAACTGGCAGGAAAAGGCTAACGAGTTTGATGCTGACAATACTACTCTAGACAGATTGTCAATCTACAGCCACTCCAGCCAAAAAGAAGCCTTATAAAAAAAACCCTCTTTCAGCAAAAAGGGGAAATTTTATCCTTTTTTATTTTATTAAATTTTATCCTTCCCAGCAGGGTCAGGAAAAAAAACGACTCAGGGTCAGGTTGCCCAAAAGGGACTAACTAGACAGCAAAAGAAGCCAGAAGGCCCGAGAGCCCAACCAGCTCCGCAGGTTCAGCCCTCTCAAGGGCTTTGACTCCCTCCTAGAGAGCTTAGCCTTCCTGCCTCTGAGGGATCCCCAACCCCCCAATATCCCAGGCAGGTTATGCCACTTTGCCAACAGATGGCATCAGATAACAGCAGAAGATTGGACTTTGTCCATTGTAGGAGAAGGGTACAAGCTTCATTTTCACAGCATGCCCCCTCCTACAATTCTAAATCAATTCAGTTCTCAAATTTTCGCAGACGATCTGCTAGATCACGAGGTCTCAACACTTCATGCCCAAGGGGCAATAGAGTAGGTACCCATTCTTCAACGGGGTGCAGGGTTCTACTCCCCGTATTTTCTTTTTCCAAAGAAAACAGGAGGACACAGACCCATTTTAGACCTCAGAGAATTGAACAAATACCTGTTTCGAGAGAAGTTCAAAATGATTTCTCTAGGAAATCTTCTGCCATACTTTCAAAGCCAGGATTGGCTGTGCTCTCTAGACTTAAAGGATGTATACACTCACATTCTGATCCATCCAGATCACAGGAAACTCTTACGTTTCCTTTTCAGGGGAAAACATTTCCAGTACAGGGTTCTTCCCTTTGGTCTGGCTTCAGCACCAAGGGTATTCACGACATGCATGTCAGTAGTAGCTGCATTTCTGCAAACCCTGGGGATATTCATCTTCCCTTACTTAGACGACTGGCTTATTCGAGCCCCTACAGTTGCAGAGGCTGGCACTGCACTGTCTCGCAGAATGCGAATCCTCCAATACATGGGGTTGGTAATAAACTTCCCAAAATCCCAACTTGTTCCTTCCCAATGCCTGGAATTCATAGGGGCCTGTCTAGATACCAGACAGGCAAAGGCTTTCCTTACACAGGCCCCCGGTGTCTTCGCATAATGCAACTAGCTTCTCAAGCAGCGGGAAAATCCTCCCTAACTGCTCAAGAGCTACTACAGTTGCTGGGACATATGGCATCCACAGTTCATGTAGTCCCATATGCTCGCCTCCACATGCGAGCAGCTCAGTGGACCCTATCCACACAGTGGACAAAGGCCACAGGTCATTTATCAGACAAAATAATAAACTCTCAATGACTAATTTTGTCTCTCCAATGGTGGCAATCATTAGAAAATCTGACGGTGAGGTCTCCTTTTCATCAACCCCTCTTTCAGGCCACCCTAACAACAGATGCATCACAGGTGGGTTGGGGAGCACACCTGAATCATCTCTCTACCCAGGGCACCTGGACTCCACAGGAGGCTGCTCTACACATAAACCTTCTGGAATTAAGAGCAATCTATTTAGCTCTTCGAGTATTCCATGCCCAGCTCAGCTACGACAGTCCTAGTCCAGACGGACAATCAAGTAGCCATGTTCTATGTGAACAAGCAGGGCAGGACAGGCTCTTTGTTATGCAACGAGGCTTTACGACTGTGGGCCCTCGCCAGAGAGTATCAAATTCACCTTTTAGTGGTATATCTTCCAGGCATTCAAAACCTTTGTATAGATAAGAACAGATTACTCCACTTTAAACTCGCAATTATAATGCAGATTACCAGCAATTATTTGTTTAAAAATTTTTCTTAAGTATTTTTAACTACTATCGAATTCCCATATGTAGTCTCAGACTTTTTGCGCTTTAAACCTCCTCACAAGTAAGGAACCGCGCTTGCATTGCATCAATGACTACTGGGAAAATTGATTTTTTATGTGTTAACTTTTGTTCATATATCACCGGTATTCTACCACCGTCGTGTTCTAAAATATCATTGGCTAGTGTAAAAGTTATTAAACATGCTTATCTTCATCCGTTGTCTCCCAACACTCTTCTAGTGGTTCTCTCGATCTTTGTTTAATAATTGTTAAATTTCTCTACGCCTCCTTAGGCACCTCTTGAGCGTTTCACTCCTCTATGGAGTTTCATCAGGAGGATCTGCAACCAAGAAGAAAACCTCTAAAATACTTAACGCCAATCTTCCTTCTTATACTCTATTGCTCGATAATTATGGCTTGAGATTTAAAACAATTTATATCATACAAAACTGCTTTTTCGCTATTTCTTAGTTTAACTCACTGTTGACTGCTGCTCACGTCTCTCTGCTTCTTCTTTCGAAAAAACGCCGCGCATGCGGTCTTATTCACCCGCCTCCTTTTATACTTCCAGCTGATTAGTCCCTTCAAAACGTGCCGCTCTACCTGCATGCTTGCCATTCTACCGAGGAATTTAAACCCATAGGCTTTACAGTATTCACTGTATAAATCCAACGTTGCTCTTGGAAAAGCAATGTTTCATCTAAAGTCTTTCCTCTCTTCGGTACAGAAACCTGATCGATACAGAAACACCTTAGTTGCTGAAACTCATGGCCAAAATCTATACAGTGTTGAACTATGGGTGCAGTCAGATTTTGACAATGTAAACGGCTCTTGTGTTCTTGCATTCGAACTCGGAAAGAACGGCTAGTTTTTCCAATATATAGCTGCTTGCAGGGGCATCTGATGGCATGCACCACTTAAGTTGTTGCACAAGAAGTTGATTGTTTAAGAAAATACGTTTTACCTAAATATTGAAATTCAAAACCTTTGGGCAGACAAACTCAGTCGAGTACTGCTGCCTCACGAGTGGTCCCTCCACCTAGACCAGGTGGCAAACATATTTCCTGTCTGGGGCACTTCAGACATAGACCTCTTTGCAAGTCCACTGAATGCCAAACTTTCCCAGTTCTGTTCCAGGATTCCGGCTCACAATTGTCAGGCAAGGGATGCCTTCCTCCTTCACTGGGGTCAGGACTTCCTGTATGCCTTCCCACCCGTTCCCCTTATCCCCATAACACTCTTCAAGCTTCAGAGAGACAGGGGTCGCATGATTCTCATAGCGCCACGATGGCCATGCCAAGCGTGGTATCCCCTGCTTCTACATCTCTCTCAAGCTGCACCTCTGGAGTTAGGGAATGCTCCATATCTCCTTTCCCAAGAGGACGGGACGCTATGGCACCCGAATCCCCATTCCCTGCTTCTCACGGCCTGGTTGCTGAAGACTTAGACCTCCAGGATTTCAACCTGTCCCAACAGGTAAAGGATATCCTTCAGGCTTCTAGGAAACTTTCCACAAGAAGATCTTATGCCTTCAAGTGGAAACGTTTACTATATGGTGCTCCAAGAAGGGATTAAACCCCCTTGTCATACCTTTAGAATTGATACTAGAGTAAGACCAATTCGGTAAGAGTCCATCTTAGTGCAATTGCAGCTTCTTATAAGCCTCTGAATGGACAACCAATTTCCTCTCATCCACTCATATCCAGATTTATGAGAAGTCTTCTATTAACCAAACCTCCCATTAAGCCACCACCAGTGGCATGGGATCTAAATCTAGTTCTCGGGCAGCTCATGACACCGCCTTTTGAGCCTTTAGCCACTACAACCCTTAGGTTTTTGACTTGGAAGGTCATCTTCCTAATTGCAATCACCTCTGCACGTTGCTTAAGTGAACTCCAAGCTTTAGTGGCTGATCCTCCTTATACTAGATTTCATCATGATAAGGTTCTTAGAACTCATCCACACTTTATGCCTTTTCATTTAAATCAATCAATTTATCTTCCTGTATTTTTTCCCGAGGCCTCACGCCTCTAATGCAGAAAGAAACCTTCATACTTTGGATTGTAAAAGAGCCTTAGCCTTTTACCTACAGAGAACACAGCAACATAGAAAGTCCTCGCAATGTTTTATAGCTTTTGACCCTAGTCATTTGGGACTTCCAGTCTCCAAAAGAACTTTATCTAAATGGATTGCCCAATGCATATCCTTTGCTTATGAGAGTAAGGGTCTTCCTCTTCAAGGCCATGTCACAGCTCATAACGTGAGAGCCATGGCAACTTCCATGGCTAATCTCCACTCTGTGTCTATCGATGACATTTGTCGAGCAGCCACCTGGACTTCGGTACACACCTTTACAGCCCACTACTGCCTGGATAAAGCCTCCCGTCGGGATGCCACCTTTGGCCAAGCTGTTCCTCAAAATCTTTCAGACCTAATTCAACTCCTACCCACCAACCCTGGTGGAATGCCAGAGATCCATGGGAGGAAGGATTCCCACCTTTCTAGGGTGGCACCTTCCTGGGGCTATCTCCCTGGCGTCTTCAGCTAGGGAGTCCCCATATATGAAGACTACATTCCTGCTTGTTCCTGTAGATAGCGTAGTTACTCACCTGTAACAGGTGATCTCCGGGAACAGCAGGAATTTAGTCTTCACAACCCACCCACCTCCCCTAGGAGTTGTCTATCTCTTTGTCTCTTTCCTCTCTCCCTCTATCCTTTCACTCAGCTACAAACTTAACTGAAGAGGGACAGTTGGAAAGGCGGGAAGACAGCCCGCATGTGCTGAGGGATGCTCCCAAAAGTGTTCCTATTGGATGCTGGAGAGTGTTCCCGCGCAGGCTCCGTTGGTACCGACGATACCCATATGTGAAGACTAAATTCCTGCTGTTCCCGGAGATAACCTGTTACAGTTGAGTAACTACGCTTTCTCGGCCCTAGGCTCTTTTTCTGATACCACTATTATTGACAGGCCCCTAGCGACATTGAGAATAAAGTCAGGAAAAGACATGTCCTCTGGTTGGGGACATGCGGCATTGTGGGGACAGAGATGGATCCTCCGGAAGAGTTTGCATGTCTCAAGTATTGGCTGATTCATCATCAGATGAATTGGAATCTGAATATTCAAAGAATCATCGGGCAGGGTGTTCCCGCTCCATACAAACTCTGTACCGGTTGAAGCCTGTGCCTGGAATCTGTGTGGTCAAAACATCAGTACCGGAAACGGATTTGAAGGCTGGCATGGGCGGTAGCATGGGAAGCGGCAAAAAGGTTGATGCAGGTTGTATCAGTACCTAAGCCGGTACAGATTCCTGTCGAACAGACTGTAATGGTTTGACCGGAACAGAGCCGCTAGTAAGGCTGCTAAGTTCCACTCGATTGCAAGGATACGTTGATCCATGGAGCTTGCCGATGCTTTGGCATCGGTACCGGAATTGCGGTCCACGATCCCTGAGCATGGCACCAGGAGCTTTCCAGAGGTGGAGGCTTCTGAAGCAGCCTGGGGCACCACTAAGGCTTTGGAGGGAAGGTCCTCCCACCAGGGTTGTTTGGCTGGGTGTCCCCCTCCAGGGCAACGCCTGAGGCATCTCAATGCTTAGGAGATCTACCCTTGAGGGAAAGGCCAGCCTTTGATGAAGACTTAGGTTTCGATACCTGAGATCTTTGCGAGGAAGATGAAGCCCTCGATGATGTCTATGTTAAAGACACGACGTCTGAGGCAAAGAGGGTGCCCAGCTTTGCAGCTGGATTCTGTAGGCCTCTCTTTATCATCTTTCTACAGAGAGGACATAAGCATTTCTGGTGGTTGATGATCAGGTTATAAGCATTTTAGACATCAGTCATCTGTGTCTGTGACCGAGATGATAACCTCACACTTAGAACACTTCTTAAAACCACTAGGTGGTTTTTCCATTGTGTCTGTGACAAAATGGAAGGACTAAGATGGCATCTGTGCCTGAAGAAAAGAAGAAATTCTTTTCTTCAGTTTTTTTTTTTAAAGAGAAAGAAAAAAGGGACGAAAGTGCCGACAGAGGTTGGTACCAGCGTCGACAGGAAGGCAGACACAAATCACAAAAATATGAAAAGCAGGAATTTTCTGTGGTGACAGGAATTGCTCCCTGTCAGCTCCGCGGAAAACAAAAAACTGAGGAAGACTGGAAAGGTGGGAAGGCAGCTACGCAGGCACAGTGCGATGCTCCCAAAAGCTTTCCTTTTGGATGCTGGGCAGCATTCCCGCACAGGCTCTGTTGGTACTGACTTCACCCCCATATGTGAAGACTACATTCCTGCTTGTTCCTGGAGATAGCGTGGTCCACCACAATCCTGTTGAAAGTCCACTTGTGGGGCTGGAGGACCTGACTGAGGTGGTTCGCCAATGTGTTGAGCTCTCCGGGCAGGTAGTAGGCCCAAAGCCTCATACTGTGGGGTAGACTGCAAACTTCCAGAGGCATACTGCCTCCCAGCACAGGTGGTACACGAACCTGTGCCTCCTTTTTTGCTTATGCAGAACAAGGCCACTTGGTTGTCCATCTGGATGAGGACCACTATGTTGACCAAGTGTTCCTGTAAGGTCTTGAGGGCATTTGCAATCGCACGGAGTTCCAGAAAGTTGATCTGGTACAGGCTCTCGTGTTCTGACCAGCAGATCTGCATTCGCAGTCTGTCCAAGTGTGTGCCCCATTCCAGTTTGGACATGTCGATGGTGAGTGTCCTGTGGAGCTGCATCAGCTGGAAAGAAAGACCTCGGAGCAGACACCGGGGCTGAAGCCACCACTCGAGGGATTCAACGAGGGGCATTGTGACGGCTACATGATCACTGAGGCAACCTATGGTTTGCTTCCACTGGGTGCACAGCATCTACTACGCCTGGTGCATCCTGAACCTGACCAACAGGATCACATGTACTGTAGAAGCCATGTGGCCGAACATGTATAGCATCACCCATGCCGTAGTGTGCTCCTTATGGTGGATGGTGGCGACCATCTCCACGAGCTGCTGTATGTGGTCTTCTGGGAGAAAGGCTTAGGCCTGCATGGTGTCCAAGAGAGCCCTGATGAACTCCAGCTGCTGAGATGGCTGTAGATGAGACTTTGGGTAGTTGACCACGAACCAGTTACTTGAGCACCTGTATCCTAGCTGGCATGGAGGCCTTTATCAGCCACTCATCAAAGTAGGGGAAGACAAAGACCCACAGGGTCTGGAGGTACATGCAATGACTGCTAGGCACTTGGTGAAGACTCTGGGGCCGATGCCAGTCCAAAGGGCAGCACCCAGTACTGAAAGTGCTGGCCACAAAACACGAAATGCAGATATTTTCTGTGTAAGGGGCAGATCAGGATGTGTATGTATGCATCCTTTAGATCCAAGGAGCATAGCCGATCGCCCTGTATGAGATATGGGAGCAAGGTTCACAGGGAAACGGTCTTGAACTTTTCCCGGACAAGAAAGCAGTTCAGGACAAGGATGGGCCTAAAGCTCCCTTGTCTTTTTGGGGATGAGAAAGTAGCAGGAGTAGAACCTCCGCCCCATCTGAGCCAGAGGTACTGGCTTGACAGCTAGGTTGACCAACAGGGTGGCTACTTCTGCTTGAAGGAGACGGTGCTGATGTGGGTCTAGAGGGTACTCCCCTGGGAAGAACAGTGGCGGGCTGAGCAAAATGCAGCAGGTTCACATCCCATACAATGTGTAGCACCCAGGTGTCCATGGTGATAAGGGGCCACGTGTGTGAATTAGACGAGCTGACTGCTCACCTGAGAGGAAACCCCTCCAGCGATCAGGCGTCTGGCTATGCTCTGAGGAAGGCATCAAAATCTCATTCCCGATTATGGCTGTGGCACATGTTGGAACTTCTGTGGCTTAGCCTTCTGTGGTTGCCACTGGGTCTGGACCTTGGGCTGAGCTCCCTGGGGGCTCTGATAATACCAGAAGGTTTCTTTCTTTAATGCTTCTTTGCGGTATCTGCTGTCTTGAACGAGAAGCAGGATATGGTCACCTGCTCAGTCTCAATTTCAGCCGCGCTCTCCTGAATGGGCTTACCAACGAGGTTTTCACCGGTGCATGGCACATCTGCCAGCTTGTCCTGGACCCAATGATCCAGATTAGATGACTGGAGCCAGGCCAGCTGGCGTGCACCGATGCCCACCACCACCCTGCCAACCAACTCAAATATGTTGTATGTGGCATGTACCATGTACTTTGACACATTTTTGCCATGGTCAACCAGGGTATGGAAGTCCTCCAGGTACGCTGAAGGAATGAGGGGCCCGAGCTCACTCAGGTCCCCCATGTCGTTCTTCAAGAAAATCCCCATATAAAGATGGTAAGAGGACCTGGGTGAGAGCATGGAGCCCCGAAAACAGCACCTTCTGAACCCGTTGAGGTAATGATAAGTGGGTCTTGGAACTCCTGACGCACTGCATGACAGACTCCATGACAATCAAGTGGTGTGCTACTTGAGGCTTATTAAACCCTGGGGCCTTCTGCACCCAGTACATCAAATCCAGTCGGCGGCTGATGGCCAGTACAGGCATCAGGTTTTCCCACATGAAAAGCAGGAGCCGTTGCAGGATCTGGTGCACAGGCACGGTGCCGGCTTCCTTTGGAGCTAGGAATATTGGAGCAGAACCAGGAGCAGGACCTCAAACACCCACAAATAGGAACAGAAGCGAGGGACATCTTGAACAATTTTCAGAAGACTGTGTTCGTGAGAAACTAGCTCAACTTAAAGTAGAGAAAGCGATGGGACCGGATGAGATACACCCTAGAATACTGAGGGAACTTGGGGACGTTCTAGCAACTTCACTGACTGACCTTTTCAATGCCTCGTTGGAGTCGGGAGTAGTGCCAAAGGACTGGAGAGAGGCTCATGTGGTGCCTTTACACAAAAGCGGAAGTAAGGATGTGGTTTATGTTTATTGAATTTGATATACCGCTCAGACCCAAAGGCATTAGAGCGGTTTACAATACTACATCATTTAGGGAAATAAATGGTTGAAGACTACAGGCCGGTTAGTTTAACTTCGGTGGTGAGTAAATTATTGAAAACGCTGCTGAAAGAGAAAATATGAGGTTTCTGGAGTCCAGCAGATTACAGGATCCGAGGCAGCATGGATTCACCAGAGGCAGGTCTTGTCAGACAAATCTGATTGATTTCTTTGACTGGGTGACCAGGGAGTTGGACCGAGGGAGAGCTCTAGAGGTGGTGTATTTAGATTTCAGTAAAGCCTTTGACACTGCTCCTCACAGGCGACTTAAACAAACTGAGCACCCTAGGGATGGGCCCTAAAGTTACTGCTTGGGTTAGAAATTGGTTGGGTGAGAGGCAACAAAGAGTACAAGTAAATGGAGCTCACTCTGAGGAGAAGGATGTTACCAGTGGTGTGCCCCAGGGATCTGTCCTTGGTCCGATTCTTTTTAACATCTTTGTTAGTGATATAGCGGAAGGGCTGTCTGGTAAGGTTTGCCTCTTTGCGGATGATACCAAAATTTGCAATAGAGTAGACACCCAAGAAGGTGTAGATAACATGAGGAGGGATCTAGCTAAGCTTGAAGAATGGTCTAGAATTTGGCAGCTGGGATTTAATGTTAAAAAATGTAAGGTCATGCATTTGGGCTGCAGCAATCCAAGGGAGCAATATAGTATAGGGGGTGAAGTATTTTTGTCCACTAAAGAAGAGTGGGACCTACGCGTGGTTGTGTCTGATGATCTTAAAGTAGCTAAACAGGTAGAAAAGGTGAAGGCAAAAGCTAAAAGGATGCTTGGGTGCATACGGAGAGGAATGGCTAGCAGAAAAAAGGAGGTGATAATGCCTCTCTATAAGTCTTTGGTGCGACCTCATTTGGAGTATAGTGTGCAATTCTGGAGACTGCACCTTCAAAAGGATGTGAACTGGATGGAGTCGGTCCAGAGGGTGGCTACTAAAATGATTAGTGGTCTTCATTATAAAGCATATGAGGACAGACTGAAGGATCTTAATATGTACACCTTAGAGGAAAGGCGGGATAGAGGTGATATGATTGAGATGTTTAAATACCTCCTTGGCATAAATGTTCAGGGAGAGAGCCTCTTTCAATTGAAAGCAAGTTCTGCTACGAGGGGACATGGGATGAGGGTGAAGGGAGATAGATTCAGGAGTGATATGCGGAAATATTTCTTTACGGAAAGAGTAGTGGATCCATGGAATAATCTCCCAGTGGAGGTGGTAGAGATGAGGACAGTAACTGAATTCAAAAAAGCATGGGACAAACACAGAGGATCTCTAAAGGTAAAAAGGGGACTGTTGTAGTTGATATGGAAGGACAGACTAGATAGGCCATGTGGTCTTTTTCTGTCGTCATATTTCTATATTTCTGTCTCCAGTTCCTCTGCCCTCGGTTCATCCTCTGCTTCCAGAGAGAAAAGAATTGCCTTAGCCATTTCCTGGATGAAGTCCTGGAAGGACATATTCTCTGGGGGTGATTTCCGCCACTCGTATGGCGAGGATAGTTTTGAGGGAATGTCGGGGAACTCCCTCTCAGTGACTGGAGATTCCTCCTCTGTCTCCTGGCCATCAGACTTTGATTCCAAAACGAAGCTGAAATACCTTCTGGCCTCCTCCCAACGTTGACTCTGCTCCTTTGTAGGTGATGCCTGCCTGCGAGGCCGATGGCTGTCCTCCCTTGAGCATAGAGGATCAGGGGTATCGAAAATGGAAACACTGGAGAGGGAAATCAAGACGAGGTCCGGGATGGTTGGTGACTGCTGAATCCAGTGACCTTGGCTCAGGTGGTAGAGTGAGTTTTCAGGATAAGCTGCACCGCTAGAAGAGATACAACCGGGCATCGGAGCCAACAGGGTTCATACAGCTGAGAGAGCCTGCATGTGTGCCTCAAGAGCTAAAGGCACGGTAAGCACCATGGTCTCTGAGGGTGTCAGGGCCGGTGCAGAGACCTCGGCTGACTCCAGCACCCACTCTGTAGACTCCATTATGGTCAGGTCATCAGGAGATTGCCGGGGGCCCTCTGGGGCTTTGTGAGTTAATTCCTCCCACCAGGGAACCTCCTGACCATTGCCCTTAGCATTGTGCTGAGAGGGGCTTCGGGGCTGATGGCTGTGTTTGGCACATTCTCCAGCTGCCCCCTTCAACACTGATGACAAATTCTTCTAAGGCATCGATGGATAGCCCCTGATCTACATTATCGCAGCACCTCTGCTCCGAGAGCATGGGCACCACATGAAACTGAAGACTAGGTGAATCTCATCCCTTGCGTCCTCCCAGCCCCCCTTTTGCCACACCTCTCTGGGACCTGCAGTGGTGGCAATGGTCTGAAACGGTCCTGCAGCGCTTACCTTAAACATTGGACCCTGTCGAGGCCCAATGCAAACTTAAGATTATAAGAACATAAGCTATAACATAAGCCTCTTAACCCTCCATAGCCCATGTTCCCTGTAAAATAGTTATCTCCAAGTTATAATACCCTGTTCAATGTAATTTCAGTTTGTTCAATGTAAACCGCACTGATGCAGAATAGCGCGGTATATAAGAGAATGTAAATAAATAAATAAATAAATAAAATATGCTATACTGGGTCAGACCAAGGTCCATCAAGCTCAGTATCCTGTTTCGAACTGTAGCCAATCTAGATCACAAGCACCTAGAAGTTTCCCCAAAGGACCTAAGTTCCACAATGCTTGCATTGGGGCAAGACGTGGATTTTCCATGTCCCCTTTAATAATGGTTTATGGATCATTCCTCCAGGAATTTGTCCAAATTTTGTTTTAAACCCAGCTACACTAAAGAGAAATTAGACATCTCCAGGAACAAGCATCTCCAGTTAAAACCCTCGGCCCAGTGTGCAGCGGCGGCCAAGAGAGCAAATAGAATGCTAGGTATGATAAGGAAAGGAATGGAAAATAAAACAAAAGATATTATAATGCCTCTATATCATAGGTGTCAAACCTGTCTTGGAGGGCCACAATCCTGCCAGGTTTTGGGATAGCCCTAATGAATATGCATGAGATATATATGCATTAGAGATAGCCTGCCAACCGGACTGGTTTGTGGCCCTCCAGGACTGGATTTGGAGACCACTGCTTTACACCTCTGTCATTTAAGATGGTGAGTGGGCAAGGTACAGATGTCCTAGACATCAAAAGGGTAGCTAGAATGTGTCACATTCATCCTCGATTCTCACCACCACCAAAAAGATGTCTAATGGATAATATTTTGGTGGTGGTGAGAAGTGAGGAGGAATGTGACAAATTCTATCTAACCTTTTTGATGTCTTGGACATCTGCACCTTGCCCACTCACAATCTTAAATGACAGAGGTGTAAAGCAGGGGTCTCCAAATCCAGTCCTGGAGGGCCACAAACCAGTCCGGTTGGCAGGCTATCTCTAATGCATATATATCTCATGCATATTCATTAGGGCTATCCCAAAACCTGGCAGGATTGTGGCCCTCCAGGACAGGTTTGACACCTATGCTCTATATCGTTCCATGGTGAGGCCGCACCTTGAATATTGTGTGCAATTCTGGTCACCGTATCTTAAAAAGGATATAGCGATTTTAGAAAAGGTTCAGAGAAGAGCCACCAAAATGGTAAAGGGGATGGAAGGATACTCCTATGAAGAAAGGCTAAAAAGGTTAGGGCTCTTTAACCTGGAAAAGAGATGGCTGAGGGGAGATATGATTGAAGTCTATAAATTAATGAACGGAGTGGAACGGGTAAACGTAGATCGATTGTTTACCTTATCAGAATGTAGAAAGACTAGGGGACATGCAATGAAGCTACAGGGTAAACTATTTAAGACTAATAAAAGAAAATATTTTTTCACTCAACGTGTAATCAAACTCTGGAATTTGTTACCGGAGGATGTAGTAAAGGCTGTTAGTGTAGCTGGGTTTAAAAAAAGGTTTGGACAAGTTCCTGGAGGAAAGGTCCATAAACCATTATTAAGAAGTGACCGAAGATATCAATGCTTGACCCAGTACAAGCTTTGTGGAACTTATGTCTCTTGGGGAAACTGCTAGGTACATATGACCTAGATTGGCCACTGTTGGAAACAGAATACTGGGCTTGATGGACCTTGGTCTGACCCAGTATGGCATATCTTATGTTCTTAAGCAGGAAGTCAGTCCTCACATATGGGTGTCATCAGCGCCGAAGAAACCCCAGCGGAGCATTTCCCCAGTTTTCTATGAAAGCCTTTGGGAATGCAGGCACGCATGCGCGGTTCCCTTCCCGCCTAAAGGTGCCATCTTACCTCAGTCTCTTTTTTTCCGAGAAGCCCACCGGACATGTGTCCTGTTCTCCCGGTTAAAAGTATTTTTTCGGCGATTATCGCTATTTTTTCTCCCGGTTTGACGCCGGTTCCCCTCCCGCCGGGTTCGGTACACCGGTATCGAGCCCGATCCTTCTTTTTTGGTTTTTGCCCTTCGTGGCTGACGTTAGTGCCCTTTTTTCCATTTTTCCCTGGAAGGCTGGTCCTTTGACCTCGCGGGGAGTCTTTTTTCCCCGATGGCTTCCAGTGGTTTTAAAAAGTGTGATCGGTGTAAGAAATTAATGTCTCTCACTGACACACACGACTGCTGCCTTCGGTGCCTCGGCCCTGATCATGACCCTAAGTCGTGCGGGCCATGTGGGAAGATGTCTTCCAAGGCACTCCAAAGTCGACAGCAGCAAAACGAAAGGCTTTTCTCGGACTCAGCCTCCGGCCGGGCCCGGACCTCATCTGAGGCCTCGACATCTCAGGATTCCGATCCCGAGCGCCGTCGATGCTCCTCGGACAGGGGGTCCCCCGACCGGGAACGGAAGAGGAAGAAGCGGCTCGCGAGGGCGTCGTCGGAGGTCCCTGGCTCCTTGAGGGCCAGGTCTAAGACCCCCGACCGTCGCCCTGGGCCCGTGGAACAAGAGAAGCCTGCTAAAGTTCCTCGCGTGGAGCCTGAGACAGCTGGACCCGTAAGCCCCTTAGTCCTTGAGAACTCTCCTCCCAGAGAGCCGACGTCGGGCCCGGCGCCGTCGGCGCCGGGCCCCGAGTCGGTGGCTGCTGCGTCTCCCGAGCTGAGTCTCAGGATGACAGCCTTGGAGAGCAGACTGTCTGACTTCATGGAGCAGCAGCAGGCATTGATGACCAGCCTGTCTGGCGCATCTGCCCCGACCACCGGGACATAGACTTCGAAGTCGACCCCGAAGACCGAGCCGATACTCGAGTCCATCATGGCTCGAAGTCGACCTCGGTCGCGGTCTCCCTCGACCTCCCTTCGGGACCGAGGGCGTTGACGCCGGTGCCGGCGTTGGGGCGGGTGCTCCAGGGCCCCGCGGGGTAGGACCCTGACTCCTCCTCGGACGAGTCCGCCTGGGAGACGGAGGACGAGGAGTCTCCCGATACGTTCAAGACTTGGTGCGTCCCGTCGGACTCACCGCAGTCTGAGCCCCGGAGTAGATCCCCTCCCGAGGATACTCGGTTCTCGGAGTTCGTCCGGGATATGGCCACTGCCTTGGCTATTCCGGCGGACCCCGAGGAAAAGCCTCGAGCCGAGGAGCTCGAGGCGCTGCAGTATGACTCTCCTCCGAAGGAGGCCTTTACTGTCCTGGTTCCTCCGATGCTGGAACGGCTCCTCTTCCGTATGTGGGAGGCACCGGCCTCGGCGCCTGTTCTAAGCAAGCGAGTAGACTCGACCTATCGACTCAGAAAGAGCCCTGGGTTTCAGAAGGCACAGCTGCCACACCATTCTATGGTTGTGGAATCAGCCATGCATCGTCTCAAGAGCCAGAAGATGCACTCCGCGGTGCCTCCTGGCAGTGAGGCCCGAAACCTCAAAGGCGTCGGTAGAAAGTGCTTCCAGGGCTCGATGCTTGCTTGCCGTGTCCAGTCGTACCAGCTGTACATGGGCATGTACTTGCGGGACCTGGCCAAGGAGTTGGCCGGGTTCTCTGCTGGACTCTCCAGGGAACCCTTGCAGAGATTTAAGTCCTTGTCCTCAGGGATTCGGGACTGCTCGAAGTTCATGTCCCACGCCGCCTACGATGGCTTCGAGGCTTCGGCCCGAGTTGCGGCAGCCGGCATCGCGGTTTGACGCCAGGCATGGCTGCAGTCATCGGACCTCGAGCCATGGGCTCAGGACAAGTTGGTCGATGTCCCTTGCCGAGGTGAGAACCTTTTTGGCAAGCCCATGACCGAGAAGGCCGCTCAGCTTGAAACAGAGCACCATACACGGACAAGGTTGTCGAGGAAGACCTCTGCCCCTTCTCATAAGAAGAAGGGCCCGGGTAAAAAGCCCTTTTACCCAAAGAAGGGCACTGCCTACAAACAGTACCCTCAATATCAGGCTGCCCAAGCTGCACCCCAGGGTCAGCAAGCCAAGGGGCAGGGTAATGGGCCCCGTAGGCAGAGGACCCCCAAGCCTCCAGCCCCTGCTACCACTCAGCAGGGTGGGGGTTTTTGACTCCTTGAGCGTAGCCTCTCCATCCCTGCTATCCCAGCCCTGCACAGGAGGTCGCCTCGCCCTCTTTGCCCACCAGTGGCCCCTCATCACCGGGGACAGTTGGGTGTTGGACATAGTCCACAGGGGCTATGCACTGCATTTTCACCAACTGCCTCCTCCATACTTTCCAGGGGAGCCTCCAAGGCCTCCCCTGCACACAGACCTTTTCGTTCAAGAGCTTCAAGGTCTGTTGGTGGACAGGGCGGTGGAGCCTGTGCCTCCCCACTTCCAAGGTCACGGATTCTACTCCAGGTATTTCCTGGTGCTCAAAAGAACCGGTGGCCTTCGACCCATTCTGGACCTCAGGAACCTCAACAAGTTCCTAGAGAAGGAAATGTTCAAGATGCTTACTCTTGGAACACTTCTGCCCTACCTCCAGCAGGGAGATTGGCTATGCTCCTTAGATCTAAAGGATGCGTATACCCACATTCTCATTCATCCAGACCACAGAAAGTACCTTAGGTTCATTGTGGGAGGAAACTATTATCAGTACAGAGTACTGCCTTTTGGCCTCACCTCCGCTCCCAGAGTCTTTACCAAATGCCTGGCGGTGGTAGCGGCCTACCTGAGAAATCAGGGCATCTTTGTCTTCCCCTATCTGGACGACTGGCTCATCAGGGGTCAGACGTGCCAGGAGGCCAGACAAGCCACCCTCAGAACTATTGCTCTTCTTCAAAGCCTGGGGTTTGTAATAGGAGCAAGGCAGGACTCCCTGCTGGCAAAGGCTTTCTTGCCAGCAGACAGAGCCCAAAGACTGATAAACTTAGCAAACGAGTTTCTCAATAGGTCACTGGTCTCCGCCAGACTCTGCCTAAGGCTGCTTGGCCACATGGCTTCGACAGTGCATGTGACCCCCAATGCCAGGCTCCATATGAGGCCTGCACAGTGGTGCCTTCGGACTCAGTGGTCACAAGCCACGGGTAGCCTGAGAGACAGGATAAGGATGTCCAGACAATTTCTGAACTCCCTCAACTGGTGGCTGCATCCACCCAATCTACTAAAGGGGGTGCCTTTTCAGATTCCTGGGTACACGGTGGTACTGACCACGGACGCCTCCCTGCAGGGCTGGGGAGCTCATTGTTTTGGCAAGTGCACCCAGGTCCTGTGGTCTCCTTGGGAAGCTGCACAGCAGATCAATCTCCTCGAACTCAGAGCTATTCGATTAGCACTCAAAGCTTTCTTGCCTACCCTGGCTCATCAATCTGTCCTGGTTCAGACAGACAACCAGGTAGCCATGTTTTATGTGAACAAACAGGGCGGGACTGGGTCCAGAATCCTTTGTCGGGAGGCTCAGAACCTTTGTTCATTTGTCCTTAAGCACAACATGCTCCTCAAGGCTGTGTACCTTCCAGGCCAGGACAACTACCTGGCTGACAGGCTCAGCAGGATTCTGCAGCCCCACGAGTGGCAGCTGCATCCTTCAGTAGTTCAGAGGAACTTCCTACGCTGGGATCTCCCTTTGGTAGATCTCTTTGCCAGCCCCATGAACAAGCAACTGCCAAAGTTCTGCTCCAGGCAACCGCATCCTCTCAGAATAGCAGCAGATGCTTTTCTGATTCCATGGTCTCATGGCCTCCTGTATGCGTTTCCTCCCACGCCCTTGTTGGCCCGGACTCTCTTCAAAATTCTTCAGGACATGGCCTCGATCCTGCTGGTGGCTCCCAGGTGGCCGAGACAGCCGTGGTTTCCTCTTCTGCTTCAACTGGCGGTGGATCCCCCACTGCCTCTGGGGTTGCAACCTGACCTTCTCTCACAGGAGCAGGGTTCCCTTCTGCACCCCAATCTCAAAGCTCTCAATTTGATGGCCTGGAGGCTGCAAGGGTAGTTTTGGCTCCCTGGGGCCTACCTCAGGAAGTTGAGGAGGTTGTCCTAGCCTCTAGGAAACAGTCCACTAGGAAAACCTATCCTCTCAAATGGAAAAGGTTTTCTGTGTGGTGTCAGCTACGCACAGAGGATCCTTTCTCCTGTACTGTGCCAGTAGTGCTTCAGTACTTACTGCACTTATCAAATCAGGGACTTAAGTCCAATTCTGTTCGGGTCCACCTCTCAGCTCTTGCAGCTCACCACTCCCTGGTGGAGGGACATTTTCTGTCCGGTCACCCCTTGGTGTCCCGCTTTCTCAGGGGCTTACTTTTGCTCAAGCCTCCAATCCGTCCTCCTGCCCCTGAGTGGGAGTTGAATGTGGTCTTGCAGCAACTGACTCGCCCACCTTTTGAGCCGATGGCTACTTGTCCACTACGCTTCCTATCCTGGAAGACACTCTTCCTGATAGTCCTTACCTCGGCTAGGCAAGTGAGTGAGCTTCAGGCCCTGGTCTGTGATAGGCCTTACACCAGGTTTTATAGGAACAGGGTGGTCCTTAGGACTCACCCAAAGTTCCTCCCAAAGGTTGTCTCCTCTTTCCACCTCAATCAGGAGGTGGTTCTTCCAACATTCTTCCTTAGGCCTCATGCAAGCCAGGCTGAAGCAGTCCTGCATACCCTGGACTGTAGGAGGGCCCTATCCTTGTACCTTGACCGTACGCAGGGGCATAGAAGGGCTACTCAGTCCCACCATGTCCTGGATTTCAGAAAACTCAGCTGCCACACCATTCAATGGTAGTGGAGTCAGCCATGCGTAGGATGAAAAGTGCTAAAAGACATGCATCCAATCCTCCAGGTCGTGAACGCAGGACTCTGGATGCTTTTGGACGCAGAACTTTTCAAGCTTCCATGCTTTCAGCTAGGATCAGCTCATATATCCTGTATATGGGAATGTTCCTCAAAGAAATCACAGGAGACTTGGAACTTATGAGCCCATTTCTCCCAAATGATAAGACAAGACTTTCTTACTCTGGTTAAGCATGCTCAGGATGTCTCCAAGTTTGTCAATCGTGCAGCCTTTGACTGCTTTGAATGCATCAGCAGAACGTCTGCTATTGGCATTGGTGCACGACGGATAGCCTGGCTACAGGCATCAGACTTGGGTATCGGACAGGTTGGGCAACATTCCTTGCACGGGAGAAAATCTCTTCGGCAAGAACTGGCAGGAGAAGGCTAACGAGTTAGATGCTGACAATTCTACCTTAGGTAGATTGTCAAAATCTACAGCTACTCCAGCCAAAAGAAAGCCTTATAAAAAAACCTATTTTAGCAAAAAGAGGAAGTTTTATCTTTCCTATACCCATCAGACTCAAGCTCCAGGTCAGGTTGCCCAAAAGAGAAAAACTAGATAAAAGAAACCAACCAACTCTCCAGGTTCAGCCCCCTCAAGGGCTTTGACTCCTTCCTAGAGAGCTTTGCCTTCCTGCCTCTGAGGGGTCCTTAACCCCCCAATATTCCCGGCAGGTTATGCCACTTTGTCAACAGATGACATCAGATAACAGCAGAAGATTGGACTTTGTCCATTGTAGGGGAGGGGTACAAACTTCATTTTCACAGCTTACCCCCTCCTACAATTCTAGAGCAGTCCAATTCACAAACCTCTGCAATCTACTAGATCACGAGGTCTCCACACTTCTTGCCCAAGGGGTAATAGAGGAAGTACCCATTCTTTAACAGTGTGCAGGGTTCTACTCCCCCTATTTTCTTATCCCAAAGAAAACAGGGGGACACAGACCCATTCTAGACCTCAGAGAATTGAACAAATATCTGTTTTGAGAAAAATTCAAGATGATTTCTCTGGGAACTCTTCTGCCATACTTTCAAAGCCAGGACTGGCTTTGCTTTCTAGACTTAAAGGATGCATACACTCACATTCTTATCCATCCAGATCACAGGAAATTTTTACGCTCCCTTTTCAGGGGAAGACATTTCCAGTACAGGGTTCTTCCTTTTGGTCTGGCTTCAGCACCAAGGGTATTCACAAAATGCATGGCAGTAGTAGCTGCATTTCTACGAACCCTGGGGATCTTTGTCTTCCCCTACTTAGACGACTGGCTCATCCAAGCCTCCACAGTGACAGGCCAGCACTGCACTGTCTCGTACAATGCAAATCCTCCAATACTTGGGATTGGTAATAAACTTCCCGAAATCTCAACTAGTTCCTTCCCAATGCCTAGAATTCATAGGAGCCTGTCTAGATACCAGACAGGCAAGAGCTTTCCTTCCACAAGCCCGGTGTCTTTGCATCATGCAGTTAGCTTCTCAAGCAGCAGGCAAATCCTCCCTCACTGCTCGGGAGCTACTGCAGTTACTGGGACACATGGCATCCACAGTTCATGTAGTCCCATATGCTCGCCTCCACATGCGAGCAGCTCAGTGGACCCTGTCCACACAGTGGACACAGGCCACGGGTCATTTGTCGGACAAAATAACAATCTCTCAACGACTAATTTTGTCCATCCAATGGTGGCAATCATTAGAAAATCTGACAGTAGGGTCTCCTTTCCATCAACCCCTCTTTCAGGCCACCCTAACAGATGCATCACAGGTGCGTTGGGGAGCACACCTGAATCATCTCTCTACCCAGGGCACCTGGACTCCACAGGAGGTTGGTTTACACGTAAACCTCCTGGAGTTAAGATCAGTATTTTTAGCTCTTCAAGTGTTCCATGCCCAGCTGAGCTACAAGACAGTCCTAGTCCAAACGGACAATCAGGTAGCCATGTTCTATGTGAACAAGCAGGTCGGGATAGGCTCTCTGTCTTTATGCAACAAAGCTTGCCACCAAGACCGGTTCGAAGGGCTCCCCTGCAAGAGCGGTAAGCACCAGATTGAGATCCCAAGGCGGAACCACCAACCTCCTTGACCTTCTTGGTAGTCGCAAATGACTCAGTGCCCTCAGGAACCTGAGCACATCCAGGTGCATACCCAACGCCACCCCTTGAACCTTACCTCTGTAATAGGAAATTGTGGCCTGCTGCACCCTCAGGGAGCTGGCAGCTAAACCCCTGTCGAAACCAGCCTGCAGGAAGGCCAGCATGTCCGGAATAGATGCCGAGGCCGGCCAGAACTGCCGATCTGAACACTATGCTTCAAAGATATGCCACACTCTAACATAAGCTAAGCACGTAGACTTCCTCCGAGCCTTCAAAAAAGTAGCTATCACCGACGCAGCATAGTCCTTCTTCCTTAGCCTTGCCCTCTCAAGAGCCATGCCGTATGCGAGAATCTATCCACCAGGGGCATGCATACAGGACCTTGCATCAGCAGATCCTCTCGGATGGGAAGACGCCACGGACTGTCCGCCCGAAGCCGTACCAGATCGGCATACCACGGACGTCATGGCCAATCTGGAGCAATCAGTATCACCAAACCTTGGTGAGCTTCTGTCTATTGTATCACCCGAACGATGAGCACCCATGGTGGAAAAATATAAGTTCTCCCGCAGGCCACTTCTGTAAGAGGGCATCCAGACCCTCCGACATCCTTTCCTGTCTTCTGCTGAAAACCCGGCTTGCCTTGGTCAACTGGAAGGTTGCTGCTCCGAGGACACCCAATGACGCTCAGGCTCAGAATGCTCCCCCCGAGACGTGAAGGCCTCAGACAAGGTCTGGGCTCACGAAGGCACAGACTCAGGAAAAATCCTATTGTGCTGCTGCTGGCGGCTCTTCAGGGCCTTAGAGGACATCTTCCTATGCAGACCGTCGGGTCCAAGGCACCGGAGACGGCAGTCATGCGTATCGGTGAGGGACATGAGTTTTGCACACCGATCGCATTTTTTAAACCTGCTGGCAGCCATCGGGGGGGGGGGGAGGGAAGGGCCCGGCCCCTGCCCCTGCGAGGGAAGGGCCCGGCCCCTGCCCCTGCGAGGGAAGGGCCCGGCCCCTGCGAGGGAAGGGCCCGGCCCCTGCGAGGGAAGGGCCCGGCCCCTGCGAGGTCAAAGACTCGGGCTGCCAGTGAAAAAGAAAAAGGGTGTGAACGCCAGTCACGAAGGACAAAAAACGAAAAATACTAACTGGACTCGATACCGGTGTACCGAGCTGAAGGTGGGAAGAAGAACCGGTGGTGTTCCGGTAAAAGAGAATTCTGAACAGTTTTTTTACTTTTTTCATGGGGACACTTGGACAATGTCCGGAGGGCTCTGCGGAAAAAAGGAGACTGAGCAAGATGGCACCCTTGAGCGGGAAGAGGACTATGCATGTGTTGCAATTCCCAAAGGCTTTCTCTGAAAGCTGGGAATTTACTCCGCATGAGGGCTCCGGCGCCGACGTCACCCATATGTGAGGACTGACTTCCTGCTTGTTCCCGGAGAATAGACTTTATTCCAACAAGTTGTAGGTTTGAAAACGCTTAGCTGTGTAGTATACATGTGTAATGGATTTACTTGACAAGCACATATTTGTGTTTATAAAGGGCTAGACAGATTGAATTGTACCCCCTGAGAAAGGCACGAATTGCTGAAACACTGCTGGTGTTGGGGTCAATAAAGTCTATTCTGAACTTGAGAGGGTGTGTTGGTCTCCTTGCTCTTGCTGGTCACGTTTTGGTTTTGCAAGGTTACGTGCTTTGTTTGGACTCCCGGAGGGCTTGGAGGGCCAGAAATATGTCCCTGAGCTCCAGGAGGCTGATCTGTTTGTTTTCTGCCCTGGACCAGGTGCCCTGTATGCGGATGTTTCTACAATGAGCTCCCCAACCCAGCTGTGAGGTGTCCGTGGTGAGGACCCACTGGGGAGTGGGGGTCTGGAAGGGCATGCCTGTCTATAGGTGCTGTCACTTGCCACCAGTTGAGCAACTCAGCCAGTGGGCGGGTTACACGTACTCTGTCCCTGAGGCGGTCGGTAGCCTGCACCCACTGGGATTGGAGGCACCATTGGGTCTCCCTCATGTGGAGCGGGAGTCCAGTACAACATGCACCATGAATGCCATGTGGTCACGCAAGTGGAGCATGGAGCAAGCCAACATAGAGCATCTGTGCTGAACCTCTGCAGCCAGAGCCTCAAGGCAACTCGCCCTGTCTGGGGGGGGAGGAAGGCCTTGGCCTGGCAGGTATCCAGCTGAGCTCCTATGAACTCCAAGCTTTGTGTAGGAGTAAGATGAGACTTGGGCTGGTTTATTACGAAGCTCAGGTGTTCCAGGACACTGATGGTGCAGCCTGTGGCTTGCTGTACCTCAGTGGCTGTTTCTCCTTTTATGAGCCAGTCGTCCAAGTAGGGGAAGACTAAGGCTCCTTGGAGGTGGAGATATACAACCACCACTGCCATGCATTTGGTGAAGACCCTGATTGTGGAAATCAGCCCAAAAGGTAGCACCCTGTACTGGTAGTGGTCGCCCTCGACCATGAATCTTAGGTACTGTCTATGACTGGGATGAACGAGGATGTGGGTGTAAGCATCCTTTAAATCCAAGGAGCATAGTCAGTCTCCCTGCTGGACGTAGTGCAGCAATGTTCCAAGGGAGAGCATCCTGAACTTCTGCACCAGGAACTTGTTCAGGTTCCGCAGGTCTATGATGGGTCTGAGGCCTCCAGTTCTTTTCAGCATGAGGAAGTACCGGGAGTAGAGCCCCTTGCCTTTTTGGCAGTGGGGCACCGGTTCCATGGCCCTGTCCTTAAGCAGGAGTCAAAAGCTCCCCACGAACGGGGCCAGTGCCAGGGCCTTGGGAATCCTCTGCTTACAGGTGCCCTGTGTGCCCCCCTTGGCATGCTGCCCTTGCTGTGGAACCTGAGAAGGCTGGTACTGCTGATAGCCTCAGTAGGCTAGTCCTTTCTGCAGGTAGGGTGACTTTTTCTCCCCCCCCGCCCCGAGGCCTTCCACTTAGGCAGAGTGGTGTTTTTTTTTTTTTTAGAAAGTTGAGTTCCCATCTCTGGGATAATCGTAGCTTTATAGGTGCTTAAACCTCTTAAAGGAAAGGAGGTGCCATATTCACTCTCAGGTGCAGCTGTTTATTCTCATCAGCATACATTAAAGACCTGAGATTAATTAAACTTCAGGTGAACAAAGTACATTAAATGTAGTAGGTATAGTTTTATTAATATAAGTATCCCTAGCAACCCTTAGTAAGTAAAAAACTTAAATATCTAAACACAACCTTAAAGCGAAGATGCAGACAGCAGTCCAGAAGCGAGATGCGGGCTTTCCAGTCTCTTGCACCGAGTGTCACATGTATGATTTTCTCCCAGTTGGCGAGGGGTCTTACGTGTGTACTAGGTGCAAGGAGCTCTTTGCTCTCGGGGAATGAGTCCAATCTCTGGAGGCAAAAGTAGCAGACTTGAAAGACATAAGGAAGACAGAGGTACATAGACGAGACCTACAGGGATATAGTCCTGAAGTCCCACCTCCAGTCTGGCAGCATCCCTGTTGCCATGGAGGAGAGAGGTCATGACACAGGAGAGCATCACCCTGGTGTGGCAGGAAGTGATCCTGTAGCTAGGACCTGTCCTTCAGGTGATGTAAAACCCTCTCGCACCAAGGAAGTTTCTCCAGGGCCATGTGCCCATGAGGGAAGGGTTAGGACAGCCGTTATAGTTGGTGATTTCGATCATTAGGCATTTAGATAGCTGGGTGGCTGGTGGACGTGAGGATCGCCTGGTAACATGCCTGCCTGGTGCGAAGGTAGAGGACCTCACACGCCACCTAGACAAGGTCTTAGATAGTGCTGGGGAGGAGTCTGCTGTCTTGGTATATGTCGGTACCAGTGACATAGGAAAATGTGGTAGGGAGGTTCTAGAGGCTAAATTTAGGCTTTTAGGTAGGAAGTTGAAATCCAGAACTTCCAGGGTAGTGTTCTCCGAAATGCTTCCCGTTTCACGCGCAGGACCGAAAAGGCAGGCAGAGCTCCAGAGTCTCAATGCGTGGATGAGACAATGGTGCAAGGATGAGGGTTTTGGATTTGTTAGGAACTGGGGAACATTCTGGAGAAAGGAGGGGCTCTTCCGAAGGGATGGGCTTCACCTTAACCGGGATGGAACCAGGCTGCTGGCATTAACCTTTAAAAAGGAGATAGAGCAGCTTTTAAACTAGATAATAGGGGAAAGCCGACAATCGCCCAAGAGCACATAGTTCGGAACAATGTATCCTTGAAGGATACTACCAAAAAAATGAAATTAAGGCACATCTGCAGAGAGGTTCCAATAAAGACAAAGGTAGCCCAAATGCCCTTGAGTACAGAGCTTAAAGATTCCAAATTGCCCCTGCCTACCGATAACCAGATTAATATGAATAAAATACAGTCTCTAAAATGCTTGTATGCAAATGCTAGAAGTCTAAAACATAAGATGGGAGAGTTAGAATATATAGCACTAAATGAGAAGTTAGATAAGATTGGTATCTCAGAGACATGGTGGAAGGAGGACCACCAGTGGGACACTGATACCTGGGTACAAACTATATGATAATGATAGTGCTGATCAAATTGGTGGAGGGGTTGCGTTCTATGTCAGAGAGGGCATTGAGTCAGAAAGGATTAAAGTTTTGCAGGAAACAAAATTTTCTGTAGAATCTCTATGGATTGAAGTTCCATGTAAAAAGGGGAAGGCGATGGCAGTGGGGGTGTACTATCGACCGCTTGGCCAGACTGAACAAATGGATGATGAAATGCTCAAAGAAATCAGGGAAGCTAACAAAAGTTACAGAACAGTAGTAATGGTGATTTCAATTACCCCTGTATTGACTGGGTAATGTCACGGCAGAACATGCTAGAGAGAGTTTCTAGATGAAATAAATGACTGCTTCTTGGAGCAGCTGGTTCATGAACCGACTAGAGAGGAAGCCATTTTGGACTTAGTAGTTAGTGGAACACCAGATCTGGTGCAAGAGATAAGGGTATTGGGGCCACTTGGCAATAGTGATCATAGCATGATTGCATTTGATTTAATTAATGGAGGAGGGATGGTAAGGAAATCCACAGTACTACCTTTTAACTTTCAAAAGGGAGACTATGATAAAATGAGGAAAATAGTTTTAAAAAACTAAAAAAAACAAACTAAAAGGAACAGTTGTAAAGGTCAAAGACTTACATCAAGCTTGGGGGGTGTTTAAAAATACTGTCTTGGAAGCCTAGACCAGCTGTATTCCACGCTTTAAGAAAAGTGGAAGGAAGTCCAAAAAACTGCCAGCATGGTTTAAAGGTGAGGTCAGAGAGGCTGTTGCCAAAAAAGCATCTTTCAGGAAATGGGGAAAAGAACCAAATGACAAACTGGAAACAGCACAAGCACTGGCAAGTTAAATGCAAGGCATTGATAAGGCAGGCAAAGAGAGAATTTGAGAAGAAGCTTGCTGTGGAAGCAAAAACGCTTAATAAAAACTTTAAGTACATTTGTAGGAAAAAAAACCTGTGAGAGAATCATTTGGACCATTAGATGATAGAAGGGTAAAAGGGGCACTAAGAGGGGACAAGGCCATAGCGGAGAGACTGAATAAATTCTTTGCTTAGGTCTTTACTGAGGAAGATGTAGGGATGTTACCCATGACTGAAGTGGTATTTAAAAGTAATACTGCCGAAGAAATGAGAAATCGATACACTGGGAAGATATATTACAACTATTTGATAAACTGAAGAGTAAAAAATCACCTGGACCGGATGGTATACATCAAAAGGTGTTGAAATATCAGATTGCAGACCTGCTATTAGTAAACTGTGAACTATTATTAAAATCATCTGTAATACTTGAAGATTAGAGGATGGCCAATGTAACGCCAATTTTTAAAAAGGGTTCCAGGGGTGATCCGGGAAACTACAGACCGGTGAGCCTGACATCAGTATTGGGAAAAATGTTAGAAACCATCATAAAGAACAAAATTACTGAACATGTAGATAGTCATGGCTTAATGGGAGACAGCCAACATGGCTTTCTATCTGGATTTTCAGAAAGCCTTTGACAAGGTCCCTCATCAGAGACATTTGGCAACACTAAAAAGTAATGGGATAGGAGGCAGTATACTATTGTGGATCAGAAACTGGTTAAAAGATAGAAAGCAGAGGGTATGGCTAAATGGCCTATTTTCCCAATGGAGAAAGGTGAATAGTGGAGTACCCCAGGGATCTGTGCTGGGTCTGCTGCTTTTTGACATATTCATAAATGACCTGGAAAAGGGAATAACGAGTGAGGTTATCAGATTTGCAGATGACACAAAACTATTTAAAATTGTTAAAACCCAAGAGGATTGTGAAAAATTGCAAGAGGACCATGATAAATTGGAAGACTGGGTGTCCAAATGGCAGATGAAATTTAATGTGGACAAGTGCAAAGTTATGCACCTAGGAAACAACACCACAAACCATGGTTACACGATGCAAGGTTCCACATTAGGATCCACCATCCAGGAAAAAGATTTAGGCCTCATTGTGGATAACACTTTAAAACCCTCCGCCCAGTGTGCAGCGGTGGCCATGAAAGCAAATGGAATGCTAGGTATCGTAAGGAAAGGAACAGAAAAACAAACAAAGGATATTATAATGCCTCCCTATCGTTCCATGGTGCGACCGCACCTTGAATATTGTGTGCAATTATGGTCGCCATATCTTAAAAAGGATATAGCGTTATTAGATGTAGAGAAGAGCCACCAAAATGGTAAAGGGGATGGAAGGATACTCCTATGAAGAAAGGCTAAAAAGGTTAGGGCTCTTTAACCTGGAAAAGAGACGGCTGAGGGGAGATATGATAGAGGTCTATAAATTAATGGAGTGGAACGGGTAAACGTAGATCAATTGTTTACGCCATCAGAATATAGAAAGACTAGGGGACATGTAATGAAGCTACAGGGTAACCTATTTAAGACTAATAAGAGAAAAAAAAAATTTCACTCAACGTGTAATTAAACTCTGGAATTTTCTACCAGAGAATGTAGTAAAAGCTGTTAGTGTAGCTTGGTTTAAAAATGGTTTGGACAAGTTCCTGGAGGAAAGGTCCTTAAACCATTATTAAGAGGGGACCCAGGATATCACTGCTTGACCCAATACAAGCATTGTGGAACCTGTGTCTTTTGGGGAAACTGCTAGGTACTTATGACATAGATTGGCCATTGTTGGAAACAATATACTGGGCTTGATGAACCTTGGTCTGACCCAGTATGGCATTTCTTATGTTCTTATGTTCTCTTCCTCTTTTATTACCAGGTATATACTTCCACCTTTTTTTCCCCACCTCCCAGGCATACATCCAGCCACCCAGCTCCAGCCTCTGTCTCCCCCCACCAACTTACCATCAGCCAATCTCCAACCCTAGCCACTTACCAACTCTTTGCAACTCACAGCAACTTTGTGGGTTTCTTTGTTTGTTTTTAACACAGTTGTGGGAGTGTTTCTCTTCACTCTTGTGGTTGTGCTATGTTTGACACAAGCACTGCCATGTTCTTAGAAGGTAAACAGAAGCACATCCTGTCTTTAGCAAGAAACATCAAGTACTTGTGTTTACCACCTCAAAATGAAGCATCGCAGAATCACAGGAGCAAAGGGAAATGCTCCTGCAGTGGCGAAGAGGTGAATGGTGAGGCAAGTTCAGGCACCCTTAAAATTTGTGAAACCTTAGACAATGCCTTACTGGTTCACTGATACCTATGCAGAATTCAATGCAAATTCTGCATTGCGCTTTTGCACTGATTTCTGCCAGGAGTAAATCATGCACATACACACCAAATCACAAAGATACACACAGTCATATAAACGGGACATTTTAACAGGACACACAAACACAAGCAGTGTAAATAGAGACACTGGTGCATGTGCGCACAGGGGTAGAAAAGAATTCCATGAGCCATTATCTGCATGCTTACTCAACTTGTTATACTCTGTTCTGTGGATTCCTTTACAGGCTGTTGCTGCTGCCTTAGTAAAGGAAATTGAAGTAGCTGGTGCTACTGCTGCTGTTGAAGATGATGATGACATTGACCTATTTGGCAGTGATGAAGAGGAAGACAATGAAGCCATTAGAATCCGAGAAGAGAGACTGCGGCAGTATGCTGAGAAGAAATCCAAAACACCTGGACTCATTGCCAAGTCATCCATTCTTCTAGATGTCAAGCCAGTGAGGATTTGAACAATTTTGCTTATTAGTGCACATTGCATTAGTGTACATCAACATTTAAAGCAACAGGATCTACACGAGGGGTGGAAGGGGAAATGGAGCACATAGCATACCACAAAACTGTTAAATGGTGTATGAAGTCTTCTTTCATGCTACTTTAAGTATGAAAGAGTGCATTGAGGCCCATGAGAGCAGAATGAATGTATATGAGGGAAGAGTACAGCTTGTTTATCCCACTGTTAGTCTTTGATTAACCTGTAGATGTCATAACAGCAACTTGGGTCATCTACTTGATGATGCTATCAGAGGTACCTTAATTGCTTTGCTGTTTTCTTTCATAACCCAAGGCTGTGTCAAAAATGTATTCATTTTATCGAGTATAATAAGGTACAGTTCTCTGCATAACCAAAATATGCAAATTGATCTATTGTTGCTTAAATTAGTTATTATACAGATATTCTCCAGGAACATGCAGGAAGTCAGCCCTCACATATGGGGTGACGGCGCCGATAGAGCCCATACGGAGCATTTCCCCGGCTTTTACAGAAAGCCTTTGGAAATGCCACCATGCATGCATGGTCTACTTCCTGCCCAAGAGTGCCATCTTGAGCAGTCTCCCTTTTTTCACGGAGCCCTTTGCACATCCCTGTACCTCGGAAAAAGTCTCTTAATTGTCTCTCTAATTCCGGTTTCCCGGTCCTCTTCCTTCCATCCCCAGTGCCCCTGCCTCGGCAGCGGGCTCCAGGACTTGGCCGTTTTTCATTTTTTTTTCTTTGTTTCTGGGACTTGGGAGTCTTCTGTTTGGGGAGACAGTAATCTCCAGGAACAAGTAGGAATGAGTCCTCACATATGGGTACGTCGGTACCGACGGAGCCTGCGCGGGAAAGCTCCCCAGCTTCCCAAAAGGAAAGCTTTTGGGGCTTCCCACAGCGCATGCGCGCTGCCTTCCCGCCTTCCTGACCAACTCTCCTCAGTTCTTCTTTTTCCGCGGAGCCAGCAGGTCGTGTTCCTGTCACCGCTGAAGAATTTCTTGTTTTTAAAAGTTGTTCTGACCGCGTATCTGCCTTCCCCGATTCCGAACCGGTACCGCCGGTCTTTACTTCTTTATTTCTTTAAAAAAAAATAAATGTTTTTTTTTTCTTTTTCCACACTTGGTGTATTTCTTTTTGTAAGGCCTACCGGCCTTTACAAATTCTCCCTCATGGAGAAACCATCTTCTGGTTTTAAAAAATGCACCAAGTGCTCTGGTACTATTTCAGTCACAGACACCCATGAGTGGTGTCTTAAATGTTTGGGCCCTGACCATTCGGTTCCGGATTGTCCATCCTGCTCTCTGATGTCCAAACGGGGCTTACAGAACCGAGCAGCTAAATTTCATGTGCTGTTTTCTGCAGATAATCCAGCATCAGCATCATCCAGATCTTCATCTCCGGATGGATCTCAGGTAACCAAACATTCCTCGGGCAAGTCTTCAAGGGGCAAATCTCCCTCAAAGCAGAGAGAGGCCCTTGGGTTCGACCCTGAAGACCCTGCCCCAGCCAAACAACCCCGGCGGGAAGCTCCGGCTTCCAAAGCTCCTCCTATGGGGTTACAGGTTGACATCGATGGCACGACCTCGACCGATCACCTGTTAGACTGCTCGGGGGTACCGGCTCAAACCGGTACCGACATCCAGGCAGTTGTGGCATCAATGGGTACTACGGTACAATCCATGCAGCAGGCCATAATGGCTTTTATTAATGCTGCGACGCCCTCGGTACCGCAACCGTCGGTTCCGACCCCGGTTCCGGTACCACAACCGATACCGGTACCCAGAGCATCTACTTCCAGTAGAAGGCCGGTACCGGTTTTTGCTTCCCGCGATATTCTCGGTACCGACCCGGCTCCCGGTACGCCCGAGGTCGATACCGGTCGGTACCCGTATCAATCTCTGGAAGCAAGTAGGCGATACTTCGAGTCTTCTGAGGATGCCGATACCTCAGATGATTCTGATGAAGCATCCCTTATTCTTCCTGAGGAGCCTTCTTCCCCAAAGAGAAGAATGTCTCCTCCAGAGGACTTGTCCTTTCAGGACTTCATCTTGGAAGTTGCCAAAGGACTTTCCATTACAGTATCCTCTGAAAAGGAACCTAGAGCTCAAAAATTAGACATTTTAGGATACTCTAAGGTTCCCAAAGAGGCAGTCACCTTACCCATTCATAATATTCTCCAAGAACATATGATGGATTTATGGGAGGCTCCTCTTACACTATCTCCACATTCTCGTCGGTTGGATACCATGTATCGGGTCCCTCCTTCTCCTGGTTTTCAAAAAACCCAGCTTCCTCACCATTCTATTGTGGTGAAGTCTGCTATGAAAAAGATTAAGAGTACCAAAAGGCACTCTTCTACCCCTCCAGGAAGAGAATGTAGAACTTTGGATGCTTTTGGCAGGAAAATCTTTCAAGCTACTATGCTTATTGCCAGAATCAACTCCTACAGCCTCTATATGGGCATGTTTCTAAAGGAGCTTGCTCTTAAAGTACAATATTTTCTCCCCTTTATTCCAGAGGATAGAAAAGAGGACTTCCTGCTTCTGTTAAAGCATATCCAAGATGTGTCAAAGTTCTCCAATAGGGCTGCCTTTGACTCTTTTGAGGGTGCTAGTAGAGCATCTGGCATAGCCATAGCTGCTCGTCGAATTGCTTGGCTCCAGGCCTCTGACCTGGAATCCTGGGTACAAGATGGCCTAGGCAATTTACCTTGTACAGGTGAAAATCTCTTTGGCAAAGAGTGGCAAGTCAAAGCCATTCAAATGGATGCAGAGAATGCTGCTTTGGATAGACTCTCTATGTCTACTTCACTCCCTGCCAAAAAAGTCTTTTAAGAAGTCTTTCTACAAAAAGCCTAGATTTGGTTCCAATGCTGGCTAGTCATCTGCTCAAGCTCGCTTTGTTCCTAAGCGACAGCAGACTAAACAGGCCAGAACAAAGCCTGCAGCAGCTGCTACGCTTCAACAGTCCCAACCCCCTCAGGGTTTTTGACTTACTTCTAGAGAACATACCCTTTCTGGCTCTGCAGCAACCAGAGCCTCTCACCATTCCAGGAAGGCTAACTCATTTTGCTCCCAGATGGGAACAGATTACAACAGAGCAGTGGACCCTCTCTATCATCAGAGAGGGATACAAACTGCATTTTTCAAGCCTTCCTATCTATCCCAGGGTGAGACATTTCGTCTCTCCCCCATCTCTCCTACACCTGTTGGATCAGGAGGTGAATACCCTGCTTGCCCAAGGGGCCATAGAACAGGTTCCCCTCCTCCAACAGGGCTCAGGGTTCTACTCCCCCTATTTTCTGATACCAAAGAAAACAGGAGGACACAGACCCATCCTAGATCTGAGAGAATTAAACAAATTCCTGTACAAGGAAAAATTCAAAATGCTCTCTCTGGGTATTCTCCTTCCTTACCTTCAGAGTCAGGACTGGCTTTGTTCTCTAGACCTAAAGGATGCGTACACACATATACTCATCCATCCCTCCCACAGAAAATTCCTTTGATTTCTGTTCCAGGGAAAACATTTCCAGTACAGAGTACTCCCCTTCGGTCTAGCCTCTGCTCCAAGAGTGTTCACAAAATGCATGTCAGTAGTGGCTGCATTTCTACGCTCTCAGGGAATCTTTGTCTTCCCATACCTGGACGACTGGCTCATCCGAGCTCCATCTCAGTCTCAGGCTCAGACTTCCCTGGACCACACCATCTGCATTCTGCAGTATCTGGGACTTGTCATCAATCTGCCAAAGTCTCAACTCACCCCTACTCAATCCCTAGAATTCATAGGGGCCTGGTTAGATACCACCACAGCAAAGGCTAGTGCAACTGGCCTCTCAGATTCAGTCCAGAACTCACTTGACTGCCCGAGAGATGTTACAATTGCTAGGCCACATGGCCTCCACAGTTCATGTGGTGCCTTATGCTCGCCTGCATATGAGAGCAGCTCAATGGACTCTGTCCACTCAGTGGACCCAAGCATCAGGAGCTCTCTCCGACCAAATAGAAACCTCCAAACGTCTCTTTGGGTCTCTCCAGTGGTGGATATCCATTCAAAACCTGTTGCTGGGGTCCCCCTTCCAACCGCTACCACCCCAGGCAACCCTCACTACAGATGCCTCCCAGACAGGCTGGGGAGCTCATCTTCAAGACCTCTCCACTCAAGGCCTTTGGTCTCCACAGGAGACTGCCCTTCATATCAACCTTCTGGAGCTTCGAGCAATTTTTCTTGCTCTCAAGGTCTTTCATACCCTCTTTTACAACATGACAGTGCTTGTTCATACCGACAATCAAGTAGCCATGTTCTACATAAACAAACAAGGAGGGACTGGCTCTCTGTCGCTTTGCAACGAAGCTCTCAGATTGTGGGCCTTCGCCAGAGAGCATCAAATCCATCTCCTGGCAGTATATCTCCCAGGAATTCAAAACTCTTGGGCAGACAGACTCAGCCGAGTTCTGCTTCCACACGAGTGGTCCCTGCACATGGATCAGGTACTCAGAATCTTTCAGAAATGAGGAACCCCGGACATAGACCTCTTTGCAAGTCCGTGGAATGCCAAACTTCCCCGGTTCTGTTCCAGAACTCCATGTCAGGGGGTTCAGGCCAGGGATGCCTTCCTCCTTCATTGGGGTCAGGGCCTCCTATATGCCTTTCCACCCATTCCTTTGATTCCCAAGACTCTGTTCAAACTGCAGAAGGATCACGGATCTATGATCCTCATAGCTCCACGCTGGCCACGCCAAGTGTGGTTCCCTCTACTTCTGCATCTCTCCCAGGGTCCCTCCCTAGACCTGGGAGCTGCTCCAGACCTTCTGTCTCAGGAGGAGGGGACTTTGTGGCACCCAAACCCCAAGTCCCTCCACCTCAGAGCATGGTTACTGAAGGCCTAGACCTTCAAGACTTAAATGTCTCTCAACAAGTGAAAGATATCCTCCATGCTTCCAGAAAACCTTCCACAAGGCATTCTTATGCTTTTAAATGGAAGAGATTTTCCATTTGGTGTGCTCAAAAGGATCTTGATCCTTTTGCTCATCCTATCAATTCTCTATTGGAATATCTCCTGCCTCTCTCCAATGCAGGCCTTAAAACGAATTCAGTAAGGGTCCATTTGAGTGCTATTGCAGCATCCCTCAAGCCTTTCAATGGACAACCTATTTCCTCTCATCCTCTTATTGCAAGATTCATGAGAGGCCTAACTTTAACTAAACCTCCCATTAGGCCTCCTCCGGTGGCATGGGACTTAAACTTGGTTCTTGGTCAGCTTATGAAGCAACCTTTTGAACCCTTAGCCACTACCTCCTTGAAATTTCTTTCCTGGAAGGTTATTATCTCCAGGAACAAGCAGGAATAAGTCCTCACATATGGGTACGTCGGTACCGACGGAGCCCGTGCGGGAAAGCTCCCCAGCTTCTTAGAATAGAAGCTTTTGGGACCTCCCACTGCACATGCGCACTGCCTTCCCGCCTTCCTGAACAGCTCTCCTCAGTTTCTCTTTTTCCGCGGAGCCAGCAGGTCGTGTTCCTGTCACCGCTGAAGAAATTGTTATTTTATTTGTTTCTTTAGACCGCGTACCTGCCTTCCCCATACCGATACCGGTATCGCCGGTCTTTTCTTTCTTTCTTTAAAAAATTATAATTCTTTTTTCTTATTTTTTAGCTTTTTGGTCACTTCAGAGAGGCCTCTCGGCCTACTCAATTTCTCCTCATGGAGAAGCCAGCCCCTGGATTTAAGAAGTGTACCAAATGTAATGCTGTTATTTCAGTCACAGACACCCATGACTGGTGTCTGAAATGTTTGGGGCCTGACCATTCCATACCGGACTGCCCATCTTGCTCCCACATGTCTAAACGTGGGCTGCAGAACCGGGCCAACAAATTCCATGTGCTGTTTGCTTCAGAGAATACAGCATCACAGTCATCCAGGTCTTCTTCTCCGGATGGATCTCAGGTAACCAAACCTTCTGTGGGCAAGTCCTCAAAGAGCAAATCTCCTTCAAAGCATCGAGAGGCTCTTAGCTTAGAACTTGAGGACCCTGCCCCAGCCAAACAACCCCGGCGGGAAGTCCAACTTCCAAAAACGCCAATTCAGGGGTCTCAGGTTGATATCGATGCTACGGCCTCGACAGATCACCTGTTAGCCTGCTCTGGGGTACCGGGTCACTCCGGTACCGACATCCAGGCAGCTATGGCGTCCATGGGCGATACTGTACAGTCCATGCAGCAGGCCGTCATGGCTTTCATTAAAGCTGCAACGCCATCGGTTTCCGCTTTCAGCGGTTCCGGGCCCGATACCGGTATCGTCCGCCATGCCGGTATCGAGGCCGTCCACCTCTAAACGCAAGTCGGTACCGTATGGGCTTTCGCTCCATACCGGTTCCATACCCGATACGCCCGATATCGATACCGATCGGTACGCGTATCGTGCGTTAGAGGAAAGCACCGATTCCTCTGAGGATTTTCACTCCTCTGATGATTCTGCTGAGTTTTCACTCAACTTACCTGAGGAGCCCTCTTCTCCTAAAAGGAGAATGTCCCCTCCAGAGGATTTGTCCTTCCAGGACTTTGTTTTAGATATGGCTACAGCCCTTTCTATTACCACATCCTCTGAAAAGGAACCCAGATCCAAAAAACTGGATATTTTGGGATACTCAAAGGCCCCTAAGGAGGCAGTTACCCTGCCTATCCATGAAATCCTTCAAGAACAACTGATGGATTTCTGGGAAAATCCTTTGACTTTGTCTCCTTATTCCCGTAGGTTGGACACCATGTATAGGGTCCCTCCTTCTCCTGGTTTCCAAAAGACTCAATTGCCCCACCACTCTATTGTGGTGAAGTCTGCAATGAAGAAGATTAGGAGTACCAAAAGGCACTCTTCCACCCCTCCAGGACGGGAATGTAAGACTTTGGACTCTTTTGGTAGGAAAATTTTCCAGGCTAGTATGCTTATAGCCAGGATTAATTCCTACAGTCTCTATATGGGCATGTTCCTGGAGGAACTTGCCAAAAAGGTGCGGCATTTTGCCCCCTTTATCCCTGAGGATAAAAAGCAGGGATTCCTTTCCCTAGTGAAACAACTCTTAGAGGTTTCTAAGTTCTCTAATAGGGCAGCATATGATTCCTTTGAGGGAGCCAGTAGGGCTTCGGGCATTGCTATTGCAGCCCGACGTCTTGCTTGGCTCCAGGCCTCTGATCTGGAACCTTGGGTTCTAGATGGCTTACGGAATCTGCCCTGTACAGGTGAGAACTTATTTGGGGAAGAGTGGCAAATCAAAGCCACCCAGATGGATGCTGAAAATGCCACCTTGGAAAGACTTTCAAAGTCCACTTCAATTCCTACTAAGAAAAAGTCTTTTAAAAGGCCTTACTATAAGAAGGCCAGAGTTGCTTCAAATACTGGCCAGCAGTCTTCTCAACCTCGCTATACTGCTAAGCGTCAGCAATCCAAACAAGCACGAGCTAAGCCTGCAGCAGCTACTGTAGCTCAGCAGGCTCCAACCCCTCAGGGGTTTTGACTTGCTCCTAGGGAACTTGCCACTTCTGGTTCTAACACAACCAGAACCTCTCACCATACCCGGAAGGTTGGTTCACTTTGCTCCCAGATGGGAACAAATCACAACAGAACAATGGACCCTCTCTATCATTCGAGAGGGTTACAAACTTCATTTCTCCAGCCTTCCTCCCCATCATATGGTGAGACCATTCAATTCTCCCCCATCTCTCCTAACCCTGTTGGGTCAAGAGGTTTCCTCTCTTCTTGCCCAAGGGGCCATAGAAGAGGTTCCTCTTCCTCAACAAGGGTCCGGTTTCTACTCCCCTTATTTTCTCATTCCAAAGAAGACAGGGGGATTCAGACCAATCCTAGATCTGAGAGAATTGAACAAATTTCTCTTCAAGGAGAAATTCAAAATGCTGTCTCTCGGCATTCTCCTTCCTTACCTCCAGGGTCAGGACTGGCTTTGTTCTCTAGACCTACAGGATGCGTATACACATATACTCATCCATCCATCCCACAGAAAGTATCTTCGCTTTCTGTTTCAGGGAAAACATTTCCAATACAGAGTACTCCCCTTCGGTCTAGCCTCTGCTCCAAGAGTATTCACAAAATGCATGGCAGTCGTAGCCGCATTTCTAAGAGGCATGGGAATCTTTGTCTTCCCATATCTGGACGACTGGCTCATCCGAGCTCCAACTCAGTCACAGGCCCAGATTTCCCTGGACCACACAAGGAGCCTTTTGCAGTATCTGGGACTGGTAGTAAACCTTCCCAAGTCCCAACTCATCCCTACTCAATCTCTAGAATTCATAGGGGCCCAGTTGGACACCATCACTGCAAGGGCCTACCTTCCACATGTTCGAGGCCAGCGCCTCCTGAGTTTGGCCTCCCAAGCTCAGTCCAGCACTCACTTGACAGCCAGGGAAATGCTACGCCTACTGGGTCATATGGCCTCCACAGTGCATGTGGTGCCCTATGCTCGTCTTCATATGAGAGCAGCTCAATGGACCCTGGCCACTCAATGGACTCAGGCGTCAGGAGCGCTCTCAGACCAAATACAAACCTCCGATCGTCTGTTTTGGTCCCTCCACTGGTGGACTTCCACCAAGAATCTGTTGTTGGGGGCTCCATTTCAACCATTGCTACCCCAAGCAACCCTCACAACAGATGCCTCCCAAACAGGGTGGGGAGCCCATCTGCAAACTCTCTCCACTCAGGGCACTTGGTCTCTACAGGAGACCACCCTTCATATCAATCTTCTGGAACTGCGAGCAATTTACCTTGCCCTCAAGGTCTTCCACTCCCTCCTAGCCAACCTCACTGTCCTAGTTCAGACGGACAATCAGGTGGCCATGTTTTACATAAACAAACAAGGAGGGACGGGCTCTCTGTCGCTTTGCAACGAAGCTCTAAGACTATGGGCCTTCGCCAGAGAGCATCAGATTCACCTGCTAGCAGTGTATCTCCCAGGAGTTCAAAACTCTCGGGCAGACAGGCTCAGTCGAGTTCTGCTGCCACACGAATGGTCCCTACATTTGGACCAAATAAACCGAATCTTTCAGGAATGGGGGACCCCGGACATAGACCTCTTTGCAAGTCCGTGGAATGCCAAACTTCCCCGGTTCTGTTCCAGAACTCCGTGTCAGGGAGCTCAGGCTACGGACGCCTTTCTCCTGAATTGGAATCAGGCATTCCTATATGCCTTTCCACCCATTCCTTTGATTCCCAAGACTCTGTTCAAACTCCAGAGGGATCATGGAACTATGATCCTCATAGCTCCACGCTGGCCACGCCAAGTGTGGTTCCCTCTACTTCTACAGCTCTCCCAGGGATCCTACTTGGATCTGGGAGCTGCGCCAGACCTCCTGTCTCAGGAGGAGGGGACTTTGTGGCACCCAAACCCCAAATCCCTTCACCTCAGTGCTTGGTTACTGAAGGCTTAAACCTTCAAGACTTTCATCTTTCCCAACCAGTGAAAGATATCCTTTCTGCCTCTAGGAAACCCTCTACCAGGCGTTCCTATGCTTTCAAATGGAAACGTTTTTCCATTTGGTGTGCTCAGCAGGGTCTTGACCCTCTGGCACTTCCTTTGAATTCTCTTCTTGATTATCTCCTGCATCTCTCCAATGCAGGCCTCAAGACGAATTCGGTAAGAGTCCATTTAAGTGCTATTGCAGCATCCTTGAAACATATAAATGGACAACCTATCTCCTCTCATCCTCTTGTTGCAAGATTCATGAGAGGCCTGACTCTCACTAAACCTCCCATCAGACCACCCCCGGTCGCATGGGATTTGAATCTAGTGCTCGGTCAACTTATGAAGCCACCTTTTGAGCCAATGTTTTCCACCTCCTTGAAATTTCTTTCCTGGAAGGTCATCTTCCTCATTGCAGTCACTTCGGCTCGCCGCATCAGTGAGCTGCAGGCTTTAGTGGCTAATCCACCTTACACAAGATTTCATCATGATAAGGTGGTCCTTAGGACGAATCCCCACTTTATGCCTAAAGTGGTCTCGCCTTTTCATCTTAATCAAGAGGTATATCTACCTGTCTTTTTTCCAGCTCCTCATGCATCCAATGCAGAGAGGAACCTTCATACTCTGGATTGTAAAAGAGCTCTCGCTTTTTACCTTAATAGGACTCAGCCACATCGAAAGTCTTCTCAACTTTTTGTGGCCTTTGATCCTTCCCATTTGGGACTTCCAGTCTCCAAGCGTACACTTTCCAATTGGATTGCTCAGTGTATTTCTTTTGCTTACCAGAGCAAAAACATTTCTCTGGAAGGCCATGTCACTGCTCACAATGTGAGGGCCATGGCAACTTCTATGGCTCATCTGCACTCTGTTTCCATAGATCAGATCTGTCGAGCCGCTACCTGGGCCTCGGTTCATACCTTCACAGCCCATTACTGTTTGGACAAGGACTCCCGCCGGGATGCCTTGTTTGGCCAGGCTGTCCTCAAGCACCTGTTCCATTCCTAAACAACTCCTGCCCACCTTCCCAGAATGGATGCCTGAGATCCATACGAAGATGGCGAACCTTTACAGGGGATCCCATGCATCTAAGCTAGGGAGTCCCCATATGTGAGGACTTATTCCTGCTTGTTCCTGGAGATAGCACAGTTACTTACCTGTAACAGGTGATCTCTGGGAACAGCAGGAATTAGTCCTCACAACCCACCCACCTCCCCTAGGAGTTGTATCTTTTATCTATCTATCTTCCTGTCCTCTCTCTGTTGACTCAGCTATAAACTCGAAACTGAGGAGAGCTGTTCAGGAAGGCGGGAAGGCAGTGCGCATGTGCAGTGGGAGGTCCCAAAAGCTTCTATTCTAAGAAGCTGGGGAGCTTTCCCGCACGGGCTCCGTCGGTACCGACGTACCCATATGTGAGGACTAATTCCTGCTGTTCCCAGAGATCACCTGTTACAGGTAAGTAACTGTGCTTTCCTCATTGCAGTCACTTCAGCTCGTCGCATCAGTGAGCTGCAAGCCTTAGTGGCAAATCCACCCTATACAAGGTTCCATCATGATAAGGTAGTCCTTCGGACAAATCCACACTTTATGCCTAAAGTGGTTTCACCTTTTCATCTTAATCAAGAGGTATACCTACCTGTCTTCTTTCCAGCTCCTCATGCATCCAGTGCAGAGCGGAACCTTCATACTCTAGATTGTAAAAGAGCTCTTGCCTTTTACCTCCATAGGACTCGGCCACATCGAAAGTCTTCCCAACTTTTTGTTGCTTTCGATCCTTCTCATTTGGGACTTCGTCTCAAAACGAACACTTTCCAATTGGATTGCTCAGTGTATTTCGTTTGCTTACCAGAGTAAAAACATTTCTCTGGAGGGCCATGTCACAGCTCACAATGTGAGAGCCATGGCCACCTCTATGGCTCATCTTCACTCTGTATCCATAGATCAGATCTGTCGAGTAGCCACCTGGGCCTCGGTTCATACCTTCACTGCCCATTACTGCTTGGATAAGGACTCCCGCCGGGATGCCTTATTTGGTCAGGCTGTCCTCAAACACCTGTTCCATTCTTAAGCAACTCCTGCCCACCTTCCCTTAATGGATGCCTGAGATCCATCGGAAGATGACATACCTACGTAGGGGATCTCCCAGGCATCTCAGCTAGGGAGTCCCCATATGTGAGGACTCATTCCTGCTTGTTTCTGGAGATAGCACAGTTACTTACCTGTAACAGGTGATCTCTGGGAACAGCAGGAATAGTCCTCACAACCCACCCACCTCCCCTAGGAGTTGTATCTCTTTCTTTTCCTTTCCTCTCTCTATTGTCTCAGCTTTAAACTCGAACTGAGGAGAGTTGGTCAGGAAGGCGGGAAGGCAGCGCGCATGCGCTGTGGGAAGCCCCAAAAGCTTTCCTTTTGGGAAGCTGGGGAGCTTTCCCGCGCAGGCTCCGTCGGTACCGACGTACCCATATGTGAGGACTATTCCTGCTGTTCCCAGAGATCACCTGTTACAGGTAAGTAACTGTGCTTTCTTTCCCCTTGTGCTATTGGCCCTGCTGCAGGGCTGAGAAGCTTTGAAACTGTGAAGCATTGCCGAAACCCCCCTTCTTCCTCAGAAAGAAGGGTTTCTTCCCCGGGGCCGCCTTATTGGGCTGCACCGAGGTCTTTTTAGAGTCTGGTCCTGGTCAGGAACTCATTCTCTATTTCTGCAGCTTTGTCATGGGTTTCCCAAAGAGATTCTCTTTGATACAGGGGACTTTAAGTTTATCCTGAACCCATTGCTTGAGGTCAGACGACTGCAGCCATGCCTGCGTTGGGCCCCATGCCCGTGACGGCTACTCTGGCTGAGGACTCGAAGCCATCGTATGCTGCTCAGGATAAAAACTTCGAGCACTCCTTGACTGCCGAGGCCAGAGACTTGAACCGCTGGAGGCGTTCCCCGTCAAGGCCTGCTGAGAAACCGGCGAGCTCCCTTGCCAGGTCTTTGAGGTACATGCCGATGTACAATTGATAGGATTGGACTCGGCACATAAGCATCGAGCTCTGGAAGGCCTTTCGGCCGAGTGCGTCAAGGGTGCAGGCCTCCCTGCTGGGGGCACCGAGGAACGGATCTTTTGGTTCTTGAGTCTGAGCATGGCAGACTCAACGACCATCGAGTTGTGGGGAAGTTGGGTTTTCTAGAGCCCCAGGCTTCAGCAGACTCTGTATATGGAGTCGAGTTGCTGGCTTACAATTGGCACTGAACCAGTGTCTCCCACATATGGAGAAGGAGGCACTCGAGGATCGGAGGAACTAGTACTGTGAGGGCCTCCTTTGGAGGGACTTCATACTGGAGGATCTCCAGTTCCTACTTGTGAGGGTCTTCCTCCACCTCTGTCTTGAAGGTGAGCACCTTAGCCATGTCCCATACAAAGTAGAGGAAGGTGACATCCTCGGGTGGGGACTGGCACCAGGACACTGTGGAAAACTGATCTGAGGGCATGTTTCTGTGCCTCTGAGTGTCTGTGGGACTCCTCATCCTCTGTCTCCCACTCAGTCTGATGCCTTACGGCTTACACGGTCGAGGCCCATGACCTCTGGAGGACCTGCGGTCTGAGCCACATGTACTCACCAGAGTGGACCAGAGTCTCAAAGGATGGGACCAGGACCTCTTCCGATGCCGGAGGCATGCAAGGATCGACTCGACATCTGAGGAAGCCCTTGATGTCGAGGGTCCTGTCATCGAGGCAGATGAACCGGAAGAACCGGACATGAACACCTGCTGCTGGGCCATGAGGGCAGAGATACTGTGCTCCAAGGCCACCTTCCTGGTCTCCATGCCAGTTGGCTCCACAGCCTTGGACATGGGCATCAAGGGTTTCAGGTCTGGCATCGACTCTGTTGAGGGGGCGTACTCAACAAGGATGTCCTCGGGTGTCCGTAACAGATCGCCAGCTGCTAATGACTCCTTCCAGGGTAACTTGTGCGTCCGCTCCTGCTCAGACTCCTCAGATTCATGCTAGGGACTGCGGGGCCTGGAGTGGAATTTTCCCACCTTCCTGGACCCATCTTCTGAGGTGGTCTTTGAGGGTTTCGACGACTTATGTTCCTTCTTCAGAGATTTCTTCTTGGAGGAACCACGTCCGCAGGACTCTGAGACAGCCCAGGCTTCATGGGGTGCTGAGATACCGAAGGGGGCCCTGGAGCGCGGTGTCACCAGACACTCCGGTGCAGAGTCAGACTTGTGGAAGAACTTTTTCTGCTGCAGCTGATGGTGGCTCTTGAAGGCCTTTGGGGTCATGTCCCTGCAGAGTTCACAATCCGAGTCGACGTAGTCCGGCCCAAGGCAATGAAGACAGCAGTCATGTGGGTCAGTGAGGGGCATCATCTTACTGCACTGGTCACATTTCTTGAAGCTGCTGGGAGGCTATTGGGGAAAAAGGGGGTCCTGCCACCAGGCACGGGTCTGAGGCCTGTGACCAAAAAAGGGTGAGTAAAAAAGGGAATGAACCCAAGGAGCGATGCTGAGGCAAGCTGGCTCGGGGGCAGGAAAGGAACTGGTACGTGTACTGGATATAGCAAGACAAAAAGACAGTTTTTCTGGGGGAAACTGGACAGATGTCCTGAGGGCTCCACAGAACAAAGGAGACTGAGGCAAGATGGCACCCGTGGGTGGGAAGGGGGCCACGCATGCATGGTGCTTCTCCCAAAGGCTTTCTTTGAAAACTGGGGAGATGCTTCTGCACAGGCACCGTTGGTGCCAGCGCTCTCCCATATGTGAGGACTGACTTCCTGCTTGTTCCCAGAGAAAAATAAGTTCCTTCAGCATCTCTTGGCTTTTAGGGTTGAATAGTCCACAGTTTATGAATGATCTAGAGCCATGGTTTTTAATGGCACCCTAAATAAATATGTACATTTAAACATTATGCAAAGATCCTAGGGGGAAATACAAGTGCACTCATTAAAGATCAGGCTTTCTTTTCTCAGTGGGATGACGAGACAGACATGACTAAGCTGGAGGAGTATGTGCGAACGGTTCAGATGGATGGCTTGGTCTGGGGATCCTCTAAGCTTGTTCCTGTTGGTTATGGCATTAGGAAGCTTCAGATCCAGTGTGTAGTGGAGGATGACAAAGTTGGAACTGACATGCTTGAGGAGGAGATCACAAAGTTCAACGAATATGTAAGTTAATTCTCTGCATGGAAGTCACTCAGAAATATTTTAGTTTTTCTGCACAGAGGATTTCCAAAAAATTACCTTTTTTTAAGCTTTTTCCACTGTTTTATGTTGCAATTGTATTGAGGTAAGATTCATAGTTTCCTTTCACAGTTGGACGAATCATTGTGGGACGTAAAGCTTTTTATTGTCTTTTAATCCAAACATTTACTAATTGGCATTGGATCTTTTTTAATTGAGAAGGGCAAGGCTGTCTTTATGTAGTATTTATTTGACCATCCTCAAACGTAATGATCAGTTATACTGTAGAAGTAAGCAGTGTTGCTGCTTGTGGAATATTTCTAGCTAAGTTAGAAAAGTTTAAGACTTACAAACGTGAGCAAGAGCTGAGGGGAGGCTGGTGCAGCCAATCTACTGTCCACTCAACCAATGAGGACGTGTTCTAGTTCTAGCTCTGATTTTTATTTATATGTGTGTATATATAATTTTTATTCCTTATCGTCACTCCAGTCCAGTCCCTTTACTTCTGGGTTGCGCAACCCTTCCAGCAGCTTGGAGGCTGAGCCCAACCTTTTTGGAGGTGGGGCGGTATAAATACCACTGGGACCACCCCTCAACTCCAGTATTCTCAGCCTCCAAGCAGCTGGAGGGTTCCGTAAGCCTAGGGCTTACTGGAGTCCTGCCTAATCCTTTTAAAAGATTTTACTTGTTAATTTATTAATTGTTAATTTATTACTTTTATTACCTTTATTAATTTTATTTCTTATTTTAGTTTCTTCTTTCATTTAAGTTCTTAAGCTGTCTCTGCTCCTTTAATTGATCCTGCCTGCTCCTCCCCCCCCCCCCTGGTCGGGCCGGGCCTCGGAGGTTCGCGGTGCGTGCAGCCCCGAAGAAGTTTGCTCTGAGCCCTGCAGCTGCCATCCGAGGATCACCCAAGCGTCTCCTTTCATTCCTGCCTCGCGCCGAAGCCCTTTTTAGAGGCTGAGCGCTGGAGGTGAAGCCGGAAGAGGATGAACCCAGGGCCTCCCGATCTTGGCGAGGAAGCCGATTTCGCCATTCCTGCTTTAGGTGCGTTCTCCCAGCCCCCGGCGGTATCCGGAGTGTGAAATTGCCAGTCCAGGAGACAGACTCGCGGCCCCCCGTTCAGGCTCCACGTAGTGAGGCCTACCACGTATAGAGCCAACGGGCAGGGACCGCTGAGCCGGGCTCAGCCAGCACAAGCTACAAACCGCAAGTACCTATCTCCAGGAACAAGCAGGAATGAGTCTTCACATATGGGTACATCGGTACCGACGGAGCCTGCACGGGGATGCTGCCCAGCTTCCAATCAGAAAGCTTTTGGCAGCCTCCCTCGCGCCTGCGCGCTGAGTTCCCGCCCTCTCCAGAGCCTCTCTTCAGTTTTCGTTTTTCCGCTGAGCCGGCAGGACGTCCTCCTGTCACCGCAGAAACTTACATCTCCAGGAACAAGCAGGAATAAGTCCTCACATATGGGTACGTCGGAACCGACGGAGCCGGCGCGGGAAAGCTCCCCAGCTTTTCAGATGAAAAGCTTTTGGGGCTTCCCACAGCGCATGCGCGCTGCCTTCCCGCCTTCCTTACCAGCTCTCTTCAGTTTCTCTTTTTCCGCGGAGCCAGCAGGTCGTGTTCCTGTCACCGCTGAAGAAATTGTTATTTTAATTTGTTTCTTTTGACCGCGTACCTGCCTTCCCCATACCAAAACCGGTACTGCCGGTCTCTCTTTATTTCTTTAAAAAAAAAAAAAAAAAAATCATTTTTTTTTTAATTTCAGCACAACGTGGTAACTTTTGCTAGGCCTTCAGGCCTACACTAATTCTCCTCATGGAGAAGCCAGCTCCTGGTTTTAAAAAGTGTACCAAGTGCAGTGCTGTTATTTCTCTCTCAGACACCCATGAATGGTGTCTTAAATGTTTGGGACCTGACCACTCCATACCGGACTGCCCCTTCTGCTCCCAGATGTCTAAACGTGGTATGCAGAACCCGGCCAACAAGTTCCATGTGCTGTTTGCTTCAGATAATCCAGCATCACAGTCATCCAGGTCTTCCTCTCCGGATGGATCTCAGGTAACCAGTCTTTCTGTGGGCAAATCCTCTAAAAGCAAATCTCTTTCAAAAGATCGAGAGGCTCTCAATCTTGAGTTTGAGGATTCTGCCCACACCAAAAAACCCCGGCGGGAGGCTCCGGCCTCCAAAGCATCACCTATGGGGTTACAGGTTGACATCGATGGCACGGCCTCGACTGATCACCTGTTAGACTGCTCTGGGGTACCGGTCGATACCGGTACCGACATCCAGGCAGCAGTGGCGTCCATGGGCAATACTGTCCAGACCATGCAGCAGGCCTTTCTGGCTTTCATTAAGGCTGCGACGCCCTCGGTACCGATTCCATCGGTACCGACCCCGGTTCCGGTATCCACACCGGAACCGAGACCATCAACTTCCAAGCGTCGATCGGTTCCGCTTGCTGGATTCAGGCTTTTGCCCGATACCAATCCCATGCCCGATACGCCCGATCTCGATATCGATCGGTACGCGTATCGTGCATTGCAAGCACAGAGAGAATACTCAGATTCTTCTGATGAGTTCAATTCCTCTGATGACTCTGCTGAGTTTGATCTTCCTGAGGAGCCCTCTTCTCTAAAGAGGGCGATGTCTCCTCCAGAGGATTTAGCCTTTCAGGATTTCATTGCTACATCTTCTGAAAAGAAACCCAGATCAAAAAAATTGGATATTTTAGGATACTCTAAAGCTCCTAAAGAGGCAGTTACTCTGCCTATCCATGAAATCCTTCAAGAACACTTGATGGATTTGTGGGAGACTCCTCTAACTCTGTCTCCTCATTCTCGTAGGTTGGACACCATGTACCGGGTCCCTCCTTCTCCTGGGTTTCAAAAAACTCAGCTGCCTCACCACTCCATTGTGGTGAAGTCTGCTATGAAGAAGATAAAGAGTCCCAAAAGGCACTCTTCTACCCCTCCAGGGCGAGAATGTAAGACCCTTGACTCTTTTGGTAGAAAGATCTTCCAGGCTAGTATGCTTATAGCCAGGATCAATTCTTACAGCCTTTATATGGGCATGTTTCTCAGAGAACTTGCCCTAAAGGTACGGCATTTTGCCCCTTTATCCCTGAGGATAAAAAGGAGGACTTCACTTCTGTGGTGACACAACTTTCAGAGGTCTCCAAGTTTTCCAACAGGGCAGCCTTTGATTCCTTTGAGGTTGCTGGCAGGGCTTCGGGAATTGCTATTGCAGCCCGACGTCTTGCTTGGCTCCAGGCTTCTGACCTAGAACCCTGGGTTGTGGATGGCCTAAGGAATCTGCCCTGTACAGGTGAGAACTTATTTGGTGAAGACTGGCAAATTAAAGCTGCTCAAATGGATGCAGAAAATGCCACTCTAGATAGACTTTCTAAGTCTACTTCTACTCCTGCCAAAAAGAAGTCTTTTAAAAGGCCTTACTATAAGAAGGCCAGATTTTCCACAAATACTGGCCAACAATCTTCTCAGCCTCGCTTTGCTGCTAAACGTCAGCAATTTAAGCAAGTAAAGTCAAAGTCTGCAGTTTCTGCTACACCCCAGCAGGCTCAACCCCCTCAGGGGTTTTGACTTGCCCCTAGAGAACTTACCATTTCTGGCTCTGGAACAACCAGAGCCTCTCACCATACCTGGAAGGTTAATTCACTTTGCTCCCAGATGGGAGCAAATAACATCAGAGCAATGGACCCTCTTTATCATCAGAGAGGGCTACAAACTTCATTTCTCCAGCCTTCCTCCCCATACCATGGTGAGGCAATTCAGTTCTCCCCCATCTCTTCTGACCCTGTTGGGTCAGGAAGTCTCCTCTCTCCTTGCCCAAGGGGCAATAGAGGAGGTTCCTCTTCCTCAACAGGGGTTAGGGTTCTACTCCCCTTATTTTCTCATAACAAAGAAGACAGGGGGCTTCAGACCTATCCTAGATCTGAGAGAATTGAACAAGTTTCTATTCAAGGAGAAATTCAAAATGCTCTCTCTGGGCATTCTCCTTCCATACCTTCAGAGTCAGGATTGGCTTTGTTCTCTAGATCTCAAGGATGCGTACACTCATATACTCATCCATCCATCCCACAGAAAATATCTTCGATTTCTGTTCCAGGGAAAACATTTCCAATACAGAGTACTTCCCTTCGGTCTCGCCTCTGCTCCAAGAGTATTCACAAAATGCATGGCAGTCGTAGCCGCATTTCTAAGAGGCATGGGAATCTTCGTCTTCCCATATCTGGACGACTGGCTCATCCGAGCTCCATCTCAGTCAGAAGCCCAGATTTCCTTGGACCGCACAAGGCGTATTCTTCAATATCTGGGACTTGTGGTAAACATTCCCAAGTCCCAACTCATCCCTACTCAGTCCCTGGAATTCATAGGGGCCCACTTGGACTCCACCACTGCAAGGGCCTACCTTCCTCTGGTCCGAGGCCAACGGCTAATCAGCTTGGCCTCCCAGGCTCAGTGCAGAAGTCACTTGTCAGCCAGAGAAATGCTGCAACTTCTGGGCCGCATGGCCTCCACGGTCCATGTGGTACCCTACACTCGTCTTCATATGAGGGCAGCTCAATGGACTTTGGCCACCCAGTGGTCTCAAGCATCGGGACTGCTCTCAGACCAAGTACTCACCTCAAAACGTCTGTTTTGGTCTCTCCAGTGGTGGACATCCTCCAAAAATCTGTTGTTGGGGACCCCCTTCCAACCTTCGTTGCCCCAAGCAACCCTCACAACAGGTGCCTCCCAAACAGGGTGGGGAGCTCATCTCCAACACCTCTCCACTCAGGGCACCTGGTCTCCCCAGGAGACCACCCTTCACATCAACCTTTTGGAACTGCGAGCAATCTTCCTTGCCCTCACAGTCTTCCACACCCTCCTTGTCAACCTGACTGTCCTAGTCCAGACAGACAATCAGGTAGCCATGTTTTTTGTCAACAAACAAGGAGGGACGGGCTCTCTGTCGCTTTGCAACGAAGCTCTCAGATTATGGGCCTTCACCAGAGAGCATCAAATTCATCTTCTGGCAGTGTATCTTCCAGGAGTTCAAAACTCTAGGGCAGACAGACTCAGTCGAGTTCTGTTTCCACACGAGTGGTCCCTGCATATGGACCAAATACACTGAATCTTCCAGGAATGGGGGACCCCGGACATAGACCTCTTTGCAAGTCCGTGGAATGCCAAACTTCCCCGGTTCTGTTCCAGGATTCCGTGTCAGGGAGCTCAGGCCAATGATGCCTTTCTCCTGCATTGGGGTCAGGAATTCCTGTATGCTTTTCCACCCATTCCTTTGATTCCCAAGACTCTGTTCAAACTACAGAGGGATCACGGATCCATGATCCTCATAGCTCCACGCTGGCCACGCCAAGTGTGGTTCCCTCTACTTCTACAGCTCTCCCAGGACTCCTCCCTGGACCTGGGAGCTGCGCCAGACCTTCTGTCTCAGGAGAAGGGGACTTTGTGGCATCCAAACCCCAAGTCCCTACATCTCCAGGCTTGGTTACTGAAGGCTTAAGCCTGCATGATTATAGTCTTTCTCAACCAGTGAAAGATATGCTTTATGCTTCTAGGAAACCCTCTACCAGGCGTTCCTATGCTTTTAAATGGAAACGTTTTTTCCATTTGGTGTGCTCAACAGGGTCTTGACCCTCTAGCACTTCCTTTGCATTCTCTATTAGACTATCTCCTGCATCTTTCCAATGCAGGCCTCAAGACGAATTCAGTACGAGTCCATTTAAGTGCTATTGCAGCATCTTTGAAACCTATAAATGGACAACCTGTCTCCTCTCATCCTCTTATTGCCAGATTTATGAGAGGCCTGACCCTAACTAAGCCTCCCATCCGCCCACCTCCGGTGGCATGGGACTTAAACCTAGTTCTGGGTCAGCTTATGCAGCCACCTTTTGAACCTTTGGTTTCTACCTCCCTGAACTTTCTTTCCTGGAAGGTTCTTTTCCTTATTGCAGTCACTTCGGCTCGCCGCATCAGTGAACTGCAGGCTTTGGTGGCTAATCCAACTTATACCAGATTTCATCATGATAAGGTGGTCCTTAGGACGAATCCCCACTTTATGCCCAAAGTGGTCTCGCCTTTTCATCTTAATCAAGAGGTATATCTACCTGTTTTTTTCCCGGCTCCTCATGCATCCAGTGCAGAGAGGAACCTTCATACCCTTGATTGTAAAAGAGCTCTCGCCTTTTACCTCAACAGGACTGAGCCACATCGAAAGTCTTCCCAACTTTTTGTGGCTTTTGATCCTTCTCATTTGGGACTTCCAGTCTCCAAGCGTACACTTTCCAATTGGATTGCTCAGTGTATTTCTTTTGCTTACCAGAGTAAGAACATTTCTCTGGAAGGCTATGTCACAGCTCACAATGTGAGAGCCATGGCCACTTCTATGGCTCATCTTCACTCTGTATCCATAGATCAGATCTGTCGAGCCGCCACCTGGGCCTCGGTTCATACCTTCACAGCCCATTACTGTTTGGACAAGGACTCCCGCCGGGATGCCTTGTTTGGTCAGGCTGTCCTCAAACACCTGTTCCATACTTAAGCAACTCCTGCCCATCTTCCCTGAATGGATGCCTGAGATCCATACGAAGATGGTTTACCCTTGGAGGGGGATCTCCCAGGCATCTTAGCTAGGAGTCCCCATATGTGAGGACTTATTCCTGCTTGTTCCTGGAGATAGCACAGTTACTTACCTGTAACAGGTGATCTCTGGGAACAGCAGGAATTAGTCCTCACAACCCACCCACCTCCCCTAGGAGTTGTATCTTCTATCTATCTACCTTCCTTTCCTCTCTCTATTGTCTCAGCTATAAACTCGAACTGAAGAGAGCTGGTAAGGAAGGCGGGAAGGCAGCGCGCATGCGCTGTGGGAAGCCCCAAAAGCTTTTCATCTGAAAAGCTGGGGAGCTTTCCCGCGCCGGCTCCGTCGGTTCCGACGTACCCATATGTGAGGACTAATTCCTGCTGTTCCCAGAGATCACCTGTTACAGGTAAGTAACTGTGCTTTATTTACTTACTTTAATACTTTAGTTTTTGTTTTCTTGTGGTCGCGGCTGTATTTCCCGCTCCCACCGGTATCGCTGGTGGATTTTTGACTTAATTCTGAGAAACCTTTTCTTCAGTTTTTGCCTTAACTTGTTGGGCCTACCAGGCCTCTTCATTATGGAGCCTTCTTTTCCTAAGAAGTGCATTCGGTGTGGAAACACCTGTTTCTTTTTAGATACCAATGCTTGGTGTCTCAACTGTGTAGGTCCTGACCCTTTTTCCCCTGGCAAGTCGGGGGATATTTCTGTGAAGAAACCTTCAAATTTTAGAATTTCCCTCAATACCGTTTTTTCCTCGGCAGTAAGGGTACCAGGTTTCTCTACTTCACAGCATCAGGTAACCCAAAAACAGTCTGTTAAGACTAGTCAATGTTTGAGTGGTATGTCCCATGCCCAGCATGGTGACGGCTCCGGCCTTACCCTCAAGAATCCATTGGCATTACCCCTGCGGGAGTCTATGGGCTCCAAAGCGTTAAAGGGGTTTCAGGTTGTTCCTGGGGCTCACCCCTCACAGAACATACCTGAGCCATGCGCGGAGGTGGTATCCGCTTCGAGCGGTACCGAGCCTCCGGCATCGGCACCGGTGTCGAGTAGCCTAATCTTCACCAAGGATTGTCATCGGGCATCTTCGGTACCTTCGGGCCCAATCGATTCGCACCGCATTGACTTCCTTCAACCTCAGCCATGCTCCGGGCCGGTACCGGCGTCGATCGGTTCCGATACCCTGGCATCGGCATCCAGGTGGACCACCTTTCCCTTTGAAAAAGGTGCTCATCGGGTATCCTCGGTAGCGTCGGTATCGGTCGATGTGACCCAGTCTGCCTTAGGGGTATCAGCATCGCCGATACTGCCATTGGCGTCGGCGCCTTCGCGACACCCATCGATAGTATCACTCACTTCGATGCCGAGTCTTGAGTCCATATCTAGTCTCGATGACTCCGTACCGACGTGCCCTGGAACCGACTCAGGTCGATTCCAGATCGGCAGTTTCAAAGATCATAGTCATAACTCTCTCATGATCTCGCTACCACTGCAGCAGTTCCCGATGGCTGCTTCATCTGCTACTCCTGTATCAGTATCGATGCCTCTTCTGGCACCCATGCCTACTTTAGAACCGATACCTGGCATTGGTGTAGTCCCCTGTACCTCCTCTGGAGCTCCGGCTTTTTCTTTAGCCGGGCCAGGGATGGTTCCCATAGGAGATCAGTCTTTTCAGGCTTTTCTCCGGGACATGGCAACCTTTCTCAATATATCTATCCCTGGTGGTGGTCCTACTCAGGGCTCACAGGCACAGATGGAAAATATACAATTTCCTTTACATCCTGCTCTGCAGGATCTCCTTCTCAGGGTCTGGAAATCACCCTTACGACTTCCTCCAGTTTCTAGAAACATTGAGGTTCGGTACCGGGTGCCACCCTCTCCAGGGTTCCAGAAGCCTCAACTTTCTCATCGTTCCCTTGTAGTGGAATCGGCTCTGAGAAAAGTTAAGAGCAAGAAGAAGCATTCTTCTTATCCACCGGGTCGTTCTTCAAGAACACTCGATGCTTTTGGTCGTCAGGCCTTCCAAAACTCTATGTTGGCCTCCAGAGTTCTCTCATATATTTTTCACATGAGTCTAACACTCCAGGAAGTCACAGAGAAATTGTCTCTTTTGACCCCTTTTTTACCAGAGCCCAAGGCTACTGATTATTCCTTACTCATCAATCACAGCCGGAATATATCTTGGTTCCTGTCTCGTGCTTCTATAGACTCTTTTGAGTCTGTTAGCAGATCCTCTGCTATTGCCATAGCAGCACGTCGCAGAGCCTGGCTTGAAGCTTCAGACTTGTGTAGATGGGCACAAACTATACTGACTCATTCTCCTTGTACAGGAGAGGGTCTCTTCAATAAGGAGGCTTTAAGTCAGGTTGCTCAATGCTTCACTGACTCTCTTTCCACTAAGGACCTTTCTAAGCCACCTCCTTCTTCGAGAGGTAGGAAATGTCCTACCAAACCTTCTTTCCCTAAGAAAAGAAAGTTTCATTCCTCTCCTGCCCATCATTCGGCTGTACCTAAACAGGAGACACCTCAGCCTAGTCTGAACTCCTCCAGCTCTAACCAGTCTCAGCATGCCCAGCAACCATAGGAGCTGGGACTTATACTCTATACTTTCCTTCTAATTCATTAGAAGTTTATACACTGTGTTTCTTTTCAGTGTACTACCTTGTGAAACATTTTATGTTCAGGGATTGCTAACTTCTCCTCTTCTTATTCTCTAGAAGAGCAGTTGCACCTATCCCATGATGGTTTTGTCCCAACTGAACATTCTTCCTTCTGTTGACTTACCCTATGGGTATGTCACCCTCTAATTGCTTGCTCTACCCTCTCCAATGGGGTTTTTCCCTAACGGAGGGGTACCATACTAAATAGTTCTTACCAAGCTTATTCCACAGACAGGGAGAAGTTATATCTCCTCCCTCTTTATCTGTTTTTTTCTTTATGGGGCACAGAGCAATCTTTCTGCTGTTTCTGACAGCTGCTGTGCCTGCAGGAGTTACAGTGATTGTATTACTGGTACTTTTGCCAAGTTCCAGTCTTTTGTTCAATTTCTGTCTAGCCTTAGTAGTGTTTCCAAGCTATTCGTTAGCTACCTTGGATCCTCCTACTCCCTTAGGCTTTCTCACATTATTCTATCCATCTCCTCTCCTAGGATATGGTAACAAACCTGACTTCAGTCAGTTTATCTCTCCTGCACAATGCTCTCTATACTCTTCAGAGCAGCTTTCTACTATGAGGGCCTGCTATAGAGCATTGACCTTGTCTCTGAAGCTTCGCTATTAGTAGGAAAAAGCTTGTTCACCCTTCCCATGCCTGTGAAGGTTCTCCACACCCTTTAACCTGGGGTGTTAGCACGAGATATATTCTTCTGCGTGAAGATCCAAGGCTGACATTCATGCATGCTACCTCGGGGTCCCTCTAATGGGTCCCTCTGGTATCTTCCCCTGCATTTTGCACCTCTGCCATGTCAGTGTTCGGTGGAACTCCCGCCTTATTCCTTACAGATTCATCTTATAATCTGTTCTCACGCAATCATCACTGTTGTTTTGTTGGATTGCCTTCCTGCATCCCTCAATTCATAGAAATAGATTCTCTCTACATATCCCAAGTGGCTTCACCCTCTGGTAGTATACAGAATCTTTTTCTTTTTTATTTCCCATGTACAATCATGGGGCTGGGTGCTAGACATGTTCTTCAACCTGTCAATCTTGTATGTAGCATCTCTATATATGTCTACATACCTATATCATTTCTCTGGTGGTGCAATTCCATGCCCCACAAAGATATCTGTATTATATATATATATATATATATATATATATATATTTTGATATATCTCTCCACCCATGTCCCGATTTATGCATCTGGACATATCGATTCAGGTTTAGATCCCCCCACATATATATATAAACATCTGTATATATATGTGTCTCTTGGGCGGTTTCTTAAGGGTTCATATCTCTATACTCTCACCCTTACTGTCTATACTAAATGTTACCTCCTAGAGAATTTAGATCAGGGGTCTCAAACACGCGGCCCGCGAGACAACTTTGTGCGGCCCGCGAAAGAGAAAAACAAAAAAACCCCAAAACCCTGACTTCTGCCGTTGCCGCCGTGGCAGCGGCAGAATCAATTGTCAAATTAAAAAAAAAAAGACTTCTGCTGCTCAAGCAGCAATATCACCTGTCCTGCGGCCCCTTCCCCTGTGCCCGGAGATCCGAATCTGCTCATCAGCGGCGTGCTTTTCAAGCCGCGAAGAGTATTCCCCTCTCGCGCGGCTTGAAACCGCGCGAGAGGGGAATACTCTTCGCGGCTTGAAAAGCACGCCGCTGATGAGCAGATTCGGATCTCCGGGCACAGGGGAAGGGGCCGCAGGACAGGTGATATTGCTGCTTGAGCAGCAGAAGTCTTTTTTTTTTTAAATTTGACAATTGATTCTGCCGCTGCCACGGCGGCAACGGCAGAAGTCAGGGTTTGGGGTTTTTTTTGTTTTCCTCTGTCGGGGGGGTATGACTGGAAATGGGCAGATGGGGGTTAGGACTGGAAGTGGGCTATTGGCAGGGGGGGGGGTTATGACTGGTAATGGGCTATGGTGGGGGCTAGGACTGGAAATGGGCAGATGGGGGTTAGGACTGGAAGTGGGCTATTGGCAGGGGGGGGTTATGACTGGTAATGGGCTATGGTGGGGGCTAGGACTGGAAATGGGCAGATGGGGGTTAGGACTGGAAGTGGGCTATTGGCAGGGGGGGGTTATGACTGGTAATGGCCTATGAGGGGAGGTAAGACTGAAAATGGGGTGATGGGGGATACGACTGCAAGTGGGCTATGGGGGGGACTAGGACTGGTAATGGGCTATGGGGGGGGGTAAGACTGAAAATGGGGTGATGGGGGGGTAAGACTGGAAGTGCGCTATGGGGGGTCTAGGACTGGTAATGGGCTGGGGGGGTTGCTAGGACTGGAAATGGGCTGAGTGGAAGGGGGCTTGAACTGCAAATGGCTGATGGGGAGGGGGGCTTGGAATGGAAATGGGCTGTGAGGGGAGGGAGCTAGGATTGGAAATGGGCTGATGGGGGGCTAGGATTGGAAATGGGCTGATGGTGAGGCTAGGATAGGACTGGAAATGGACTGATGCAGGGACTAGAAAGGAGCAGATGCTGGGTGGGGCTGGAACTAGAAGGGAGCTGATGTTGGGGGAGGATTAGAATGGGATGGAGCTGGGAAAGTGAAATGGAGAGGGGAAAAATATTTTGTCTGGAAGAGAAGACAAATCTACAATTGGCCAGGTATTGGGAGAGTAAGTGGGGATTGAGGATGGAGGGGTAAAATTTGAGTGGATGAAATAGGAATGAGGAAAGAGCAAAAGGAGAAAGATTAGTATGTTAAAGCAGATGTAGGGAGAGAGAATGGAAAAAAACTAGAAGAGAGAAGAAAGGACAAATGGACAGCAGACGATGGAGATAGCAGAAGACACGAAGAAACCAGAAGTGGCTGGAGCAATTGCAACTGAAAAAAATGCACAAAAGGTAGAAAAATAGCTCTTTATTTTGAATTTATTAACTGGAATATGTCAGCTCTGGGAAATGTGCATCATTAATGTTTGCGCTTTGTTTAGTACAAGAGGAAATTAATTTATAGTTTTATTTCTACAGTGTTGTTGTACATTCCAAGTTTGGCTTTTGGGGTTCCCAGTTTAATTATTGTCTTCCTATTTCTGAATCTTTTAGTCTTTCTTTATCCATACTCATTAAGAGGCATGTTTACTAAAAGTTAGTGTATGGTAACATTATGCAAATATTTATGCAAATGAGGCCCCTTATGCAAATGAGGCCCCACGTCTTATGCGGCCCCCGGGTTACTTTACAAGTCCTCATTTGGCCCTCAAAGCAATTTGAGTTTGAGACCCCTGATTTAGATAGTCCATCGCCTTATTTCGCATACCATATTACCATGCAGAAACTGTTAGACACCACTAACCATTGTGGTGCTAACTTCTCTATTTTTTCTTAAACCCTTGAAGCATCAAGCTTCAATATTTTTTCCTATCTCTCGCCAGTTAGGAAAAACGGTGTACATCTTTATCTTTGAGTACACAGCTCTTCTCCTTGGGAATAGGGATTTTTTCCACTTTCCCTCTCCCCGTCAGGACTGGGCTAGTTCTACAACTCCGTCAGTCTTCTTCCTTAGTCCTCCCTGTTAATAACATTATGACTAAAGGAGTTTTTCAGCTTTTTCTCATAAAGCTTTCCATTGAAGACATGACGTCCCATCCTACCCAGTTGACACCTGGATCGTCTACTACCTCCAGGTCTGGACCTTCATCCTCACTACTGGGAGGTCCCTTCAAGATTCCGCCACTGCTTCTCCAGCAGACTACATCAGGCGTTCTACTTCCTACAGTGCAGTAGGTAAGTGACCTATCTAATGGTACGTTACATGTGTTTCATGTGACTCCTCATATACACCAAGGACTCCTACAATCTGTACGGCCCTCTAGTCCTTGGCTATGCTGTTCTTCCTCACAGCTCCTTTATTGTCAACTCCTACCCTCCATCCCACATTGGATGCCAGGGATTTCTGGGAACAAAATGCACCCCTGGTCCAGGCTGCTGCATTTTTATGGGATCTCCCCCTGGCATCTCCAGCTAGGGAGTCCCCATATGTGAAGACTCATTCCTGCTTGTTCCTGGAGATAGCACAGTTACTTACCTGTAACAGGTGATCTCTGGGAACAGCAGGAATTAGTCTTCACAACCCTCCCACCTCCCCTGGGAGTTGCATCTCTTATCTTCTTCTCCTTTCTCTCCTCGCCTTTGTCTCAGCTTTGAAACTCAACTGAAGAGAGGCTCGGGAGAGGGCGGGAACTCAGCGCGCGCAGGCGCGAGGGAGGCTGCCAAAAGCTTTCTGATTGAAAGCTGGGCAGCATCCCCGTGCAGGCTCCGTCGGTACTGACGTACCCATATGTGAAGACTAATTCCTGCTGTTCCCAGAGATCACCTGTTACAGGTAAGTAACTGTGCTTTATTAAAGAGCATTTTAATATAATTTTAAAGGTTAATTTCGTTTGTTTTGTTTTTCATCTAATTTTTGTGGAATTTAATTGAAGTTACATTAATCTACCCCTGATCTGGTTTTGGGGTGATATTAGAAAATAAGAGGTTCGGGTGACTGCCTTCCGGCTCGGGGAGATTGTTGGCCCGCTGAAGCAGAAAGCACACACACCGGATTCTCCATGCAGCGTGCTGGACCCTTAAGCCCTGATAGAAGCCTACTAGCAGGGATACCTGAAATCAGGAGCATGGCGGCCAAATCTAAATGTCCTTCCTGTGGCACGCGCAGGGGCACTTCCTCGGAGGCAGGAGTCTGCAGGGCTTGTGCTGCAGTAGCTGCCTCCGTGGAACAAGAAATGAACTTGGCCATAACCCAACCCTCTCAGGGGTCTTGGGACCCATTAGAAGGGGAAGGGGGGTCCCAGTTCCCTCCCTCAACTGCCTCGGATCTAACTTCCCTTCCTCCTCTCCCTTCGCCCCCCCCCCCCCCCCTCTGGGGTAGGGGGCACCGGGGATTTTTTCTCTCCAGACTTCATCCTTTTACTCCACAAGGCCTATTGCCTGCGTAAGCAAGGCTCAGGGGCAGGAGAGGCGGCCCCATCGGCCGAAGCCAAACCCAAGAGGGCAAGCAATCCAGACTCAGGATTTCCGCCTAAACGTCCCCGTTTGAGCGGTGAAGAACCTCTCACGGACCCTTCCCAGGCAATGTTCCCTCTAATTTTCTGTAGGCTGTGTGCGCATAAAATATCAGCTGTGTGCAGCTTTTGAAGGAAGGTTAAATTTTTGTGCACCACATAACGACACTCGGAGTTATATACTTTAAAATTTGACTACATGTCAGAATACAGTATGTACACCACATTGATTTTAATCAAATTAAATAAAAATAGATGATTACTAAATAAAGCGGGAAATTTCTAGTAATTACAATCATAACTTTTACATTTTAAGACGTCTGTGTTGTTTTCTATCAGAATCAGAGCCGTAATTTTTGTGCGCTCTGTTGTAAAGTATGTGCGCTCTCTCGGTGAGGTGTGTGCACGCGCACAGCTTAGAGGGAACAATGTTCCCAGGGCTCCCCGGAGGAAGATATCTCTGACAAGGACTGGGACGAGGAAGAGGAGGAGCTGGAAGAAGGAGAGATCCCTGAAGAAGATCATTCCCGGATAATTAGTCTTTCGGCGGGAGGAGCTCCCGGCACTAATTAATGAGTCCCTAAAAGTCCTCAATGTGACCTCTGATACGCCAACAGAGGAGGAGGCGCTGGAGGACCCATTAATCCAGGCCATCAGGAGATCTCAGAAAGTTTTCCCTCTCCACAGAGTAGTGCGTCAGATGATCCAGGAAGAATGGGATCAGCCCGAGTCTAGTCTAAGGGGAGTCCGATCCATGTCTCGCCTATACCCCCTACCAGAGGCGGACAGAGAGCTACTGAAGTCTCCAAGGGTGGATGCAGCGGTATCGGCAGTTACTAAGAAGACTACCATTCCAGTAGAGGGCAGCACGGCCTTGAGGGATTCTCAAGACAGAAAGCTAGATACCCTCCTGAAGCAAGCCTTTGATGTGAGTGCCCTTGCCTTGCAGGCCTCAGTTTCAGGAGCTTGGGTGGCGAGAGCCTGTTTAAGGTGGTCACAACAGCTACAGGCAGCAGAGGGCCCAACTGGCGAGGCTCAGGCCCACGCTGCTAGACTGGAATCCGGAACAGCCTTCCTGGCGGATAGTCAGTATGACCTCATCAGAAGCCTAGCCAAGAACATGGCCTCGGTGGTGGCGGCTAGGCGTTATCTGTGGCTACGGAATTGGGCAGCGGACGCTTCCTCCAAGGCACGCCTGAGCCGCCTTCCCTTTAAGGGGAAGCTGTTATTCGGAGAGGATTTGGAGAAGTTGGTAAAGGACCTTGGCGAGTCTAAAGGGGGCAGGCTGCCTGAAGACAGACCAAAGCAAGGGCGACCCCTAGCCCCAGCTCGTAACCAGTCCAGGGACTCCCGTAGGTTCCGTCCAGCCAGGACAAACCCCTTTTCCAGGGGCCGTTTTCCCTCGAAGGGACAAGGTTTCAGAGGGTTTCGAGGAGCAGGCCGAGGTTTTGGCTCGTCCTCCTTCTCCTCCTCCTCTCAAGGAAATAGGAAACAATGAGGTGACGGGGGTCCAGGGGGGAGAGCCGTCGGTGGGCGGCCGCCTGAGGCGTTTTCTTCCTGCCTGGTCCCGGGTCACGTCTGATCAATGGGTTCTAGAGGTTATCAGAGAGGGCTACGCTCTCGAATTCGCAAAACAAATACATCCAGCCTTTGTTCAGTCTCCCTGCGGTTCTTCGGCAAAGAGAGCGGCGGTAGAGACAACCCTCACCCGACTCATAACGCTCGGGGCCGTGGTCCCGGTACCACCAGACCAGCGCGGTGCTGGTCGGTACTCGATTTACTTTGTGGTTCCAAAGAAGAAAGGGTCCTTTCGCCCGATACAAGATCTAAAACAGGTCAATCGCTGCCTCAGAGTCCCACACTTCCGGATGGAAACCCTACGTTCGGTCATAGCAGCAGTCAGGGGCGGAGAGTTCTTAACGTCCCTCGATCTGACAGAAGCCTATCTGCATATCCCGGTCAGGGATTCCCATCAGCAATTCCTGAGATTTGCGGTGCCAAGGGGCCACTTTCAATTTCAGGCACTTCCCTTCGGCTTAGCTACGGCTCCAAGGACATTCACCAAGGTGATGGTGGTGGTAGCGGTCATCTCGACTCTGTTAAACGCTAAGAAGCGTTCGACCTGTCTCTCCTATGTTAGGACTTGGCGCATCTTCGAAGCATGGTGTGCGGAGCACCGACGAAAACCCCTCTCCGCTTCAGTCCCCGAGATTCTAGAATTCTTACAGGCAGGGTTTGACAAGGGGTTAGCTCACAGCTCCTTGCGGGTTCAACTAGCGGCAATCGCATGCTATAGAGGGAAGGTCCGCGGCAAGCCTCTAGGGGCGCACGCGGATGTCTCCAGGTTCCTAAGGGCGGTGAGGCGCCTGCGCCCTCAACGGAGGTCAGTCGTCCCCCCTTGGGTCCTCAACCTAGTGCTTAACACTCTGATCAAGGAACCCTTCGAACCAGTGAAGAGGGCCTCCTTAAAGGACTTAACCCTGAAGACAGTCTTTTTGGTTGCTATCTGCTCAGCAAGGCGGGTTTCCGAGCTACAAGCACTGTCCGCTCAGCCCCCCTTCCTACTGTTTTTCAAGGACAAGATAGTTCTGCGTCCGGTCCCTTCCTTCTTGCCCAAGGTCATTTCTCCCTTTCATATGAACCAGGCGGTTCACCTTCCGGTCCTCTCCGCCGAGGAGGTCGGAGGTAGGGATAACAAAATGCGGCTCTTGGATGTCCGGAGGACCTTGAAACGCTACCTCTCCCGCACAGCCCCCTTCCGGAAGTCCGAGCGTCTATTCGTGCAGTTTGGGGGTCCACACAAGGGAGAAGCGGCGGCCAAGGCCTCCATCTCCAGATGGATTAGGGAAGCGATTGCTTCCGCCTACATCCTGAAAGGGAAACAGGTGCCAGCGGGGCTCCGGGCCCACTCCACCCGGGCTCAGGCTACGTCATGGGCAGAGTTCAGCTTAGTCCCTCCAGTGGATATCTGTAGGGCAGCAACTTGGTCTTCTCTGCATACGTTTACCAAACACTACAGGCTGGACATCCAGAGCGCAGCGGATGCTCGGTTTGGTCTGGCGGTCCTTCAGTCAGGTATGCCGGATCCCACCCAGGATTGAACTGCTCTTGTACATCCCAGAAGTAAAGGGACTGGACTGGAGTGACAATAAGGAAATGGTAATTAGATCTTACCTGCTAATTAGTGTTCCTGAAGGAACGACAGTCCAGTCCCTGATCCCACCCGGTTAGGACCTATCAGTCAGAAGGATACTCTGGACCGAGCGTGAGTCCGCCTCAGGGTGAAGGGACGCGGGAGAAAGTCGGATCGGTCAACCGCAGGCATCCCTCATCCGTCCGTCCCCTCTCTCTCTCTCTCTCCCCGACTAACCATTTTCTATGGGGAAAAAAAAAAAGGGAGTGTACATAGTTAGACAATGTGTGATATATAAGTTCTTAGGTTGGATTGTTAATGGAAACTTTTTAGGTCTGCTTTTTCAGTCGATTACTGGAGTTGAGGGGTGGTCCCAGTGGTATTTATACCGCCCCACCTCCAAAAAGGTTGGGCTCAGCCTCCAAGCTGCTGGAAGGGTTGCGCAACCCAGAAGTAAAGGGACTGGACTGTCGTTCCTTCAGGAACACTAATTAGCAGGTAAGATCTAATTACCATTTTTAGCAAAATAAAAAATAGTTCTCCAGGAACAAGCAGGAAGCAGTCTTCACATATGGGAGACGTCTGTACCAATGGAGCCACGCAAGAACACTCCCCATCATCCAATAGGAATGCTTTTAGAAGCATCCCTCCCCAGATGCGGCCTGCCTTCCCAGTAATTCTCAGTCATCTTTTTTTTTTTTTTTCCCCACAGAGTCATTAGGATATTGTCCTATTCCCACTGTTAAAAGTTAGTCTAAGTGCCTTCAGGTACATTGTGCTTCACCTTCCCATTGATCTGGTCCTGCATCTGACTTTCCCGTTTCTTTTTTCTAACACTTTTTTATTTTTATTTTCAATTAATTTTTTTCGATTACTTCATGGCATTTGCTGCTTGGTTGGCTCACCTAGGCCACCATTGCTTCTTTTGATTTTGTTTCTTTGGTCTTCTCAAACATGGAGAAACGACACAGTGGCTTTAAAAAAAATGTACTAAGTGCCGAAATACTATCTCTGCTACAGATAGCACGATTGAGGCTTAGTGTTTGTGTCCGGACCATGGCGCTTTGGATTGCCCCTTGTGTCAGCAAATGACCAGGAGGGAACTTGAAAACCATGAACAACAATGGGGAAAATTGTTTGTCAGACTTGGCTACTTCAGCACACTCTTTGGTGACCTCCACACCCTCTTGGGCATCCACCTCATCGCATTGTTCCATACCTCATGGAAGCCCAAACATAGCAGCAAACAGAAGTCCTCCATTGACGCAGAAAAGGTATCGAGGATCAGCTTTGGCGTCTGACACAAATTCTTGGCATCGACATCGGGATTCCCCGAGAGGGGAACTAGAGTTGGACCAGCCAGCAAAGCAGTCCCAGCGGGAGGATACTTCCTCCAAAGCTGTAGAGGGGCTTTGAGATGCTCACGAAGCATTGTTCTCTGGTGAGCTGCCAGTTCTGCTCGTGCTCCCAAAATGTTTACTACCGATTCTGAGTTTATTGTTAAGTGGAATTTGATTTGTAATAAGTGCAGTTTTGATTTAATAGCTTTAATACTTGAACGCACTATACAGGAAGAGGAACTACTTCAAAAACAAATAGAAGAGACTAAGACTATTTTAAAGGCTGCATTTCAGATAAAAATGGATGATATTGATCGTCAAACAAAGTTTTTTCGATTATTTAAAATCTTACAAGTTGGGCAAGTTCATGCGAGACAAGACTGATTATGATAATAATAAAATTTACTACTGGATGTACAAAACCAAAGAAGAACTTCACAAAAAACGTGTCACTTTTGATACTTCTGATGATTCAGAAGATGTCAGTAGTGGGTCGGAAGGATCTACTACTGCTGGTAGTTCAACTAATCAAAATTTTCGTCATGGTCAAAGTCGAGGGCGCCCCCCGCGACGGGGCCAACAAACCCAAGATTGGGATCCTCCGCTGACCCGACAACGAGCTCGGAATCAATTGTGATTAGTTTATTGCCTGATCAGTTATCTCCTACACAAACCCAACTTTTAAATTTAGGGCTTTCTTTTGTACCGACGGTTCGGCATGATCCGTTTGCAGTGCGCCTTAGTCTCCAGCGTTTTTTTCGTAACTTGCACATAACTCATTTTTTTGCAGATAAACCGTCTGTACAGGATGATTCAGTGAAGGTTCCTCATTTTAAATGGTTACCGCCTATTCAAAATGATCCCACTATCCTTACATTTCAGAATTTAGTCCTTCGGGATTTACAGACTCTAGAAGGTCAGAAACATTTTCGACAATATAATTTGAGTAAAGAAGAATACCAAGTGCTATATCAACTCCAACATGACCAACTCCAACATGACCCTCAGATTACCATTAGGAGGGCTGATAAGGGGGGAGCTGTAGTGTTGCAATCAACGGATGATTATTTACGGACGCTTAGAGACCATTTGGCAGATCGCCATACTTATAGGGAGCTTTCTCAGGATCCTACCCCACGACTTCAACAACAGATTGGTCTATTGCTGGATGATGGATTGCATCAAGGTTGGTTGACTACCCGAGAATATCGGTTTTTGAAATCTGACACTCCGTTGATCCCGGTTATGTATATGGTGCCTAAGGTCCATAAATCCCTCGTGTCCCCTCCCGGGCGACCGATTGTCTCCTGTAGGGGATCTGTGTTGGAACCGTTATCGCAATTTTGCGATGCTTTTCTGCAAAAAGAGGCAGCATTGGTGAAATCTTTTGTTAAAGACTCTTCGCATTTTTTGCAACAACTATCTAATGAAAAATTGCCCTCTTGGGATTTTTTTTCTGGTAACACTTGACGTTGAAGCCCTTTATACTAATATTGATCAGGTGGAAGTGATGTCTTTAATGTCCACTTTGTTTTGCTTTGCTCCACGTCGGCTTCCTCGACCCTTTTTTTGTGACTTGATGCGATTGGTGCTGACGGAAAATTATTTTCTTTCTGAAGGACATTTTTTCCATCAGATTTATGGTATAGCCATGGGGGCGACGGTAGCCCTTCCGTTGCCACTCTTTACATGGCTCAATTTGAAGAGACATCTCTATATCCCTCCCCGCACTATACCTCGGTGCGGTTTTGGAGGAGATTTTTAGATGACGTCTTTTTCTTATGGTTTGACACATTACCGCAATTACAGATGTTTATTACTTGGTTAAACACTTTAAAACCGAATCTCCGTTTCACAGCACGTTTTCATTTAGAACAGATCGAATTTCTTGACATGCTGATTATTAAGGATCAGGGCAAGTTTCGCACTACTTTGTATCGTAAAAGTGTGCAGCGTAATAGTTTGTACCATAGTTGTCATCCTGGTCCTATGCGACGGAATCTACCCTATGGACAGTTTCTCCGACTTCGGCGGATTTGCTCTACATTGGCAGATTTTAAATATCAAGCAGCGGATTTGACTCACCAGTTAACTCAGAGAGGATATCCACACAAGATAATTAAAACAGCATATCGTCGGGCTCTCTACACTCATCGAGAGTGGTTATTGGATGAGTCCTATCACCCACAACGATCCTCTTCTGATGAGATTACCCCTTTGGTAGGGGTATTACCGTATACTACCTTAAGTCCAGCTGTTACAGCTATTCTTTGACGGCATTGGTCTATTTTAGAATTACACCAATGTTTTCAAAAACCTCTTCGGATTGCTTATTCCAGAGGGTCTAACCTACAGGATAAACTAATGCATACAGCTACTATGATTGATTGTCCTTTATCCCCTGATTATAACACGCGGGGGCATTCTACTTGTTCTACCTGCACATTCTGTGAGTCCTCAATTACGGGAGTGGAATGGACCCATCCAAATACTGGTCAATCCTTTATGAGACGATGGGCAACCACTTGTGATTCCACTTATGTGGTGTATATAATACAATGCGCTTGCCCGCTTATTTATATTGGTAGAACGTCCAGAAAAATCAAAATCAGATTAAGTGAACATGCATTGAGGATACGCCAACAGGTGTTATCAACTCCGATTGTGGAACATTGCATTGAGAAACATCATCATTTCGGTAAAGATATATTTTGGTCTCTACTAGATCATGTCCCGCCTAACCCTCGGGGGGGTAATCGATTAGTACGGCTTCAACATCGTGAGCAACAATTGATTTTTACTATGGATGCGGTATATCCCAAAGGCTTGAATAAAGAAATTGATTGGCCAAGCTTGTTCTGATGTCACCTCTACTCACCAAGGGATTCCCCGATGTCAATGGGGTCTCCCATTTGGTGATTGGTGCTCCTGAATGACTGACGCTTTTATTAGCCATTCTACATGTTCTGTTCTCTATATCCGGTGATGCAGGTTTCATGAATAGTAAGCGGGAGTACTACGCGTTCCTGACCACTTGACACAGGGCTTGATGGCCCGAAACGTGCGCGTCGTGGGATGTATAAGCTGCTTGTGACCGCTCAATACCTTGGGAAATGAAAAGACTTTGTTTCTGCAGACTGCTACAAAACTTCACTGGGACACAATTTGATAAGTACTATTTTGGCTTGGTTTAATTAAAACTGAACTGGCTGTCTGGAGCGACTGTGTTGCTCTTTCAGCCGCCTCCAGCCAGTTCCAACAAAAAGATATTATAATTGAGGGAATGCTTTGATTTGGTTTGGTATTATTTTGGTGTGAGATTATAACTACTGAACCAGGGGATTTTGGTTTAGAGTTCTGGGACAGTGGCACGAGACCCTGTACAGGAATCCACCCAGACACTTCCAGTCTCCCTCGACCAACAGGTGCTGGCAATCGAACAGAGTCTGGCTGCTTTCATGGCAGCAGTAGTGCCCAGGCCCCTTTGGATCCAGAGACCCGATGCCCCACCTCAATGTCAGTACATCAAGGCACTCGACAGCATCGCTGATAGAACAGGCACCATCGCAAGCTCCGGGCCCGATACCCCATTTAGAACCCATTGGTGAACCGGTCTCTATTCCAATGCCTCAGTGCATCGATGCCATGGTACAGACGGGCACTATTTTGACTTCTTACCGAGTACTGATTCGGCCTCCTTGGAATCGGATGTGGAGTCTGTAGGTTCCGTAGGACTCCTGAACATTCCTTTTTAACCCTTCTCCACCGCATGAGCAATGCCGTTCACCGCCTGTGGATGTCTTTTCAAGATTTCATCTGAGACATGGCAGCATTTTGGTGACAGTAGCCACCGAGATGGAATCGAAAGCTGAAAAACTTGAAATTTTTCAATATCCTTCGAGGCCTAAGGAGGCTGCTCCACTACTGATTCATTGTATCCTCCAGGACCTCATGCTCCACATGTGGGGGGATCCCTTGATGGTTGCTTCTGTCAGCAAAAGCTAAACCCGCTCTATAGGGTTCCTTCTTGCACAGGTTTTCAAAAGCCTCAGCTACCACACCATTCGGTGGCTGTGGAATAAACAATGCGTCATGTTAAGCGTTCTAAAAATCACTCCTCGGTTCCACCAGGGAGGAAGTCGAGGACTCTCAATGCATTTGGACGTCAGTGTTTTCAAGCATTATGCTAGTATCCAGTATCAACTCCTACATGCTTTGCATGGGTATATTTTTGAGGGATCTGGCTAAATATCTAGCTGAGTTCCTCCACTCTGCCACCTGACAAGCAAGGTCCATTTAAGGGCCCTGGTCAACCATGGTCAGAATACCTCAAAATTTCTCACTAGGACTGTTTTTGATGTCTTTGAGTCTGTTAGTAGGGCAGCAGCAGTCTGTATAGGAGCCAGAAGAATGGCCTGGGTGCAAGTGCCTGACCTTGAACAATGGGTTGAAGATAACTAGGTAACATTCCCTGTTGGAAAAGAGTGGAGAGAAAAGGCTGGTGAGATAGGCTGGTGATCTCACCCTAAATAGCCTTTCTCAAAAGACTGCTGATTCATCTAAGGAGAAGATTCCTCCAAGAAACCTTTCTACCCAAAAAAGAAGCGGTACTACCCTTCCTTCCCACCTTATTCCTCTTACCAGCCTCAACAGCCACATCAGAAGCAGCAAGGGCCACGTCATCCCAGAAAGCCTAAAGCTCGAAAAGCTCAATCAGCTCCGTAGGCACAGCCTGCAGTTGTTTTCTGACTACTTCTTTGGGGGCATAGCCAGGACCACCTCCCCTCCCACATTGCAGGCAGGTTAGTCCACTTTGCCCACAGATGGCCCCTCATCATGTCGGAGCTCTGGACTCTAAGGGTCATGAACTGGGGATATCCACTCCATTTTCAGAACCTGTCCCCCACTTTCTTCATAGAGGAGTTCCCCATGGATCTTCTGCACTCTAGCCTGCTTCAGCAAGAGAGAGTCACTCTTCTAGTGCAGGGAGCCATAGAGGAAGTTCCACCCCTACAACAAAGGCTCGGGTTTACTCTTGTTATTTCCTCATCCCCAAAAAGACACGAGGGTTCAGACCTATCCTGGACCTCAGGAATCTCAAGTTCCTAGTTTGCTTCTGTACCTTAAGGAGAAAGACTGCTCTGCGCTCTAGATCTCAAGGATGCATATACTCACATCCTAATATACCACTCGCACAGAAAGTACCTGTGCTTTTTGTTCCAGGGACTATACTGCCAGTGCAGTGTTCTACCCTTTGGTCTAGGACAGGGGTCGGCAACCCGCGGCTCCAGAGCCGCATGCGGCTCTTTCTCACCTTTGCCGCGGCTCCGGAGCACACTGCCCGCCCGGTGACAGGCAATAGTGTTGTAAAGATGTATTTAAACGTGGCGTTATGGGCTCCCTCCATGTCAGCTCCCTCCCTTCTTCTGCAGCCGCGGCTCCCTGCCTCTTAGGGAACCGCGGCTGTGCTTTTAAAATCATCTCGGAGCCCTTCCTGTCTTGACGGGCTCCGTGCAGCATTGTCCCGCCTCTAAAGGAAGTTTTGGAGGCGGGACAATGCTGCACGGAGCCCGTCAAGACAGGAAGGGCTCCGAGATGATTTTAAAAGCACAGCCGCGGTTCCCTAAGAGGCAGGGAGCCGCGGCTGCAGAAGAAGGGAGGGGAGCTGACATGGAGGGATGGAGGGGGCTGACATGGAGGGAGGGAGCTGATATGGATGGAGGGAGGGGGGCTGACATGGAGGGATGGAGGGGGCTGACATGGAGGGAGGGAGCTGATATGGATGGAGGGAGGGGGGCTGACATGGAAGGATGTAGGGGGCTGACATGGAGGTAGGGATCTGATATGGATGGTGGTAGGGGGCTTACATGGAGGGATGGAGGGGGCTGACATGGAGGGAGGGAGCTGATATGGATGGAGGGAGGGGGGCTGACATGGAGGGATGGAGGGGGCTGACATGGAGGGAGGGAGCTGACATGGAGGGATGGAGGGGGGCTGACATGGAGGGATGGAGGGGGCTGACGAGGGAGGGGGGCTGGCATGGAGGGATGGAGGGGGCTGACATGGAGGGATTGGGGAGGCGGGCTGACATGGAGGGAGGGAGGGAGGGGGCTGACATGGAGGGATGGAGCACTGGTAATGGGGTTGAGGGGACTAGCACTGGAAATGAGCTGATTAGGGGAGGCTAAGACTGGTAATGAGCTGATGGGGGGTAGGACTGGTATTGGGCTGATTAGGGGAGGCTAGCACTGGTAATGGGGTTGAGGGGGGATTAGCACTGGAAGCGAGCTGATTGGGGGCTTTGACTGGGCATGGGCTGATTGTGGGGAGGGGAGGATAGAGCTGCTGGCCCTGGAAGATAACTGGGGGCTAAGGCTACAAATGGGCTGATATGAGGGGATGGGAAAATGGAACTGGAAGGGAGTGGATCTGAGAGGGGCTGCCATGGTATTTGTACTAGAAGGGACTGGTCAGTGGGGAAGGAGGGGGACTGGAAGGGAATGGACACCAGTTGCAGTCATGGGAATGCAAGTTGACATTTGGTACTGGGAGTGAGGACTGGAAAGGGGCTGATATTGGGGAGGGTTACTGGGACTGGAAATAGGCTGATGGAAAGAAGTGAAGAAAATGAAAGAAGAGATAAGAAATGGCAGATGGACCATAGACCACAGAAAGAGAGCTAAGAGAAGACAGGAAAGCAGAAGCCTCAGATCGGAACCAGCATGATCAAAGAATAAATTGGTCAGACAACAAAGGTAGAAAAAATAATTTTATTTCATATTAGTGATTTGACTACAAAATCATCATAATTTTGAAATCAAATATTGTTACTTGTTGTTGTGATATTTTCTGGCGTATTTTTTTTGGTGTGCGAAGGAAGAGGGGTAGTCTTATACGGCGAGTATAGGCCAAACACCTATATTTTAACAGGAAAAGTAGGGGGTCGTATATAGCATTAAGGTAAGAAACAATATATGCAGTGTTAGACTTGTTTTAAATGTCGCAATGGTTTTGCGGCTCCCAGTTTTTTTTTCCTTCGGAAACGGGTCCAAGTGGCTCTTTATGTCTTAAAGGTTGCAGACCCCTGGTCTAGGATCTGCACCAAGAGTATTTATAAAGTGTCTCGCAGTAGTAGCAGCCTACCTTCACACCCTGGGCATCTTCATCTTTCCTTACTTAGACACCTGGTTCATCAGAGGAGAATTCCCCTCAGGTAGTGACCATGTCTCTCCAGTGAACATAAGAATATAAGATATGCCATACTGGGTCAGACCAAGGTCCATCAAGCCCAGTATCCTGTTTCCAACAGTGGCCAATCTAGGTCATACGTACCTAGCAGTTTCCCCAAAAGACACAGGTTCCGCAATGCTTGTACTGGGTCAAGCATTGATATCCTGGGTCCCTTCTTAATAATGGTTTATGGACCTTTCCTCCAGGAAGTTGTCCAAACCTTTTTTAAACCCAGCTACACTAACAGCCTTTACTACATCCTCCGGTAACAAATTCCAGAGTTTGATTACACGTTGAGTGAAAAAATATTTTCTTTTATTAGTCTTAAATAGTTTACCCTATAGCATTGTGCCCTAGTCTTTCTATATTCTGATAACGTAAACAATCGATCTACGTTTACCCGTTCCACTCCATTCATTAATTTATAGACTTCTATCATATCTCCCCTCAGCCGTCTCTTTTCCAGGTTAAAGAGCCCTAACCTTTTTAGCCTTTCTTCATAGGAGTATCCTTCCATCCCCTTTACCATTTTGGTGGCTCTTCTCTGAACCTTTTCTAATAACGCTATATCCTTTTAAAGATACGGCGACCAGAATTGCACACAATATTCAAGGTGCGGTCTCACCATGGAACGGTATAGAGGCATTATAATATCTTTTGTTTTATTTTCCATTCCTTTCCTTATGATACCTAGCATTCTATTTGCTCTCTTGGCCGCTGCTGCACACTGGGCCGAGAGTTTTAACATGTTATCCACAATGACGCCTAAATCTTTTTCCTGGGTGGTGGTTCCTAATGTGGAACCTTGCATTGTGTAACCATAGTTTGGGTTCTCTTCCCTAGGTGCATAACTTTGCACTTGTCCACATTAAATTTCATCTGCCATTTTGATGCCCAGTCTTCCAATTTATCAAGATCCTTTTGCAATTTTCCACAATCCTCTTGGGTTTTAACAACTTTAAATAGTTTGTGTCATCTGCAAATTTGATAACCTCACTCGTTATTCCACTTTCCAGGTCATTTATGAATATGTCAAAAAGCAGCGGACCCAGCACAGATCCCTGGGGTACACCACTATTCACCTTTCTCCATTGGGAAAATTGGCCATTTAGCCCTACCCTCTGCTTTCTATCTTTTAACCAGTTCTTGATCCACAATAGTACACTGCCTCCTATCCCATGACTCTTTAGTTTTGCCAAAAGTCTCTCATGAGGGACCTTGTCAAAGGCTTTCTGAAAGTCCAGATACACAATATCAACCGACTCACCTTTGTCCACCTGATTATTCACTCCTTCAAAAAAACATGACAGATTAGTAAGACAAGATCTTCCTTGTCTAAAGCCATGTTGGCTGTCTCTCATTAGTTCATGACTATCTACATGCTGAGTAATTTTATTCTTTATGATGGTTTCTATCATTTTTCCCGGTATTGACGTCAGGCTCACCGGTCTGTAGTTTCCCGGATCACCCCTGGAACCCTTTTTAAAAATTGGTGTTACATTGGCGATCCTCCAATCTTCAGGTATTAGAGATGATTTTAATGATAGTTCACAGATTACTAATAGCAGGTCTGCAATCTCATATTTCAGTTCTTTCAATACCCTTGGACAGGATGATCTGCCCAGCTTGGATTCAATACCATTGGACAGGATGATCTGCTCAGCTTGGATTCCTTGACCGATTTCTCAGAGTGGGAGTCCGATGGGAACACTTCCCCGGAAACCTGTACCCACCAGGATCTTCCATCGGACCCCTTCCCGCCCGCGTTCCAGCGGCGCTTGCCACCCGAGGATACCTCCTTTCTGGTGTTCGTTCAGAACATGGCACGGGCCCTTAACCTGGCCACTCAGGCCGAGGAGGACCCTCTTGCTGAAGAACTCGATATTCTTCAGTATGAGGCCCTGCCCAGGGGATCCCTCACTGTGCCGGTTCCTCCTATCTCAGCTGCTGCTCCGCATGTGGGAGACCCCCGCCTTGGTCTCCATCGTGAGCAAGCGTCTTGACACTATGTACAAGGTACAATGTGGCCGGGTTTCAGGAAGATCCAGCTCCCCCACATCTCTATGGTGGTGGAGTCGGCCATGAGGAAGCAGAAGAGCCCAAAATCGCACTCGTTGGTACCGCCCGGCCGAGAGTCAAGAGCCCTTGATACCCTGAGCCGCAAGGCCTATTAAGGCTCCATGCTTTCTTGTCGCATTCAAGCATACCAACTATACATAATGTTATTGCGCGATTTAGCCAAGGAGCTTTGAGGGTTCTCCGTGGGCCTCGAGGGCGAGCCCCTCAATAGATTCGGCACTCTGCTGAAGTCCATCGCAGACTGCTCTAAATACCTCTCCCGAGCCGCCTACCATGGGTTTGAGTCAGAGGGTTCTCCACGGGCCTCGAGGGCAAGTACCTCAATAGATTCGGCACTCTGCTGAAGTCCGTTGCAGACTGCTCTAAATACCTCTCATGAGCTGTCTACGATGGGTTTGAGTCATTGGCTCGGGTGGCGGCTGTAGGCATCAGGGCCTGTCGCCAGGCATGGCTCCAATCCTCGGATTTGGAGCAATGATGGCAGGAGAAACTCCTGGACATGCCCTGCCTTGGCGAGCAGCTCTTTGGCAAGCCGATGGAGAATAAAGCCGCAGAGATAGACTTGAGTTCTTCACCAGAACCCGTTTTTCACACAAGACCTTCACTCTGTCCCAAAAGAAGCAACCAGCCAAGAAGCCCTTCTTTCCTTGGAAGGGCCTCCAGTACCGGGGCTATCCGCCATACCCGGCTACCCCTGCGCCGACCACCCCGGCACAGGGTAAATCTGGCCATGGGCATCGTAAGCCGAAAGGGCCGAAAGCCCAAACTCCGGCTCTTCCACAACCCGCTCAGGGGTTTTGATGCCATTGACATAGCCCCTTGCCCTCCGGTGATGCAGCAGCCAGGGGGGACGCCTGTCTCATTTCGCCCTGTCGTGGTCCTCCACTACTTCAGACACCTGGGTTCTCCAGGTCGTCCGAGATGGCTATCACCTTCGCTTCAACAGGCTTCCACCTCCCTTCTCCCTGGCGGAGCCTCCTCGACTCCCCGCATGCCTGCTTCTATTGCAGCAGGAATTACACTCTCTCCTTGCCCAAGGGCAGTCAAGAAGGTCCCTCTGCCCCTTCGAGGTCGGGGCTTCTATTCCCCGGTACTTCCTTGTCCCGAAAAAGACGGGGGAGGGGGCTGCAGGCCATCCTCGACCTCCTCGAGTTGAACAAGTTCTTGGTGTGGAGAAATTCAGGATGTTATCCCTTGACGTTCTGCTGCCCTTCCAGCAGGGCGACTGGCTATGTTCCTTGGATCTAAAGGACGCTTACGCCCACATCTTAATCCATCCCCGGCACAGGCAGTATCTACGCTTCAGGGTGCAGGGAGAGCACTTCCAGTACAGCTTGCCCCCCTTCAGCCTCGTGTCTGCCCCGCGTCTGCCCCGCAAGTCTTTACAAAGTTCCTCGTCGTGGTCGCCGCCCATCTCCGGCGTCAGGGCACACCGATCTTTCTTTCTCTACCTCAACGACTGGCTCGTCACAGGCTCCTTGGTCGAGGAAGCCCGGCGAGCAGTGTTGCGCACCATCCTTCTGTTGGAGAGCTTGGGGTTCTTGGTCAACCACCCAAAGTCTCACCTCTAGCCAGTGCAGGCACTCGAGTTTATCGAGGTGTGCCTCGATACTCAGCAGGCAACCGCCTTCTTACCAGCGGATCGCGCCAACCACCTCCGAGCTCTGGCGGCCCATGTCCAAAGCACTCCCCGGGTCACCGCTCGGTCCATGCTATGCCTACTGGACCACATGGCCTCTACCGTGCATGTGGTCCCCCACGCCTGCCTGCACATGCGGACAGCTCAGTGGTGTCTCAGTGCCCAATGGAGCCAGTCCTTTGGTCACCTCAGGGGACCCCGTTAGAGTCATTCTCGACCTCCATTTGTCCCTGAGCTGGTGGCAAAACCCCTGCAACCTCCTGAGAGGATTGCCCTTCCAGACAATGCGGTGCTGACAACAGACGCTTCTCTCTTAGGGTGAGGAGCCCACTGCGGGCTGCTATGCATGCAGGGACAGTGGTCGCCCGAGGAGTCTCTGCAGCAGACAAACTTGCTCGAACTCCGGGCAAATTGGTGGGCCCTGAGGGCCTTCGAGGACCACCTCAGAGAGGTTGGTTCTCGTGCAGACTGACAACCGTATGACGATGTTCTACATCAACAAGGAGGGAGGCACAGGATCACGCTTCCTCTGCCGGGAAGTGGTCCTCCTCTGCTCTTTCATTGTCTGATAGAAGATGTCCCTCAAGGCGACCTACATTCCAGGTCAGGAGAATGTCCTGGCTGACAGACTCAGCAGAATTCTTTGCTCCCACAAATAGTGGCTGGATCCAGGATTAGCAGGCTGGCTGTTTCTCTACTGGGGGACGCCGGCGATAGACCTCTTTGTCAATCCCCAGAACGCGCAGCTCCCCCACTTTTGTGGGCCAGTACCACACCTGAGCAGGGAGAGCCCCGATGCATTCCTTCTGGACTGGTCATCGAGCCTGCTCTATGCATGCCCTCCCTTCCCTCTCATTGCGATGACCCTTTTTAAGGCTCAGCGGGATCGGGCATCGTTGATTCTCGTAGCCCCCTCATGGCCTCAGCAGTCTTGGTTCCCACTCCTGCTCCAGCTGTCGATGGAGACTCCTGTTCTCCTGGGCTCTGCTCTGGGTTTGCTGACACAGGAAGAGGGGTGGGTGCAGCACCCAAACCTAGCCTCCTTATCCCTCATGGCCTGGCGGCTGAACAGGTTCCCCTAGTCTTTCTGGCCCTTCTGGAGGAGGCCTCAAGAAAGGACTCCACTAGACGAGCCTACGCCTTCAAGTGGAGACGCTTCTTGGTCTGGTGCTCGGAGCTCCAGATCTACCCCTTCTCGTGTCCCATTCGATGGATCCTCCAGTACCACCTCCATCTCTCGAAGGAAGGACAAGTCGAACTCTGTCAGGGTACAATTGAGCACCATCTCGGCGAATTACCTCCCCATTGAGGGAAAGCCCTTCTCGGGGCAGCCATTAGTCTCCCGCTTTATGCGGGGTCTTCTGCTTTACAAGCCACCCATCCGTCCTCCCCCGGCGGAATGGGACCTGAATGTGGTTCTCATGCAGCTCACCTGTTCATCTTTCGAGCCAATGGCAACGTGCTTGTTCTGGCACCTGTCCTGGAAGGTGGCCTTCCTGGTGATGCTGACCTCGGCCCGCTGAGTCAGTGAGCTCCAGTCTCTCGTAGCTGACACCCCTTACACCAGGTTCTATTGAAACAGGGTGGTCCTCCGTACCCACCCTAATTTCCTGCCTAAAGTTTTCTCGGACTTCCATCTTAACCAGGTGATAGTCCTGCCGACTTTATTTCTGAGGCCTCACGCCGACTAGGCGTCGACGGCTCTCCACACCCTCGACTGCAGACGGGCTCTCGCCTTTTACTTGCAGTGTGCCCAGATTCATTGCAAGTCTGGCCAGCTCTTTGTGACCTACGATCCCCAAAGGCCGGGGCAGTCAGTTACCAAACACACCCTCTCAGTTTTGGGTGGCGGACTGCATCGCTTTTGCTTATGCGAAGGCGGGCACCGCATACAGGGTCTGGGCCAAAGCAGCCTCGGTGGCCTCGCTACGCTCCGTGCCCGTGATGGACATCTGCTGGGCGGCGACCTGGTCTTCCACGAATACTTTCACTGCCCACTACTGCCTGGAGAGGGAGTCCCACCGGGACAGTACCTTCGGCTAGGCTGTACTCCGTAACCTGTTCAGGGTATAAGCAACTCCTGCCCTCTGACCCTTCTTCATGGCTACAGAGGGCTTTGACCCGAGGACTCTGGCTCCTTCAGGCATCGGCTTCTGCTCATGGCCTCGCAGAGGCGTGTTTTGGTTACAGGTTTGGTAGCCTGTAGCTGGGGAGTCCCATAAGTGAGGACTGACTTCCTGCTTGTTCCTGGAGAAAGTGTAGTTACTCACCTGTAACAGGTGTTCTCCAGGGACAGCAGGAATCAGTCCTCACTACCCTCCCGCCTCTCCTGATGAGTTGCTAAATTGTTGTCTTTCCTTTGCCATCTGCTTGGTAGGGCTCAAGCTAAGGGACCTGACTGAGCAAGATGGCACCCTTGGGTGGGAAGAGGACCACGCATGCGTAGCAGCAATCCCAAAGGCTTTCTTTGAAAGCTGGGGAATTGCTCCACATGGGCTCTGTCGGTGCTGATGTCACCCATAAGTGAGGACTGATTCCTTCTGTCCCTGGAGAACACCTGTTACAGGTGAGTAACTACGCTTTGTCCACGGTCTCCCACTGTCAGGGCGGAAGTCGTTCTCCACACGCTGGACTGTAAGAGGGCTTTAACTTTCTACCTGCAGCGCACACGGTACCCCCGCCAAGCTTCCCAGCTCTTTATCTCCTATGACCCAAGTCAGTTGGGCACAGCGGCCTCTAAACACACCCTATCCACCTGGATTGCGGACTGCATCGCCGTCACCTACGAGCAGGCTGGTCCTTAAGCTTGAGTGCTGTGTCATGGCGCAAAGTGTCTGGGCCATGGCAACCTCTGTGGCAAACCTGCGTTCCATTACCTTGTCGGAAATCTGCCGGTTCGCCACCTAGTCCTCAGTCCATATCTTTGCAGCTCATTACTGCCTGGAGAGGGAGTCCCGCTTGGGCAGTCTTCAGACAGGCAGTACTCCGAGTCTTCGGTTGTTCAGGCAACAGGAGAACTGGTTCCTCGCTGTGCATGTGGGACCACTCATGGGTCTGCTGTTCCATGACTCTGCTGCTGCTTCTCATGGTTCACCTTTTTCTGCTCACCCGTGGTTTTTACAGGGTTTTTTTTGGTAGCCTGTAGCTAGGGAGTCCCATATGTGAGGATTGACTTCCTGCTTGTTCCTGGAAAAAGCGTAGTTTTTCACCTGTAACAGGTGTTCTCTGGGGACAGCAGGAATTGGTTCTCACAACCCTCCCCCCTCCCTGTGGAGGTTGCTGTTTCTGTCATTTTGCCTTTGAGCTATATTATGATATTGAGGCAAGATGGCATCCTTAGGCGGGAAGGGGACCACACATGCATGGTGCATCTCCCGAAGGCTTTCTTTGAAAGCTAGGGAGAGATTTCTGCATGGGCTCCGGCAACGCCGACATCACCCATATATGAGGACTTATTCCTGCTGTCCCTGGAGAAGATCTGTTACAGGTGAGTAACTACACTTAATGGACAAGCGAAGACTTGGAAAACTGTTCAAGGTGGAACAATTTGTGTTTTCAAGGGGTCCAGGACATACCAGAGTATGCAGACTGTTTCCATGCAGTTACTCAAATTGTACGGGCGGTACTTAGCTCTGGCAGGAATAGTGAAGGGCTCCTTATCAATAAAGCCTGATCTCTTCAAGGACATTATAGCATGCTTTCATAGCTATACTCTTAAGGAGAAAATAGCTGCTTAAGAATGCAAGCTGGAGACTTTATCTTTAAATCACATCGCATAGAGATTTGAGACTTTCAGCAGTCACCCTCAAATGACATAGAGGGTTGTGAGTCATTACTTGCAATATGCAAGACACTGGTATCGGTATTATTGGCTTTTTCCATTTGCGCCTACTATTGCTGTTGAGGGGAGAACTGTACGGATGCACACTAGAATAGATGCTATTTCTGCTCTTAAGGAATTAGGAGTGGCGAACGACAAAATGGCAGCACCTAGAGAATGGCAAGGGGAAGCTCTATTTCCAATCTGCTGACCTCCATGATACAAAGGTCACAATGGAGAGTGTAGCAGCGAACAGCTGAAAAGCTTACTGGCACATTCTGTATCTCGCTATATGTAATCTGATTGATATTTCTGGTATGGCTGGGTGTCACGAGGGAGGAAGTGAGTGGTTGGTGAGTGAGTTGAATAAGAATAATGGGAAGTGGGTTGATGTGAACATAAAGTATGCAGGGCAGTTAAGGTGAGATGAGTATTGGTTGTGGGTGATCTCTCGGTGATGGGTGGACTCAGCCCTTACAATGGAATTACATATATTTTACTTTGTGTGAGAGGTTTATTTTAAGTTAAAATCTCAGGCAGATTTGCTCCCCCTTTTTTGAGGAGCAATTTAGAGTTTTAACTCTGGCACTAATTACCCCAATTTGATTACACAGGTACACTACTAAAAAACTGCCTCCAGTTTTGCAACTGATTCCTATAGATTTTGGGGTGCTGAATCCAGGAAAAATAGCCAAAATGTTCCATCACGTCACGTTTTCTTGCAAAATTAGATTTCTTACCCATATAAGGAATGTTCACATAATTTCTTTTTAGCCGAGTGCAGTTTATTTTCTTGGCCCAAAATAGAGGTGGTAATGGTTAACTAACTAGAAACACTCCCTCATGATATTTTAGAGTGTTTTGTATTCATTTTATACATTAACAGGACATTTGGGAGGCGGGGGGCTAAATCCAGTACTCGCGCTGGCGCATGTTCTTTCCTGTTCGCCTCGCCTCGTTCGCTCGCTCAAACACGGTGGTTGCGACATGAACGTTCCTGTCAAATTTCAGTTTCTTGCAAGTTCATTATTACCTTTTGTTTGCTCAGTCGTAATCCAGCTTTATTCCGAAGTGGTTCACTACAGTTGTAGTTTGCAGTGCTGTGTATTTGTGATGGCTCACAGAGCCAGAGGTTGCGTCAACTCTCCGGACAGTTTTTGTTTTATTTGTGGGGAATATACCGTGAAAAAGCGGAACATTTCTGCATTTATTAAAAAAGTATATTTCGCCTATTTCGGTTTGAAGTTAGGCGATCAAGACAAACCGTGGGCTCCTCACAAAGTGTGCAAGACATGTGAGGAAGATCTACGCTTATGGATGAAAGGTAAAAAACAAGCATTTCGTTTCGGAATACCTATGATGTGGCGTGAACAAAGAGACCACAGCAGTGACTGCTATTTTTGCTCTTGCATTGTGAAGGGATACAACTTAAAAAATAAGAACGTAATAAGTTACCCCAACCTTCCCTCAGCAATTAGGCCTATGCCTCATAGCAACGAAGTACCTGTGCCTGAACCACCAAAATCTTTGGATCATATTTGTGTGGACGGTTCTGATCATGATGAGACTCATCAGATGGGTTTTCCCGATGAGTCCAGTACTTCCGAGTTTGAAACTGAACCAGATCCGAAACCTGAACTTTTCTCTCAAGCTGAATTGAATGATTTAGTCCGGGATTTAGGACTCCCAAAAGATGCTGCCCAACTGCTAGGTTCTCGGCTTAAACAGAAAAATCTATTGTCACCAGGAACAACTTTTTATTGGTACCGCAACCGCGAGACACAATTTTTGAAGTATTTCAGCAAAGAGGAAGATTTGGTATTTTGCAACGATATATACGGAGTGATGGAAAAGTTTAAACTCAAGTATGATCCTGCTGAATGGCGGCTGTTCATTGATTCGTCAAAAGACAGCATAAAAGGTGTTCTTCTTCATAATGGCAACACATTCGCTTCAGTTCCTATTGCTCACTCTGTTATTCTCCAAGAAAAATACGAGAATTTGGCCCTGATTCTTCAGAAGATTCGTTATGATGAGCATAAGTGGATGATTTGTGGAGACTTTAAAATTCTATCCATGCTATTAGGGCAGCAATCCGGTTTCACCAAATATCCCTGCTTCCTTTGCTTGTGAGATAGCCGGGCCCGCGACCTACACTGGGGGAAAAAAGACTGGCCAATTCGGGAGTATTTGAGACCCGGTGAGAAAAATGTTCTTCATGAGAGCTTGGTACCTCGTGATAAAATTCTATTACCACCTCTCCACATTAAGTTGGGTCTCATTAAGCAATTCATCAAGTCCCTTCCAAAAGATGGTGAGTGCTTTCGGTACCTTTGCTCAAAGTTCCCCCGACTTTCTGAAGCAAAGCTAAAGGAAGGAGTGTTTGTTGGCCCTGATATAAGGAAACTCATTTCAGATGGAGCATTCGCTGAAACGATGTCTGAGAAGGAAAAAGAAGCCTGGGATTCCTTCAAGGATGTTGTTCTCAAATTCTTGGGGAACAGGCGGGATGAGAACTATAAGGATATTGTTGCCAGGATGCTCAATGCCTTCAAAGAACAAGGCTGTAACATGAGCCTGAAAGTCCATTTCTTGCACTCCCATGTGAACTACTTTCCCCAAAACATGGGGGCGTACAGTGAAGAACAAGGTGAAAGGTTTCACCAGGACATCAAGGACGCAGAGAGAAGGTACCAAGGAAGATGGAACACCACTATGATGGCTGATTTCTGCTGGTTGCTGCTGCAGGAAACCCCAGATGAAAAATACGCCAAGCAGCGCACCAAGAGAAGCATTCGGGGGAAGAAGAAACGGGCCCACCAGGAGATTGATTGACCCAAGAATGACTTTAAAATCTAAACTGTGTTGACAAATATCGTGTTTTTACTAAACTTTGAAATAAAAATTTGCTAGTTATTACCACAGTGTCGGATCTCATTTATTAGAATTTTATTTTCACACCATCGGGTGTTTGTCTTCATGTATTGCAATGGTGCAGTTTGCGTTTTCTATTCTTACATACATACCTGTACAACATTTTTTGCACATTTCTTTGCTTTGCTTTGTGTCTAACCTCGCTCTTATATGCTCAATGTTTGTGCACATGTATGTGGCTGTTTTAAGTGCAGACAATTTTGCTACCATCACAGTGTGTTTTGTTGACATTACTCTATTCTTATGTGCTGCCTTGTTACAATTTTCTTTATTCTTATTTGAATAACTACTAAACAATTAGTATAAAGAATTCATCCAAGAAACTTTTATCTTGATCGCACTCAATCTGAAACGTTCACCTCAAACTGCTAACCCAATGTAGCAAAAAATCTGTACGTGATGGAACAAATTGGTTACCAGATTTGGATTCAGCGCACCAAAAAACGTAAAAATCAATCGAAACATTAGAGGCAGTTTAAAAAAATTTTTTTTTAGTATACCTGTGTTATTGCAACATGGTTTACTTAGGTATTACTAATGAAACATGGGCTAGATTGCAGTCTTCACAAAATGTAATAAAGTGATCTTTTGTACTCCTGTTTCAAATAGGGTTTCTCCTTTGCTAATTCAACTTCATTGGTTACCAGTAAATGCAAAAATGATTTTCAAATTGTTTGGTTTTCAAGAGCGTTCATGGGTTAGCCCTCAAAATATATCTTAAAACCAGTTCTCTTTTTGCAGAATAAGAATATACTCTGGCCAGTTATCAGCAGTTTTCATATCCATCTGTGAAATATTTTAATCATAAAGATTGTTTTCATCTCCAGGAACAAGCAGGAATGTAGTCCTCACATATGGGTATCGTCGGTACCGACGGAGCCTGCGCGGGAATGCTCCCCAGCGTCCAATAAGAACGCTTTTGGGAGCATCCCTCAGCACAAGCACGCTGCCTTTCCAACTGTCCCTCTTCAGTTCTTCGTTTTCCGCGGAGCCGACAGGACCTATTCTCTGTCACCGCAGAAAATTACATCTTTAAACTTCTTTATGTGGTCGCGTTTGCCTACCGCATGACGCCTACCGGTACCGACGGTTCTTTTCTTTTCCTTCTTTAAAAAAAAACAAAAAACTTTTACTGTTTCTTTCAGAAACTTTTCCCTTTTGGTGCTAGGCGCCATTTTGGGCACTAGGCCCCATTTTCCTGAATCATGGAAAAACCAACTAGTGGTTTTAAAAAATGTACTAAGTGTGGCGGTACCATTTCCATCACTGACACCCATGATTGGTGTCTAAAATGTTTAGGACCTGATCATTCTCCAACTGAATGTCTCTCCTGCATGGGGATGACCAAAAGAGCAAGACAGAACCGGGCCGCAAAGCTTGGTACCCTTTTTTCTTCAGATGCCAAATCCATTGCATTGACATCGTTGAGGGCCTCTTCTTCCTCCCATGGATCTCAGGTAACTAAACATAAGAGCCGGTCCTCAAAGGGTAGCTCTCCTAAGCATCGAGAGGCCATTGGCATTGCCCTTGAGGGAACCACACCGGCAAAACAGCCCTGGCGGGAGGCTTCGGCTTCCAAAGCATCGATGGGGCTTCAGGATGTTCTTGAGACCTCAACCTCGCAAGAACTACCTGTGCCATGCTCAGGGGTTCCGACCGTCCTTACCGGTACCGACACCCAGGCATCGACATCGTCGATAGACCAGAGGTTCCTCGCTATCGAACGCAGTATCGCAGCTCTTCTCTCGGCTGCGGTACTGGTGGTCCCAAGAGCACCAGTGCCGACATCGACACCGATGCCGGTACTGACAGTGCCGGCCCCGGTGGGAACTCTTCCTGTGCCATCTCTGGCTGGAGGGGACAAAGCGGTACCGGCTCATCTCGGTACCAACTTCGATCGGTACCGGGATCGTGCTTTGCAAGAGCGTTGGAGTCATGAATACTTTGATTCCTTCGATTCTGACAATTCTGCTGGCACTAGAGGGTTTCTCCTAGAAGATCCCTCTTCTCCCCAACACAGAATGTCATCCGTGATATGGCCAAAGGTCTTTTAATCACAGTAGCTCCTGAAGAAGAATCCAGAGCAAAGGAATTGGAAATCCTCCAATATTCTAAAGCTCCCAAGGAGGCAGCTACTGTGCCTATCCATGAAATTCTGCATAGATTGATGCTCAGAATATGGGAGACACCTCTGACCACTTCTCCTCACTCTAGAAGGCTTGATACTATGTATCGAGTTCCACCATGTCCTGGTTTTCAGAAAACCCAGCTACCACACCATTCAATGGTAGTGGAATCAGCCATGCGTAGGATGAAAAGTGCAAAGAGACATGCATCCAATCCTCCAGGTTGTGAATGCAGGACTCTGGATGCTTTTGGACGCAGAACTTTTCAAGCTTCCATGCTTTCAGCTAGAATCAGTTCATACATCCTATATATGGGAATGTTCCTTAAGGAAGTCACAGGTGACTTGGAACTTATGAGCCCTTTTCTCCCAGATGATAAGAGACAAGATGTTCTTGCTCTATTTAAGCATGCTCAAAATGTGTCTCCAAGTTTGACAGTCGTGCAGCTTTTGACTGCTTTGAATGCATCAGCAGAACTTCTGCTATTGCCATTGCTGCACGACGGATTGCCTGGCTGCAGGCATCAGACTTAGAGACTTGGGTACAGGACAAATTAGGCAACATTCCTTGCACGGGGGAGAATCTCTTCGACAAGAACTTGGAGGAAAAGGCTGATGAGTTAGATGCTGACAATTCTACCTTAGATTGTCAAAGTCTACAGCCACTCCAGCCAAATGGAAGCCTTATAAAAAAAAACCCTTTTAGCAAAAAGAGAAAGTTTTATCCTTCCTATACCCAGCAGACTTTCAGGTCAGGTTGCCCAAAAGGGACAACCTAGACAGCAAAAGAAACCAAAAGGACCGAGAGCTCAACCAGTTCTCCAGGTTCAGCCTTCTCAAGGGCTTTGACTCCTTCCCAGAGAGCTTCGCCTTCCTGCCTCTGAGGGGTCCCCAACCCCCCAATATTCCAGGCAGGTTATGCTACTTTATCAACAGATGGCATCAAATAACAGCAGAAGATTGGACTTTGTCCATTCTAGGAGAGGGGTACAAACTTCATTTTCATAGCATACCCCCTCCTACAATTTTAAAGCAGTTCAATTCACAAACCTCTGCAGACAATCTGCTAGATTACGAGGTCTCCACACTTCCTGCCCAAGGGGCAATAGAAGAAGTACCCATTTTTCAACAGGGAACAGGTTTCTACTCCCCCTATTTTCTTATCCCAAAGAAAACAGTGGGACACAGACCCATTCTAGACCTCAGAGAATTGAACAAATATCTGTTTCGAGAGAAATTCAAAATGATTTCTCTAGGAACTCTTCTGCCATACCTTCAAGGCCAGGACTGGCTTTGCTCTCTAGACTTAAAGGATGCATACACACACATTCTCATCCATCCAGATCACAGGAAATTCTTATGTTTCCTTTTCAGGGGAAGACATTTCCAGTACAGGGTTCTTCCTTTTGGTCTGGCTTCAGCACCAAGGGTGTTCACGAAATGCATGTCAGTAGTAGCAGCATTTCTACGATCCCTGGGGATTTTTGTCTTCCCCTACTTAGACGACTGGTTCATTCGAGCCTCCACAGTTGCAGAGGCCAGCACTGCACTGTCTCGTACAATGCAAATCCTCCAATACTTGGGATTGAAAATCAACTTCCCGAAGTCTCAACTAGTTCCTTCCCAATGCCTAGAATTCATAGGAGCCTGTCTGGATACCAGGCAGGCAAGGGCTTTCCTTCCACAGGCCCGGTGTCTTCGCATATGCAACTAGCTTCCCAAGCAGCAGGAAAATCCTCCCTCAAAGCTCGGGAACTACTGCAGTTACTGGGACACATGGCATCCACAGTTCATGTAGTCCCATATGCTCGCCTCCACATGCGAGCAGCTCAGTGGACCCTCTCCACACAGTGGACACAGGCCACGGGCAATTTGTCGGACAAAATAACAGTCTCTCAAAGACTAATTTTGTCCCTCCAATGGTGGCAATCACTAGAAAATCTGACAGTGGGGTCTCCTTTCCATCAACTCCTCTTTCAAGCCACCCTAACAGATGCATCACAGGTGGGTTGGGGAGCACACCTGGATCATCTCTCTACCCAGGGCACCTGGACTCCACAGGAGGTAGGTTTACACATAAACCACCTGGAATTAAGAGCAATTTATTTAGCTCTTCGAGTGTTCCACGCCCAGCTCAGTTACAAAGACAGTCCTGATCCAGACGGACAATCAGGTAGCCATGTTCTATGTGAACAAGCAGGGTGGAACAGGCTCTCTGTCGTTATGCAACAAAGCTTTACGACTTTGGGCCCTTGCCAGAGAGCACCAAATTCACCTTCTAGTGGTATATCTTCCAGGCATTCAAAAGCGTTGGGCAGACAAACTCAGTCGAGTACTGCTACCTCACGAGTGGTCCCTCCACCTAGACCAGGTGGCAAAGATATTTCATCTCCGGGGCACTCCAGACATAGACCTCTTTGCAAGTCCACTGAATGCCAAACTTCCCCGGTTCTGTTCCAGGATACCAGCACACCACTGTCAGGCAAGGGATGCCTTCATCCTTCACTGGGATCAGGACTTCCTTTATGCTTTCCCACCCATTCCCCTCATTCCCAAAACACTCTTCAAGCTTCAGAGAGACAGGGGTCGCATGCTTCTCATTGCACCACGATGGCCACGCCAGGCGTGGTATTCCCTGCTTCTCCAGGACCAAGCAGGAAGTCAGTCCTCACATATGGGTGACGTCGGCGCCGACGGAGCCCTCGCGGAGCAATTTTCCCCAGCTTTCAAAGAAAGCCTTTGGGAATTGCAGCGCGCATGCGCGGTCCTCTTCCTGCCCAAGGGTGCCATCTTGCTCAGTCTTCTTTTTTCCGCGGAGCCCTACAGACGTTGCCTGTGAATCCCCGCAGAAAAGTTGATTTTTCTCTATTTATTTTTTCTTCGGTTCGACGCCGGTTCTTTTCTCGCCCGGACTCGCGACGCCGGTTGCGAGTCCGTCCTTTATTTTTCGGTTTTTTGTCCTTCGTGACAGATTTCGCGCTTTTTTCCTTTTTCCCTGGCTGCCCGGTCGTTCAACCTCGCAGGGGCCCTTTTTCCCCCGATGGCGGCCAGTGGTTTCAAAAAGTGTGACCTCTGTAAGAAACTTATGTCTCTTACAGACACTCATGACTTCTGCCTCCGCTGCCTCGGCCCAGATCATGACCCCATGATCTGCGGGCCCTGCCGCAAAATGTCCTCAAAAGTATTGAGGAGACGGCAGCACCAGCGGGAGCGTATCTTCTCTGACTCCGACCGGGCTCGGACCTCGTCAGAGGCTTCGACGTCTCGGGACTCTGGTCCTGAGCATCGTCGGAGTTCCTCTGAAAGGGGGTCTCCTACCCGGGAGCATCATCGGAAGAAGAAACCCGCGAGGGCGGGATCGGTGGACGCTCCTGGTTCCTCGAGGGCCAGGTCGCATAGCCCCGATTCCCGTCCCGGGTCCTTGGAGTCGGAAAGGCCGTCAAAACATCCTCGACTCGAGGTGGACTTGCCCGCTCACGTAAGTACTGTTGTCCTCGTGGACTCGCCTCCGAAGGACCCGATGTCGGGCCCGACGCCGTCGGGGCCCGAGTCGGGGGCTGCTGGGTCTCCTGAGCTCGGACTCAGGTTGACGGCCTTGGAGTGCAGTTTGTCTGCCTTCTTGGACCAGCAGCGGGCATTGATCGCTGGCCTCGCTGGCGCTTCTGCCCTGACCGCCGGGACGTCGACCTCCAAGTCGACCCCGGAGACCGAGCCGATCCTCGAGTCCATAAGGGTTCGAGTCGGTCGAGGTCTCCTTCGGCCTCCCCTTCGGGACCGAGGTCGTCGACGCTGACTCCCTCGGCGTCGGGGCGGATGGCATCAGTGCCCGCCTGACCGGAGCCGGTCGACTCCTCCTCCGAGGAGTCGGCCTGGGAATCTGAGGACGAAGAGTCACCTGGTTCCTTTCGGACTCGGTGTGTCCCTTCGGACTCCCCCGAGTCCGAACCTCGGAGACGGTCCCCCCCGGAGGATACCCGGTTCTCGGACTTCGTGAGGGATATGGCCAAAGCCTTGGCCTTCCCTGCGGATCCCGAGGAGGAGCCTCGAGTCGAAGAACTCGATGCCCTCCAATATGACTCTCCCCCGAAGGAGGCCTTTATTGTACCGGTTCCTCCAATGCTGGAACGGCTTCTCTTCCGCATGTGGGAGAGCCCGGCGTCGTCGCCGGTGTTAAGCAAGCGGGTCGATTCCATTTATCGAGTCCGCAAGAGCCCCGGGTTCCAAAAGGCACAACTACCGCACCATTCCATGGTGGTGGAATCGGCCATACATAGACTGAAGAGTCAAAAAATGCACTCCTCGGTGCCCCCTGGTAGGGAAGCCCGAAGCCTGGATGCCCTCGGTAGGAAGTGCTTCCAGGGCTCTATGCTTGCTTGTCGAGTCCAGACATACCAGCTTTACATGGGCATGTATCTCCGAGACCTGGCTAAGGAAATAGCCGGGTTCTCTGCTGGTCTCTCCGACGAACCTTTGCAGAGGTTCCAATCCTTGTCTACTGGCATTCGGGAGTGCTCCAAGTTTATCTCTCGAGCAGCCTATGATGGTTTTGAGGCTTCGGCTCGAGTAACTGCGGCCGGCATCGGTGGACGCCGCCAGGCTTGGCTTCAGACGTCCGACCTCGAGCCCTGGGTACAGGACAAGTTGGTCGATGTCCCCTGCCGAGGTGATAACCTCTTTGGCAAGCCCATGGATGAGAAGGCTGCACAAATCGAGACGGAGACTCTCACCAGGACTCGTCTCTCAAGGAAGACTTCTGCTCCTTTTCAAAAGAAGAAGGCCTCGGGGAAAAAGCCCTTTTACCCGAGGAAGGGTGCTGCCTATAAATACTACCCTCAGTATCAGGCCTCACCAGCTCCCCCACAGGGAAAGCAGGCCAAGGGTCGGGGTAATGGGCCCCGTAGGCAGCCAGCCCCCAAGCCTGCACCACCGGCCCCTGCTCAGCAGGGTGGGGGTTTTTGACTTTCTCAGCATAGCCTCTCCCCCTCAGCTGGTTTCTCTCAGCACAGGAGGCCGGCTAGTCCACTTTGCCCACAGGTGGTCCAACATCACCACAGATACCTGGGTGCTTCAGATAGTTCAAAAGGGCTATCTTCTTCATTTTCACCAGGTACCTCCCTCCTACTTTCCAGGGGAACCATCCAGACTCCCTCTGCACAGGGACTTACTCCTTCAGGAGTTAGCAAGTCTTGTTCATGAACAAGCCGTGGAACCGGTGCCCCACCACCTGAAGGGTCAGGGGTTTTATTCCCGATACTTCCTGATTCCGAAAAGAACAGGAGGCCTCAGACCCATCCTAGACTTGCGCAACCTCAACAAGTTCCTTGCAAAGGAAAAGTTCAAAATGCTTACCCTTGGAATCCTGCTGCCCTACCTCCAGCAGGGAGACTGGCTATGCTCCTTAGATCTGAAGGATGCGTATACTCATATCCTTATTCATCCAGACCACAGACAATACCTTAGGTTTGTGGTGGACGGACGCCATTACCAGTACAGAGTACTGCCTTTCGGCCTATCCTCCGCCCCCAGAGTGTTCACCAAATGCTTAGCAGTGGTGGCGGCCTATCTGAGACTTCAGGGTCTCTTTGTGTTCCCATACCTGGACGACTGGCTCATCAGAGCCCAGTCTGCCCCAGAAGCCACTCAGGCTACTCATCGCACGGTGGCTCTGCTCCAGCACTTGGGATTTGTCATAAACTTTGCAAAGTCCACTTTGCTCCCCTCTCAGGATCTCGAATTCATCGGCGCCAGGTTGGACACTCTTCAGGCGCGGGCCTTCATGCCTCTGGACAGGGCCCAAAGGTTCATGGATCTCGCCAGCCGCTTTCACAGCAATTCCCTGGTCTCGGCCAGGCAATTTCTGAGACTGCTCGGCCATATGGCTTCCACGGTCCATGTAACCCCCTATGCCCGCCTGAACATGCGACCTGCTCAATGGTGCCTTCGCAAACAATGGCATCAGGCCACTGGGAGCCTAGCGGACTCCGTACAGATCTCCGACCAGCTGGTCTCCTCTCTGCGATGGTGGCTTCACCTGCCAAACCTAGTGCTCGGGGTGACTTTTCAGCCCCCTGCACATTCTCAGGTCCTGACGACCGATGCTTCTCTCCAGGGCTGGGGAGCACATTGCCAAGGGACTTGTACTCAGGGTCTCTGGACTCCTTGGGAGTCCACTCAGCAGATCAACTTCCTGGAGCTCAGAGCCATCCGCCTAGCGCTCAAAGCCTTCTCTCACCTGATTTCTCACCAGTCAGTACTTGTCCAGACAGACAATCAGGTTGCCATGTTCTACGTGAACAAGCAAGGCGGAACCGGCTCCTTCCTTCTCTGTCAGGAGGCACAGAAGCTCTGCTCTTGTGCCGTCCATCGCAACATCGTCCTCAAAGCTGTCTATCTCCCAGGTCAAGAAAACTACCTGGCAGACAAACTGAGCAGGATCCTCCAACCGCACGAGTGGAGATTGGATCCGCTTGTGGTTCAGAGGATCTTTCTCCGGTGGGGCCTCCCCACCATGGATCTGTTCGCCAGTCCTCTGAACCGGCAGCTTCCCAGATTCTGCTCTCGACAGCCACATCCTCTCCGGGTAGCGGCAGATGCTTTTCTGATTCCATGGTCCACAGGCCTCTTGTATGCCTTTCCACCCAAGCCTCTGGTGTCTCGGACGCTCTTCAAAGTTCTCAGAGACAAGGCATCGATGATCCTAGTGGCTCCCCGGTGGCCGAGACAACCTTGGTTCCCGCTTCTGATGCAGCTGGCGGTGGACACCCCTCTTCCTCTGGGGTTTCAGCCCGACCTCCTCTCGCAGGATCAGGGGACGCTCCTGCACCCCAACCTCCGGTCCCTTCATCTGATGGCCTGGCTGCTGAAAGGGTAGTCCTTGCTCCTCTCCAGCTACCTCCAGATGTGGAAGAGGTCGTCTTGGCCTCCAGGAGGCCTTCCACCCGAAAGTCCTACGCTCTTAAGTAGCGTCGGTTCTCCGTCTGGTGTACTCAGCAGTCTCAAGACTCCTTCTCCTGTTCAGCATCAGTGGTCTTGCAGTACTTGCTTTCTCTTTCCAATCTTGGACTTAAGTCCAACTCGGTCAAGGTCCACCTCAGTGCTCTTTCTGCGCATCACATGCCAGTGGATGGTAGACATCTTTCCAGCCACCCTCTGGTGGCTCGTTTTATCAGAGGCCTCCTTCTCCTTAAACCACCTTTGCGCCCGCCAGCCCCGAACTGGGATCTCAATGTGGTTTTACAGCGGCTTACCTGTCCGCCTTTTGAGCCTATGGCTACCTGTCCTCTTCGTTTTCTTTCCTGGAAAACCTTGTTCTTGGTGGCCCTCACTTCTGCTAGACGCGTTAGTGAGCTGCAGGCCCTGGTATCTGATCCTCCTTACACTAGGTTCTACAAGAACCGGGTAGTCCTACGGACTCACCCTAAATTTCTTCCTAAAGTGGTTTCCCCTTTTCACATCAACCAGGAGGTGGTACTTCCGACCTACTTTCCCAGGCCACACTCCAGCCGAGCTGAAATGGTCCTGCATACCCTGGACTGTAGAAGGGCGCTGAACTTCTACCTGGACCGTACGCGGGGGCACCGAAGGGCTGTTCAGCTCTTCGTGTCTTATGACCCCAACAAGTTGGGGCTCCCTGTCTCCAAGCGTACTCTGTCCATCTGGATTGCGGACTGCATCGCTTGGACTTACGAGGCTGCGGGCCTCGTGCTGGAAGGTAGAGTCACAGCTCATCGTGTTCGGGCGAAGGCTGCGTCAGTGGCTTACCTCCGCTCTGTTCCGTTGGCAGACATCTGCCAGGCCGCTACTTGCAGCCCATTACTGCCTGGAGAGGGAGTCCCGCAGGGACAGTGCTTTCGGACAGGCAGTCCTCCGTAACCTCTTCGAGGTATAGGCAACTCCTACCCTCCATCCCGGATGTTGGGCTACCGGTTGGAGACGTATTCAGAGAAGATTCCTTCCTTCTGCGCTGCTGAGCTAGAGGGAGCTCATTTTTGTGCTTAGGGTCTCCGGTAGCCTTAAGCTTGGGAGTCCCATATGTGAGGACTGACTTCCTGCTTGGTCCTGGAGAAAGCGTAGTTACTCACCTGTAACAGGTGTTCTTCAGGAGCAGCAGGAATCAGTCCTCACAACCCTCCCTCCTCCCTTTGGAGTTGCAGTTTTATGCTTTCGTTTTTGCTAATTTTTGCTGTCTTTTTGCTATGTCATCTGACTGAGCAAGATGGCACCCTTGGGCGGGAAGAGGACCGCGCATGCGCGCTGCAATTCCCAAAGGCTTTCTTTGAAAGCTGGGGAAAATTGCTCCGCGAGGGCTCCGTCGGCGCCAACGTCACCCATATGTGAGGACTGATTCCTGCTGTTCCTGGAGAACACCTGTTACAGGTGAGTAACTACGCTTTCTGCATCTCTCTCAAGCGGCACCTCTGGAGTTAGGGCACGCTCCAGATCTCCTTTCTCAGGAGAACGGGATGCTATGGCACCCGAATCCCCAGTCCCTGCACCTCACGGCCTGGTTGCAGAAGGCTTAGACCTACAGGATCTCAACCTGTCTCAGCAGGTAAAAGATATCCTTCGAGCTTCTAGGAAACTTTCCACAAGAAGATCTTATGCCTTCAAGTGGGAACATTTTACTATATGGTGCTCCAGGAGGGGATTAAACCCCCTGCTCGTACCCTTAGAATCGATACTAGAGTATCTCCTTCACTTATCGAATTCTTGGTTAAAAGCCAATTCGGTTAAGAGTCCATCTTAGTGCAATTGCAGCTTCTTTATAAGCTTCTGAATGGACAACCAATTTCCTCTCATCCACTCATATCAAGATTTATGAGAGGCCTTCTATTAACCAAACCTCCCATCAAGCCACCACCGGTGGCATTGGAACCTAAATCTAGTTCTCGGGCAGCTCATGAAGCCGCCCTTTGAGCCTTTAGCCATCGCAGCCCTTAGGATTTTGACCTGGAAGGTCATCTTCCTAATTTCAATCACCTCTGCCCGTCGCATCAGTGAATTGCAAGCTTTAGTGGCTGAAACTCCTTATACTAGGTTACAACATAAGGTTGTTCTTCGAATTCACCCTCATTTTATGCCAAAGGTAGTTTCGCCTTTTCATTTAAATCAATTAATTTACCTTCCTGTATTTTTTCCCAGGCCTCACGCCTCTAATGCAGAAAGGAACCTTCATACTTTGGATTGCAAAAGGGCCTTGGCCTTTTACATACAAAGAACACAGCAATATAGAAAGTCTTCACAACCTTTTATAGCTTTTGACCCTAGTCATTTGGGATGTCCAGTCTCCAGAAGAACTTTATCTAAATGGATTGCCCAATGCATATCCTTTACTTTTATTGTAAACCGCTTAATGTTTTTTTGACAAAGCGGTCTATCAAGTGATGGAATAAAGATAAAGATACTTATGAGTAAGGGTCTTCCTCTTCAGGACCATGTCACAGCTCATAATGTCAGGGCCATGGCAGCTTCTATGGCTAATCTCCACTCTGTATCGATGACATTTGTCGAGCAGCCACCTGGGCTTCGGTACACACCTTCATAGCCCACTACTGCCTAGATAAAGCCTCCCGTCGGGATGCCTTCTTTGGCCAAGCTGTTCTTCAAAACCTTTTTTAAACGTAAACCAACTCCTACCCACCAACCCTGGTGGGATGCCAGAGATCCATGGGAGGAAGGATCCTCACCCTTGACGGTGGCACCTTCCTGGGGCTATCTCCCTGGCATCTTCAGCTAGCGAGTCCCCATATGTGAGGACTAAATTCCTGCTTGTTCCTGGAGATAGCGTAGTTACTCACCTGTAACAGGTGATCTCCAGGAACAGCAGGAATTTAGTCCTCACAACCCACCCACTTCCCCTAGGAGTTGTCACTCTCTCTCTCGCTTTGTCTCTTTCCTCTCTCCCTCTATCCTTTCACTCAGCTACAAATTTAACTGAAGAGGGACAGTTGGAAAGGCAGGAAGGCAGCGTGCATGTGCTGAGGGATGCTCCCAAAAGCGTTCTTATTGGACGCTGGGGAGCGTTCCCACGCAGGCTCCGACGGTACCCATATGTGAGGACTAAATTCCTGCTGTTCCCGGAGATCACCTGTTACAGGTGAGTAACTATGCTTTATCGAGCTGGATCACAGAAGTGATTAAGGTTCCCTTCTACTAACACTTAGCTCAAGCTATTTGCTGCATGGCCAATTTTATTCTTATGGGCTGTGTGGTAGATGGCTCAAACTAATTGTTAGTAAAAAGAAGTCCCTAGAGTTTAGGATCTTATTTCTTTTTGGTGTGCTTTGAAAACTTTGCGCTTTGGGTATTAGAGTTTTTAGTGGTGGTTAATTTTTAAGGGGTTGGTTTTTTTATATATATAATTTTTGGATATGTAATCTTTGAATCACTTTTGTTCCTTATCATCCCTCCACTCCAGTCCCGCATCTCTGGGTAGTATACCTCCTCCAGCAGCTTGGAGACTGAGCTTGTCATCTTTTTCATGACACTAGTGTACATATGCAGCTGGCACCGCCCACCAGCCCCTATATGCTCAGTCTCCAAACAGCTGGAGGAGGTTGTGAGCCAGGGTGCTGGACTCACTGAAGGGACAAGTAGGGAGATAGGTTTAGTTAGTTTGCTTTTATTTCCCCTGTTAAGGTGAAGTTTTCTTTGTTTTTAAAGGCAGAAGTAAAAAAAAAAAAAAAAACAGAAGCTAAAGAAAACCCAGGGGACAACAGGGCTGAGGAGAGGATATTCCTTCTTCCCCCTCTCCCCACAGGATTTCAGGGGGGAATTCTGTGGGGGCCTTCCTCAGTCCGAGATTTCTGGCTGCTCCCGAACCCGTTATCGGGTGAGGAGCTGCTGCAGTTGCTTGACAGGAATGAAAGCTGGCAGCCCCTAGTCACCCCCCCCCCCCTCAGCACCGAAGCCAGGAAGGAAGGCTGAGCGTGAGTGGTAGAAAAGCCATGCGGCAAAGAGGCTCCAAGGTAAGAGTGGCGGGGGGGGGGGGGAGTACAGCAGAAACCTCTAACAACCGCCAGAACACGAGGAGACAAAAGAGCGGCCTGCAGCTGCATGTTTGGGAGCCTACAGCGGTGTGGGAATCTCCAACCGCTGCAAGTAGGCGCAATTTCTTCTTATTCAGGCCCACATTTCTTTAACCCCCTGCTGTGTTTTGGGTGCCCTGGAGAAGCAGCCACCGGAGAATAAAGCATGACACAGCAGCCTCTTCCTTGGTATCAAGGGGCGTGAACCCCACTTAATCCTTAAGCATTCCTTGTGTTATACAGCTCAAGAAAACAGAAATCAGGAAAAGGAAGCCTTCCGCAAAACCAAGTATAGGAGAACCAGCGGAGGGCAAATACCACGGTCAAACACTTTAATAAAACCAGAGGAACTTTATTGTAGACCTAACTTTACAAGTTTCGGCCCTAGGCCTTCGTCAGGAGTCTAAAAACAGACACACAAACATACAGTTACAGTATAAATAATGAAAAAATAATGATAGTAAAAGAGGAAGGGCAAAAGTGGTATTGTCAGACTCAAGGGTGCAGGGGAGAAATATGTAGAAGCTGATAAGGATAAAGCGGAATTGCTTAACAAATATTTCTGTTCTGTATTCACAGTTGAAGAACCAGGAGTAGGACCTCAGAAAACACCCACAAACAGGAACAGAAGCGAGGGACATCTTGAACAATTTTCAGAAGACTGTTCGTGAGAAACTAGCTCAACTTAAAGTAGACAAAGCGATGGGACCGGATGGGATACACCCTAGAATACTGAGGGAACTTGGGGACGTTCTAGCAGCTCCACTGACTCACCTTTTCAATGCCTCGTTGGAGTCAGGAGTGGTGCCAAAGGACTGGAGAGAGGCTCATGTGGTGCCTTTACACAAAAGCGGAAGTAATGATGTGGTTGAAAACTACAGGCCAATTAGTTTAACTTCGCTGGTGAGTAAATTTTTGGAAACGCTGCTGAAAGAGAAAATAGTGAGGTTTCTGGAGCCAGCGGATTACAGGATCCGAGGCAGCATGGATTCACCAGAGGCAGGTCTTGTCAGACAAATCTGATTGATTTCTTTGATTGGATGACTAGGGAGTTGGACCGAGGGAGAGCCCTAGATGTGGTGTATTTGAATTTCAGTAAAGCCTTTGACACTGTTCCTCACAGGCGATTTATTAACAAACTGAGCACCCTAGGGATGGACCCTAAAGTTACTGCTTGGGTTAGAAATTGGTTGGGTGGGAGGCGACAAAGAGTACAGGTAAATGGAGCTCACTCTGAGGAGAAGGATGTTACCAGTGGTGTGCCCCAAGGATCTGTCCTTGGTCCGATTCTTTTTAACATCTTTGTTAGTGATATAGCGGAAGGGCTGTCGGGTAGGGTTTGCCTCTTTGCGGATGATACCAAAATCTGCAATAGAGTAGACACCCAGGAAGGTGTAGATAACATGAGGAGGGATCTATCTAAGCTTGAAGAATGGTCTAGAATTTGTCAGCTGGGATTTAATGTTAAAAAATGTAAGGTCATGCATTTGGGCTGCAGCAATCCAAGGGAGCAATATTCTGTAGGGGGTGAAGTACTTTTGTCCACTAAAGAAGAGCGGGACCTAGGCGTGGTTGTGTTTGATGATCTTAAAGTAGCTAAACAGGTAGAAAAGGCAACCGCAAAAGCTAGAAGGATGCTTGGGTGCATACGGAGAGGAATGGCTAGCAGAAAAAAGGAGGTGATAGTGCCTCTACATAAGTCTTTGGTGCGACCTCATTTGAAGTATAGTGTGCAATTCTGGAGACCACACCTTCAAAAGGATGTGAACAGGATGGTGGCTGCTAAAATGGTTAGTGGTCTTCATTATAAAGCTTATGAGGACAGACTTAAGGATCTTAATATGTACACCTTAGAGCAGGGGTCTCAAACTCAAATTGCTTTGAGGGCCAAATGAGGACTTGTAAAGTAACCCGGGGGCCGCACAAGACGCAGGCCTAATTTGCATAAGGGACCTCATTTGCATAAATATTTGCATAATGTTACCATAAACTAACTTTTAGTAAACATGCCTCTTAATGAGCGTATGGATAAAGAAAGACTAAAAGATTTCTACATTACTATAATCCAGTGCCAACCGCCAGGCACATTAGGAAACTACTACAAACACTGCCCATTTAGAACCCATAGCAAACCCACCGTATCGTAACAGCACTACCAGGACTCACAAAGCACCATACCCTAACTATCAAAAGGCAACACTGCAAATATTAAACCAATACATTTCAGAGAATAACAATACATGACCTACTGGGGAAAGAGAACAAGTGGCAATGTCAAATAGGAATTACATAAACAGAATACCTCAGCTCAGTTACACATGCAGAACATACACCATCACCAAACAAGGAATCAAAATTTAGAAACAGGAAGACAATAATTAAACTGGGAACCCCAAAAGCCAAACTTGGAATGTACAACAACACTGTAGAAATAAAACTATAAATTAATTTCCTCTTGTATTAAATAAAGCACAGACGTTAATGATGCACATTTCCCAGAGCTGACATATTCCAGTTAATTCAAAATAAAGAGATATTTTTCTACCTTTTGTGCATTTTTTTTTTCAGTTGCAATTGTGCCAGCCACTTTCTTCTGGTTTCTTGGTGTCTTCTGCTAACTCTCCATGGTCTGCTGTCCATTTGTACTTTCTTCTCTCTTCTAGTTTTTTTCCTTTCTCTCTCTGCATCTGCTTTAACATACTAATCTTTTTCCTTTTGCTCTTTCCTCATTCCTATTTCATCCACTCAAATTTTACCCCTCCATTCTCAATCCACACTTACTCACCCAGTACCTGGCCAATTGTAGATTTTTCTTCCCTCCCACACAAAATATTTGTTCCCCTCCCCCCCAGCCCTATCCCATTCTAATCCTCCCCCAACATCAGCTCCCTTGTAGTTTCAGCCCCACCCAGCATCTGCTCCCTTCTAGTCCCCGCATCATCAGCCCATTCCAGTCCTATTCTAGCCCCACCATCAGCCCATTTCCTGTCCTTGCTCCCCCCAACTAAGCCCATTTCCAGTCCTAGCTCCCTCCCCTCACAGCCCATTTCCTTTCTAAGCCCCCTCCCCATCAGCCCATTTCCATTCCAAGCCCCCCTCCCCATCAGCCCATTTCCATTCCAAGCCCCCTTCCACTCAGCCCATTTCCATTCCAAAACCCCGTCCACATCAGTTATTTGTAGTTCAAGCCCCCCCTTCTACTCAGCCCATTTCCAGTCCTAGCAACCCCCCCAGTCCATTACCAGTTCTAGCCCCCCCATAGCCCATTACCAGTCCTAAGCCCCCCAACAGCCCACTTCCAGTCCTAACCCTCCCATCACCCCATTTTCATTCTTAGCCCCCCCATAACCCCATTTTCAGTCTTAGCCCCCCCCAATCAGACCACCTCCAGTCCTAACCCCATCTGCCCATTTCCAGTCCTCGCCCCCCCATAGCCCATTACCATTCCTAAGCCCCCCAACAGCCCACTTCCAGTCCTAACCCTCCCATCACCCCATTTTCATTCTTAGCCCCCCCATAACCCCATTTTCAGTCTTAGCCCCCCCCAATCAGACCACCTCCAGTCCTAACCCCATCTGCCCATTTCCAGTCCTCGCCCCCCCATAGCCCATTACCATTCCTAAGCCCCCCAACAGCCCACTTCCAGTCCTAACCCTCCCATCACCCCATTTTCATTCTTAGCCCCCCCATCACCCCATTTTTAGTCTTAGCCCCCCCCAATCAGACCACCTCCAGTCCTAACCCCATCTGCCCATTTCCAGTCCTCGCCCCCCCATAGCCCATTACCATTCCTAAGCCCCCCAACAGCCCACTTCCAGTCCTAACCCTCCCATCACCCCATTTTCATTCTTAGACCCCCCCCATAACCCCATTTTTAGTCTTAGCCCCCCCCCAATCAGACCACCTCCAGTCCTAACCCCATCTGCCCATTTCCAGTCCTAACCCCCCCCCCCCAATCAGGCCAAGTAAATAAACTAAAAACAAAACCCTGTCGTCTGCTGCTGCTGCTGCTGCTGCTGCCGCCGCCGTGGTAGCAGCACAATCAGCTGTTCGCGGTCCCTTCTCCTATGCCCGGAAGAGCCCCGAGTCTGCTCCTTTAGCGGTGAGCTTTTCAAGCCGCGAAGAGAGTATTTTCCTCTCGCGCGGCTTGACAAGCCGCGCGAGAGGGAAATATTCTCTTTGCATCTTGAAAAGCCCGCCGCTAAAGGAGCAGACTCGGGGCTCTTCCGGGCTGAGGAGAAGGGACCGCGAACAGCTGATTGTGCTGCTACCACGGCGGCAGCAGCAGCAGAAGACAGGGTTTGTGTTTTTTTTTTTTCCTCCGTCGCGGGCCGCACAAAGTTCGGTTGCGGGCCGCATGCGGTCCGCGGGCCGCGTGTTTGAGACCCCGGCCTTAGAGGAAAGGCGGGATAGAGGTGATATGATTGAGATGTTTAAATACCTCCGTGGCATAAATGTTCAGGGAGAGAGCCTCTTTCAATTGAATGCAAGTTCTACGAGGGGACATGGGATGAGGGTGAATGGGGATAGATTCAGGAGTGATATGCAGAAATATTTCTTTACGGAAAGAGTGGTGGATCCGTGGAATAGTCTCCCAGTGGAGGTGGTAGAGCTGAGGACAGTAACTGAATTCAAAAAACATGGGACAAACACAGAGGATCTCTAAAGGTAAGAAGGGGACCGTTGTAGTTGTGGATATGGAAGAACAGACTACATAGGCCATGTGGTCTTTTTCTGTCGTCATATTTGTATGTTTCTATAATAATAATAAAATAAAAAAACAAATTATACAGTACCAGGGGGTACAAAAAGTAAACGACGTACCCGTCTTAATGGGTGGAACAAACCACTCTTTCCAATCTGAAGTAATAAACAAATAGGTTAAAATGAACAAATGACTAATAGGATAAGAGGGAGGGAGGAAAACAATGTGTACACAGACATGCATAAAACCATCAATTCATACATATAGGCATATGGAAACGAAATCTGAAAAACAATAAATGTTTTTATAATGTTTTATAAATGGGGGGGAAGGGTGGACAGGAGGACCACAATGAGGGATATAAAATTATATAAACATATCATAAAGACATAAATAAATGAGAAATGCAAGTGCATCAAAACTGCTTGGAACTACTGCAAAAGCAATTTCTCCAGGACCAAGCAGGAAGTCAGTCCTCACATATGGGTGTCATCGATGCCGATGAAGCCCCAGCGGAGCATTTCCCCAGCTTTCTATGAAAGCCTTTGGGAATGCAGGCACGCATGCGCGGTTCCCTTCCCGCCTTAAGGTGCCATCTTACCTCAGTCTCTCTTTTTCCGAGAAGCCCACCGGACGTGCATCCTGTCATCCCGGATAAAAGTTTCATTTTTTCGGCGATTCTCACTATTTTTCTTACCAGTTCGATGCCGGTTCCCCTCCCGCTGGGTTCGGTACACCGGTATCGAGCCCGATTCTTCTTTTTGGTTTTTGCCCTTCGTGGCTGGCGTTCGCGCCCTTTTTTGATTTTTCCCTGGAAGGCTGGTCCTTTGACCTCGCAGGGACTCTTTTTTCCCCGATGCCTCCAGCGGTTTCAAAAAGTGTGATCGGTGTAAGAAGTTGATGTCTCTCACCGAGACACACGACTGCTGCCTTCGGTGCCTCGGTCCTAATCACGACCCTAAGACGTGTGGACCATGTGGGAAGATGTCTTCCAAGGCACTGCAAAGTCGCCAGCAGCAGAAAAAAAGGCTTTTCTCGGACTCAGCCTCCGGCCTGGCCCGAACCTCGTCTGAGGCCTCGACATCTCGGGATTCGGATCCTGTGCGCCGTCGAAGCTCCTCGGACAGGGGGTCCCCCGACCGGGAACGGAAGAGGAAGAAGCGGCTCGAGGGCGTCGTCGGAAGAGGTCCCTGGCTCCTCGAGGGCCAGGTCTAAGACCCCCGACCGTCGCCCTGGGCCCTTGGAACAAGAGAAGCCTGCTAAAGTTCCTCGCGTGGAGCCTGAGACTGCTGGACACGTAAGCCCCTTAGTCCTTGAGAACTCTCCTCCCAGAGAGCCGACGTCGGGCCCGGCGCCGCCGGGGCCCGAGTCGGTGGCTGCTGCGTCTCCCGAGCTGAGTCTCAGGATGACAGCCTTGGAGAGCAGACTGTCTGCCTTCATGGAGCAGCAGCGGGCACTGATGGCCAGCCTGTCTGGCGCATCTGCCCTGACCACCGGGACATCGACATCGAAGTCGACCCCGGAGACCGAGCCGATACTCGAGTCCATCATGGCTCGAAGTCGACCTCGGTCACGGTCTCCCTCGACTTCCCGTTCGGGACCGAGGGCGTCGACGCCAGTGCCTCCGGCGTCGGGGCGGGTGCTCCAGGGCCCCGCGGGGTTGGATCCTGACTCCTTTTCGGACGAGTCCACCTGGGAAACGGAGGATGAGGAGTCCCTCGACACCTTCAAGACTCGGTGCGTCCCCTCAGATTCACCGCAGTCTGAGCCCCGGAGTAGATCCCCTCCGGAGGACACCCGGTTCTCGGAGTTTGTCCGGTATATGGCCACCGCGTTGGCTATTCCGGCGGACCCCGAGGAAGAGCCTCGAGCTGAAGAGCGCGAGGCCCTGCAGTATGACTCTTCTCCGAAGGAGGCCTTTACTGTCCCGGTTCCTCCGATGCTGGAACGGCTCCTCTTCCGCATGTGGGAGGCACCGGCCTCGGCGCCGGTTCTAAGCAAGCGAGTCGATTCAATTTATTGACTCCGGAAGAGCCCTGGCTTTCAGAAGGCGCAGCTACTGCACCATTCCATGGTGGTGGAATCGGCCATGCATTGTCTGAAAAGCCAGAAGATGCACTCTGTGGTGCCCCCCGGCAGGGAGGCCCGGAACCTCGATGGTGTGGGTAGAAAGTGCTTCCAAGGCTCGATGCTTGCTTGCCGTGTCCAGTCTTACCAGCTGTACATGGGCATGTACTTGCGAGACCTGGCCATGGAGTTGGTCGGGTTCTCTGCTGGTCTCTCCGGGGAGCCCTTGCAGAGATTCAAGTCCTTGTCCTCAGGGATTCGGGACTGCTCGAAGTTTATGTCCCACGCTGCCTACGATGGCTTCAAGGCTTCGGCCCGAGTTGCAGCAGCTGGCATCGCGGCTCGACGCCAGGCATGGCTGCAGTCATCGGACCTCGAGCCATGGGTTCAGGACAAGTTGGTCGATGTCCCTTGCCGAGGTGAAATCCTTTTTGGCAAGCCCATGGCCGAGAAGGCCGCACAGCTCGAGACAGAGCACCTTACTAGGACAAGGCTGTCTAGGAAGATCTCTGCCCCTTCTCACAAGAAGAAGGCCTTGGGTAAGAAGCCCTTTTACCCGAGGAAGGGCACTGCCTACAAACAGTACCCTCAATATCAGGCTGCCCAAGCTGCACCCCAGGGTCAGCAAGCCAAGGGGCAGGGTAATGGGCCCCGTAGGCAGAGGACCACCAAGCCTCCGGCCACTGCTCCCACTCAGCAGGGTGGGGGCTTTTGACTCCTTGAGCGTAGCCTCTCCATCCCTGCTCTCCCAACCCTGCACAGGAGGTCGCCTCGCCCTCTTTACCCACATCACTGGGGACAGTTGGGTGTTAAACATAGTCCACAGGGGCTATGCACTGTATTTTCACCAACTGGGAGGAGTAGCCTAGTGGTTGGGGCAAGGTACTTCAGGCCGGAAGGTCGGGGGTTCAAATCCCACTAGAGGACAGCAACCTTGGGCCGGAAGGACTGGGGTTTCTAGTCCCACAGGTGCTCCTTGTGGTCTTGGGCAAGCCACTTAACCCTCCATAGCCCATGTTCCCTGTAAGTATTAGTGTATGTGTCTCATATCCCCGCGTGTTAAATGTATCCCCCAATTGTGTTGTGACCGCTTTGATTGAAGGATAAGGCGGTATACAAAAACTGTCTAAATAAATAAATAAATAAATAAAACTGCCTCCGCCATACTTTCCAGGGGAGCCTCCAAGGCCTCCCCTGCACACAGACCACCTCCTTCAAGAGCTTCAAGATCTGTTGGTGGACAGGGCGGTAGAGCCTGTGCCTCCCCACTTGCAAGGTCACGGATTCTACTCCAGGTATTTCCTGGTGCTCAAAAGAACCGGTGGCTTTCGACCCATTCTGGACCTCAGGAACCTCAACAAGTTCCTAGAGAAAGAAAAGTTCAAGATGCTTACTCTTGGAACACTTCTGCCCTACCTCCAGCAGGTTGATTGGCTATGCTCCTTAGATCTAAAGGATGCGTACACCCACATCCTCATTCATCCAGACCACAGAAAGTACCTCAGGTTCATTGTGGGAGGAAACCATTATCAGTACAGAGTACTGCCCTTTGGCCTCACCTCCGCTCCCAGGGTCTTTACCAAATGCCTGGCAGTGGTGGCGGCCATCCTGAGAAATAAGGGAATCTTTGTCTTCCCCTATCTGGATGACTGGCTCATCAGGGGTCAGACGTGCCAGGAGGACAGACAAGCCACCCTCAGAACTATTGCTCTTCTTCAAAACCTGGGGTTTGTAATAAACTTCGCAAAGTCCACTTTGCTCCCCTCCAAGAACTTGGAGTTCATAGGAGCACGGCTGGACTCTCTGCTGGCAAAGGCTTTCTTGCCAGAAGACAGGGCACAAAGATTGATAGCCTTGGCAAACCAGTTTCTCAGCAGGTCATTCGTCTCCGCCAGACTCTGCCTGAGGCTTCTAGGCCACATGGCTTCGACAGTACATGTGACACCCAATGCCAGGCTCCATATGAGGCCTGCACAGTGGTGCCTTCGGACTCAGTGGTCACAGGCCACAGGCAGCCTCAGGGACAGGATAAGGGTGTCCAGACAATTTCTGAACTCCCTCAGCTGGTGGTTGCACCCACCCAATCTACTAAAAGGCGTGCCTTTTCAAATTACTGGGTACACAGTGGTACTGACCACAGACACCTCCCTGCAGGGCTGGGGAGCTCATTGTCTGAACAAGTGCACCCAGGGCCTGTGGTCCCCTTGGGAGGCTGCACATCAGATCAACCTCCTAGAACTCAGAGCTATTCGATTAGCACTCAAAGTTTTCTCTCCTACCCTGACTCATCAATCTGTCCTGGTTCAGACAGACAAACAAGTAGCCATGTTTTATGTGAACAAACAGGGCGGGACTGGGTCCAGACTCCTCTGTCGGGAGGCTCGGGACCTTTGTTCATTTGCCCTCAAGCACAACATGCTCCTCAAGGCTGTGTACCTTCCAGGCCAGGACAACTACCTGGCTGACAAGTTGAGCAAGATTCTACAGCCCCACGAGTGGTAGCTGCATCTTTAGTGGTTCAGAAGAACTTCCTAAAATGGTGTCTCCCCTTGATAGATCTCTTTGCCAGTCCACTGAACAGGCAACTGCCCAAGTTCTGCTCCAGGCAACCGCATCCTCTGAGACTAGCAGCGGATGCTTTTCTGATTCCCTGGTCTCAGGGCCTCCTGTATGCGTTTCCTCCCACGCCCTTGGTGGCCCGAACTCTCTTCAAGATTCTTCAAGACAAGACCTCTGCCCTGCTGGTGGCTCCCAGGTGGCCGAGACAGCCTTGGTTTCTACTTCTGCTTCAACTGGCAGTGGAGCCCCCTCTGCCTCTGGGGTTGAAACCTGACCTTCTCTCACAGGAGCAGGGTTCCTTTCTGCGCCCCAATCTCAAAGCTCTCAATTTGATGGCCTGGAGGCTGCAAGGGTAGTTTTGGCTCCCTGGGGCCTCCCTCAGGAAGTTGAGGAGGTTGTCCTAGCCTATAGGAAACAGTCCACTAGGAAAACCTATGCTCTCAAATGAAAAAGGGTTTCTCTGTGGTGTCAACTCCGTACAGAGGATCCTTTCTCCTGTACTGTGCCAGTAGTGCTTCAGTACTTACTGCACTTGTCTAATCAGGGACTTAAGTCCAATTCTGTTCGGGTCCACCTCTCAGCTCTAGCAGCTCACCACTCACTGGTGGAAGGACATTCTCTGTCGGTTCACCCCTTGGTGTCCCGCTTTCTCAGGGGCTTGCTTTTGCTCAAGCCTCCAATCCGTCGTCCTGCTCCTGAGTGGGAGTTGAATGTGGTCTTGCAGCAGCTGACTCGCCCACCCTTTGAGCCGATGGCTACTTGCACTCTATGCTTCCTGTCCTGGAAGACACTCTTCTTGGTAGCCCTTACCTCGGCTAGGAGAGTGAGTGAGCTTCAGGCCCTGGTCTGTGATAGGCCTTACACTCGCTTTTATAGGAACAGGGTTGTCCTTAGGACTCATCCAAAGTTCCTTCCAAAAGTTGTCTCCTTCCACCTTAACCAAGAGGTGGTTCTTCCAACATTTTTCCCTAGGCCTCATACAAGCCAGGCTGAAGCAGTCCTTCATACCCTGGACTGTAGGAGGGCCTTATCCTTCTACCTTGACCGTACACAGGGACATAGAAGGGCTACTCAGCTCTTCATATCTTTTGACCCTAATAAGTTAGGGTTGGCTGTGTCCAAGCGTACCTTGTCCATCTGGGTGGCTGACTGTATCACCTTGGCTTACAAGGCGGCTGACTTTCCTTTGCAGGGTCGGGTCATGGCCCACCGTGTCAGGGCAGTGGCTGCCTCAGTGGCTCATCTCCGCTCTGTGCCCTTGATAGACATCTGCAGGGCTGCAACTTGGTCTTCAAGCCAGACTTTTGCGGCCCATTACTGTCTGGAGAGGGAGTCCCGTAGGGACAGTGCTTTTGGCCAAGCAGTACTCCGGAATCTCTTTGATGTTTAGGCAACTCCTGCCCTCTGTTGGGCTACCGGTGGAGGTTGTGTCAGTGAAAAGCCTTTTTTGATGCTGGGACTAGAGGGAGTTCTCTTGTTCAGCCTGGGTTCCTCGATAGCCCAGAGCTAGGGAGTCACCCATATGTGAGGAATGACTTCCTGCTTGGTCCTGGAGAAAGAGTAGTTACCTGTAACAGGTGTTCTCCAGGAGCAGCAGGAATCAGTCCTCACAACCCTCCCTCCTCCCCTGGGAGTTGCAGTTGTACATAGTTTATTTTTTCATTTTGTGTGCTGTTCTTAGCTATGTCATTTGACTGAGGTAAGATGGCACTTTTAGGCGGGAAGGGAACCGCGCATGCGTGCCTGCATTCCCAAAGGCTTTCATAGAAAGCTGGGGAAATGCTCCGCTGGGGCTTCATCGGCGTCGATGGCACCCATATGTGAGGACTGATTCCTGCTGCTCCTGGAGAACACCTGTTACAGGTGAGTAACTACTATAAATAGACCATACATAAAAAGCCTTATTGATATTAATTAAGAACATAAGATATGCCATACTAGTTCAGACCAAGGTCCATCAAGCCCAGTATCCTGTTCCAACAGTGGCCAATCTAGGTCATACGTACCTAGCAGTATCCCCAAGAGACACAGGTTCCACAATGCTTGTATTGGGTGAAGCATTGATATCCTGGGTCCCTTCTTAATAATGGTTTATGGACCTTTCCTCCAGGAACATGTCCAAACCTTTTTTAAACCCAGCTACACTAACAGCCTTTACTACATCCTCCGGTAACAAATTCCAGAGTTTGATTACACATTGAGTGAAAAAATATTATCTCCAGTAACAAGCAGGAATGTAATCTTCACGTATGGGTATCGTCGGTACCGACTGATCCTGCGTGGGAACGCTCCCCAGCATCCAATTAGGAAGCTTTTGGAAGCATCCCACAGCGCCTGCGTGCTGCCTTCCCGCCTTTCCCAACTGCCTCTCTCCAGTTCTTCGTTTTCCGCGGAGCCAGCAGGTCGTGTTCCTGTCACCGCAGAAAATTGTTTCTTTATTCTTTATTTTTTTTGTGGTCGCGTCTGCCTTTCCCAACGCTATACCGGTACTGCCGGTGGTGGTTCTTTCTTTTTAAAATAAATAAATAATCCTTTTTCCAAACTTTCTTCCTGGTGCGTGCCATTTTGGTCCTTAGGCCCAAACTTCCTCCACTATGGAGAAACCCACCTCGGGTTTTAAAAAATGCACCAAGTGTGGCGGAACCAAGTCCGTCACCGACACCCACGAGCGGTGTATTTAAATGTTTAGGTACTGACCACTCCATCTCCGAGTGTATGGCTTGTGCCATGATGTCCAAAAGGGGTCGACAGAACCGAGCTGCCAGGCTCAGTGCCCTTTCTCCTTCCGATGCAGCTTTGGTGGCATCGACGTCTTCCAGGGCTTCGTCTTCCTCCCATGGATCTCAGGTAACTAAACATAAGTCCAGCCGGTCCTCAAAGGGTAGATCTCCTTCTAAGCATCGAGATGCCTCTGGCGTTGCTCTTGAGGGTTCCATACCGGTAAAATCTTCATACTTTAGACTGTAAAAAAGCTTTAGCCTTTTACTTGCAAAGAATACAGCAACATAGAAAGTCCTCCCAACTCTTTGTTGCTTTTGATCCTTCTCATTTGGGACTTCCAGTCTCCAAGAGAACACTGTCCAACTGGATTGCACAGTGTATTTCCTTTGCCTATCAGAGTAAGAACCTTCCTCTGGAGGGCCATGTCACTGCTCACAACGTGAGAGCCATGGCAGCTTCAATGGCTCATCTGCACTCTGTCTATTGACGACATCTGTCGAGCAGCCACTTGGACCTCAGTTCATACCTTCACAGCCCATTACTGCTTGGACAAGGACTCCCGCCAGGATGCCTTGTTTGCTCAGGCTGTTCTCCAACACCTGTTCCATACCTAATCAACTCCTACCCGCCATCCCAGGTTGGATGCCAGAGATCCATGGGGGGAAGTGGAGCCCTGTCTCAGGGACACACAACTTCTGGGGTCTCTCCCTGGCATCTAAAGCTAGAGAGTCCCCATATGTGAAGACTACATTCCTGCTTGTTCCTGGAGATAGCATAGTTACTCACCTGTAACAGGTGATCTCCGGGAACAACAGGAATTTAGTCTTCACAACCCACCCACCTCCCCTAGGAGTTGTATCTCTCTATCTATCTCTTGTCCTCTCTCTCTTTGTCTTATCTTTAAACTCAACTGGAGAGAGGCCGTTGGGAAAGGCGGGAAGGCAGCACGCAGGCGCTGTGGGATGCTCCCAAAAGCTTCCTAATTGGACGCTGGGGAGCGTTCCTGCGCAGGCTCCGTCGGTACCGACGATACCCATATGTGAAGACTAAATTCCTGCTGTTCCCAGAGATCACCTGTTACAGGTGAGTAACTATGCTTTCTCTTATTTGTCTTAAATAGTTCACCCTGTAGCTTCATTACATGACCCCTAGTCTTTCTGTATTCTGATAGCGTAAACAATTGATTTATGTTTACCTGTTCCACTCCATTCATTGATTTATAGGCCTCTATCATATCTCCCCTCGGCCGTCTCTTTTCCATGTTGAAGAGCCCTAACCTTTGTAGCCTCTCTTCATAGGAGTAGCCTTCCATCCCCTTTACCATTTTGGTGGTTCTTCTCTGTACCTTTTCTAATAACGCTATATCCTTTTTAAGATACGGCGATCAGAATTGCACACAATATTCAAGGTGCGGTCGTACCATGGAACGATACAGAGGCATTATATATACTGTTGCATGAAGAGTGATAGTTTTTGTAATAAACGCTGTAGTTTTGTAGTATGCTTAACAATAAAATTTGAAAAACATGAATACATGAAAAATAAAATATAATGTAAAATACAAACGTACTTATTTGCAAAGGCAAAGTTTTAGGATGATAAAAATATCATTAAAAACTAATTTAAAAAAATGATATTGTGAATACACTGATAAATAATGAATTAATGCTATAAAAAAAATGGAAAACATTACATAGAGGTGCCTAAAAGGCAACTACTCTAAAAATGCTAAAAAGTGACAAGTGATCAATCGTGTAACAACACACAAACATTACATGAACAAGTGAGTGTTTGCAAATCATCATGTATTATGACCCACTGTATAGAGATCACTAAGGGTAACTAAAGCACTGAAAAGTGAAAGTGAGTGATCATATAACGGCATACAAACTGATCCAGTGCACAATGACTTGATGCAGACATGTGGGAAAAGCCTAATTAGATAAGCCATTGTTTGTTGCTGGGCGGATTTCAGAGGGCTGCTATGCCTGTCAGGTGATGTAAGTGGCAGTTGGTTGAGACATTGTTAATTTCTCCTGAGAAGGGTCTGATAAAATGTCAGAGACAGAAATAAAGATAAGTATAAAAAAAAAATGAAGAGATGCAGCATATAGGTTTGTAGCAGCTACAGCTCTGTGGAAAACAGGAAGTACCTGCATACAAGAAATGTATGCAATTTGAAAGCTAGTCAGTCAGTGGATAGGATGCAAATGAAATCCTTCCATCTGTCTATGGTCAGTGAGTAACCTGACATGATCATCTCTTGTCTCTTAGCCCAGATTATTTACCTATTAAATCTGTAATATTGCTTGTAAGGGAAGCTGTACTCCCTTATAGCCATTTGTAGTAGTAGAAGAAAAACGTAAACTTGGAGAACGTGCCAGTTTGGATCAGGGCAGGTCCATTTCATATCTTTAAGATACAACACTGCAGCGCAATCTAAAAATCCTCAAGATATGCAGTCCCCGATGTGGTGTAGTCTCGGAGGCAGGCGTCTGCCTAAACTGCAAGCAAGAGGCTGTCATGGGAGCAGGACCTGCAGCATGAGATGAAGCAGGAGAGTCCCTCCCAGTTGCAAGAGACCCTGGGGGTGGGAGGCGCCATGTTTCCTTCAACTGATCCGGTCCCTGCACGATGCCCGGACCATCCACCCCTCAAAAGCCCAGGGAGCAGTAGGGCTTCCGGGGGAGTTCTCACTGGAGTTTGTCTTACTTTTGCATAAGGCGTTTTGCCTATCAAGTAGCTCCTCAGCCCCGGAACACAGGGCTAAGAGGATGTCAGACGCAAAAGAGCACGAGTCAGGAGCAGTGGCATCTAAGCGAGCTAGAGGCTTAGAGGAGTGGCAGCCATCACCGTTGTCAGAGGGGCTGGATGGGGAAGACCTTGACACGGAGCTATTTCTGTAGGAGGAGTTGGAAGAAGGAGAGAGCCCAGAACAGGAGGATCAGGCCCGGATTGTTCGGGTTTTCCGCTAGGAGGAGCTACCAGCACTGATCTTTATGCTTATGTTTGTCTAATTTCTCGATATACCGCCCAGGCTGAAGGCCATTAGGGCGGTTTACAGTCACTACAAGTGGGTACTGATACAATTCCTCATCCCCAGAGAGCTCACATTCTATGTGTACCTTGGAGACCCTCAAGGCCCTGAATATGCCTGCTATCCTCTTGGCAGAGGAAGAGGCGCTGTAGGATCCGCTGTTCCAGGCGGTACGGAAATCACATAGTCTTACCAGTACATGGCGTTAGTAGGACAGATGATCCAGGATGAGTGGGATCTGCCAGAGGTTGGCCTTAAAGGGGTGTAATCCATGACGCGCCTATACCTGCTTCCGGAGCAAGAACGCGCTCCTTTGATCACCCAAAGTGGGCGCAGCAGTGTTGGCAGCAGTAGAAAAGACCTTGACTTGTCTCCTGCAGCTGAGAGCCATGGAACTGGTTATGCGAGACCAGTATGTCTGCGGTCGATGCTTCATGTATTTCATGGTGCCCAAAAGGAAGGTTCCTTTTGCCCAATTCTAGACTTCGAGGGCATGAACTATGGTCTCTGGGTACCGCATTTTCACAGTAATAGGTACTTCAGGCCGGAGGGCCGGGGATTCAAGTCCCACCTGGGGACAGCAATCTCAGGCCGGAGGGACTGGGATTTCTAGTCCTATAGGCAATCCTTGTGGTCTTGGGCAAGCTACTTAACCCTCCATTGCCCATGTTCCCTGTAAGTATTAGCGTATGTGTCTCATATCCCCTCGTGTTAAATGTATCCCCCAATTGACCGCTTTGACCCGGTGAAAAACGGGATATAAATACAGCTAACTAAATAAATAAATAAATAATAATGGCGGTAGGAAGCAGAGATTTTGGGCAACTCTTGATCTCGCAGAGGCATATCTGCACGTTCCAATCCATCCAGAACATCAGCAGTTTCTCCGCTTTGCGGTGCCAAGGTGCCATTTCCAGTTTTTAGCGTTGCTCTTCGATCTGGCGACCACCCGCCCCGTACCTTCACCAAGGTCATGGTGGTGGTGGCTGCAGCTCTCCACAAGGAAGAGGTTCTCGTCCATCCGTACCTAGACGATTGGCTGATCCACGCGAGGTCCAGGGATGATAGCGAAAAGAGCAACAGCGCAGGTGGGAGAGTGCCTTCAAAGTCTCGATTGGGGTCAACCTGGCCAAGAGTTGGTTACAGTTGGCCCCAGGAGCTAGAGTATTTGAGAGCATGCATTGATACCTGCGTGGACAGGATTTTCCTGCCGGTTCAGTGTGACGGCAGACTACTTCAGCCGAATGCACATGGACCCTGGAGAGTGGCAGCTCAATCAGGAGGTGTTCAAGTAGATGGTCTGCCGATGGGGCACACCGGTCATGGACCTAATGGCATTGTTCGAGTCGGCCAAGGCCTGCTGGTTTTTCAGCAGAAGAAGAGAGGAAGTCCATGGGCCTGGATGCTCTAATTCAGCAGTGGCTCGAAGAGGGTCTTCTCTGTTTTTCCCCATGGGCACTCATAGGCTGGTTAATGCAATGGCTAGAGGCGCACCGGGGATTTATAATTCTGGTGGCACCAGACTGGCCAATGTGCCCGTGGTATGCTGACCTGATTCGGATACTGGCGGATTGACTGTGGTGGCTTCCGGTTGGAAGGACCTCTTGACGCAGGAGCCGCTTCGCATGCCCCAGGTGGATCAATTCTCGCTTATGGCATGGCTCTTGAAAGGGTGATGTTGAAGAAGAAAGGATAATCAGGCTTGGGGATAGAGACCTTGCTACAGGCCCAGAGGTGGTCTACGAACCTGGCGTGCATCTGCGTAGGGGTGCATCTTTGAATCATGGTGCTGAGAGAGGCAGGCGCACCCTTCCACTGCCTCCATCCCATACATCTTGGCGTTCTTGCAATCCGGTTTTGATAAGGGTCTAGCTGCCTTGAGGGTGCAATCGGCAGCGATTTCCGGTTATCACGGGAAAGTCCACGGGGTGCTGTTAGGTACACACCCAGATGTGCTGAGCTTTCTAGGGGCAGTGACCCACCTCTGCCAAAGAGGACAGTGGTACCACCTTGGAATCTCAATCTGGTGCTGACTGGGGAACCCTTTGAGCCATTGAGTCGAGTGGAGGAGTGGCCTAGTGGTTGGGGCAAGGTACTTCAGGCCGGAAGGTTGGGGGTTCAAATCCCACTAGAGGACAGCAACTTTGGGCCGGAAGGACTGGGGTTTCTAGTCCAAACAGGTGCTCCTTGTGGTCTTGGGCAAGCCACTTAACCCTCCATAGCCCATGTTCCCTGTAATATAGTTATCTCCAAGTTATAATGCCCTGTTCAATGTAATTTCAGTTTGTTCAATGTAAACCACACTGATGCAGAATAGCACGGTATTTAAGAGAATGTAAATAAATAAATAAAATTCCTGAAGGATTTGACTCTGAAAATGGTATTCCTGGTGGCGATTTGCTCGGCACGCAAGATTTCGGAGCTTTGGACCCTGTCATGCCAGGAGCCATTCCTTTCCTTCTCCAAGGAGAAAGTGGTCCTGCTCCCGGTATCTTCATTTTTGCCCAAGGTGGTGTGAGCATTTCATGTAAATCAGGCTGTTTCCTTACCGGCTCTGGCGAGCGGAGATGTGGGTGAGAGTGGATATGTACTCTGCCACTCCACAGCTGTGCCACTTGGATGCGAAGGTATGTGAAAAGGGCATCGTCCTTTCGGAGATCGGACCATCTGTTGGTTCTGTTTGGCAGGTCACGCAAAAATGAGGCGGCAGCTAAGCCTCCATTTCCAGATGGATCAGTGAGGAAATCACGTCTGCATACATCTTGAAGGGTAGAGCAGTGCCGGCAGGGTTGCAGACACATTCCACGAGGGCTCAGGCAGCCTCGTGGACAGAGTATAGTTTAATTCCGCCGGTGGAGATCTGTAGGGTGGCATACTTTATCTGAACATTTTCGCCTGGATGCCTAGGCTGTGGGGGACGTGCGCTTCAGATTGGCAGTGCTTCAGGCTGGTTGTGCGGGTCCCTCCCATTAGTTTAACTGCTCTGATAGATCCCAGAGGTGCGGGACTGGACTGGAGGGACAATAAGGAAAGAGAAATTAGACTTACCTGCTAATTGTTGTTCCTTGAGGAACTCCAGTCCAGTCCCGGAACCCTCCCTGAGTGCTTTCTGCGATAATCTATTCACACCCTGGTCCTGAAGCTGGTCCCCTTGGTGGTGGAAGTGGCCAGGAGAAGCCAGGGAGGTGTGTGTAATCAGTGTTTGGGAGAGGGGCGGACCAGAAGAGCTGTCAGTTGCTTGCTTCCCGCTGGTTGGAGTTGCTCAGGCGCTCAACAGGTAGGCCTTCCCATCCTTGAGGGGGGGGGGTATCCTTTCCAGGGGATGGAGGGGGTAGTAGTTTATTTAGATGTAGAAGTGTTTGTTGCATGTTTAACTATTTATTTGTTGTTCCTCTGAGTCTGCTTTGTCAATAGGTACTGGGGCTGGTGGGCAGTGCCAGCTGCATATGTACATTAGTGTCATCAAAAAGATGACACGCTCAGTCTCCAAGCTGCTGGAGGAGGTACACTACCCAGAGTTGCGGGACTGGACTGGAGTTCCTCAAGGAACAACAATTAGCAGGTAAGTCTAATTTCTCTTTGGTATATAACAGAATATAAGGACTTAGATTTGATGTTTGCAAGGCCAAAGTTGACATTTGTCCACTTTCTTGTTTAGAAAATGACTTGACAAGACCAGATTGTCAGACTGTGGTCTTAAAAAAAAAAAAAAAAAAAAGTAGAATAAAAAACGGTCTTTCAAAACTGTCCTGCTCTTTGGTGGCTCAGTTAGTTTTTTGGTTGGAATGTAGTGTTTAGCTAATTTCCCACTTGTATGGCTGATAATATTACTGCTTAGTAGAGAAAATAAGCAGAAACCTAATCTGTAACACGTGTTCTCCAGGAACAAGCAGGAAGTCAGTCCTCACATATGGGTGATGTCAGCACCAACGGAGCATTTCCACAGCTTTGGAATGCTATCACGCATGCATGGTCCCCTTCCTGCCCAATGGTGCCATCTTGCTCAGTCTCCTTTTTTCCGCGGAGCCCAATGGACGTGATCCTCTACTTTCCTAGAAAAAGTTCTTTAATTCCTTCCTTTTGTCCGGTTTGCATACCAGTTACCTTCCCGCCTTGAGGCAGCACCACCAGTGCTAGTCTCGACTCCCTTTTTCCCATGTTTCCTCGAGGTTCCACCTTGACTGGCCTTAGTGCTTTTTTTCACCTAGGGGTCCTCTATCCTGGCTGGGTGTGTTCCCACCATGACTCCCAGTGAGTTCAAGAAATGTGACTGCTGCAGTCAGACTATCTCAGTCACTGTTACTCACGACTGCTGCATCAGCTGCCTGGGCCCGAACCATGACAGTTCCACTTGTGACCGGTGCCAGACCAGAATCCGTAAAGTCAATAGGAGGTGGTCGGAGTTGCAGGGGAAGCTTTTCCCAAGGTCTGATTCAGCCCTGGCTTCCTCATCTCTGAGCCCTGAAGCTGTCCCTTCATGAGAAGTCCAGGCGTTCTCTGAATCCCATGGCGGCGGCTCCTCCGGTGTGGCCCCAGACTCTCCCAAAAAAGGAGGAGGTCCCGAAGGAGGTGCCTTCGATTAAACCTGGGAAGGTCCATCGACGGGACTCGAGCGACTCCAAGCAGTGCCCTCAGAAAGACTTGACTAGAGCCCACGGCTGGCAGAGACCACGCCAGGGCCCTTGCACCTATAGTCCTCCTTGAGGATGCACTCTCCGTGTCCATGCAGAGTGCTGCACAGTCATCGGGCCTTGAGTCCCACGTGACGGTCATGGAGCAGAGCCTCTCTATCTTGGCCTTGCAGCGGGTGTTGATGTCAGGCCCACCGGCATCATTGGCCCTGACACCAGGCCCTCTGGCCTCGGGGGAGCCTCCAGTTGTCAAACTGGGCACCGAGCGCCACCGGCCTCTGGTAAGTCCTCTGCATCGATCGCGGTCTTGATCACACTCCTCGGGGTTCCGGTCCTCTCCGGAGAGTTTCCAGGAGTCTGACCCCAGGTCCTCTGAGGGGACCTGGTTCCTCAGATCTGCCCCCAGGGCTGACTCCTCGATGCCCTCAAGCTCCAATTGGGAGACCAAGGACGAGGGCTCTCCGGAGACTTCTCAACACGAGGACATTCCCTCTGAGCAGTCTTCCCTGGAGCGTAGGCGCCACTCCCAGCCAGAGGACGTGGCCTTTCATGACTTTGTTCATGACATGGCCGGACTCTTTCAATCCAGACTGAGTCGGAGGAGGACCCGTGCACTGAGGAGCTCGAGATCCTACAATGAGTCCCCTCCCAAGGAGACTCTCACGGTGCCAGTTCCACCCATCCTCGATATGTTGCTCCTCTAGATGTGGGAGTCCCCGGCCTCTGTGCCGGTGGTCAGTCAGCTCCTGGATGCCATCTATCGCATCTGGAAGGGCCACGGGTTCCATAAGCCACAACTCCCCGACAACTTGATGATGGCTGAGTCCTCCATGCAAAAACTGAAGAATCAGAAGACCTACTCTTCAGTTACCCCCAGCAGGGAAGGCCAGGCCCTCAACGCTTGGGGCGCAAGTCTTACCAGAGTGCCATGCTCAGGTGCCAAATACAGGCATACAAATTGTTCATTGGAATGTACTTTAAGTGCCTGATACAGGAGTTCTTGGCAGGCCTCACCAGGGAACCTCTGCAAAGGTTCCAGTCCCTAGCGGCAGGCATCTGGAACTGTTCCAAATTCCTCTCCCAGGCCACCTACGAGTCTGTGGCCATGGTTGCAGCCGCTGGCATCAGTGCCTAGCGCCAGGCATGACTGCAGACCTCGGACCTGGAGCAGTGGGTACAGGAAAAGCTCCTGGATGTCCCCTGCAATGGTGAGAACCTATTTAGGAAACCGATGTCTGATAAAGCTGTGGAGATTGAGGCAGAGGTAGTGACTCGGCAGAGGCTGCCGAAAAAGACCTAGGCTCTCCCAAGGAAAAATCCTCGGGGGGGAAAAGCCCCTTTTCCAGAAGAAAAAGGGTTTCTCCCAGGCTAGCCACTATCAGCCTTACTTGGGGCAGCCTCACCAGTTCTCACAGCCAAAGGCCAGGGACATGGGCCTAGGAAGCCCAAGGCTTCCAAGCCCCAGACACCAGCTCCCACTCAATCAGGGGAAAACTTGACTCCCTGGGCTGGGCCTCCCCTCCCCCCGGGAGGCCCATTATAGCCCACAGGGGGTCAGCTGTTCAGATGGGCCAGCATCACCACAGACCAGTGGGGTCTGTGGGTGGTGCAGGAGGGGTATTTCCTCCATCTGCAGCAGAATCCTCCAGACTTCTTCCTAGGAGAGCCACCACAGCCTCTCCTCCACCAGGCCTTGCTAGCCACAGAACTCGCAGGCTTGCTCAGGGACAGGGCAGTGGAACCGGTACCCCATCACCTCTAGGGAAAGGGGTTCTATTCAATGTATTTCCTTGTCCCAACAAAAAAAAAAGGGGGGTGACCTGAGCAACTTGAGCAAGTTCCTGGTGAGGGAGAAGTTCAAGATGCTTTCCTTTGGGACACTGCTGCCCTACCTCCTCCAGGAAGACTGTCTCTGCTCCTTAGATCTCAAGGATGCTTACACCCACATCTTGATCTAGGCAGCACTACCAGTACAGGGTGTTGCCGTTCGGCCTCGCCTCCTTTCCAAGGGTCTTTACAAAATGCCTGGCGGTCGTAACCGCCCATGTGTGCCTCCAAGGGGCACACATCTTCCCTTACTTGGATGACTGGCTTATCAGAGGCAGCACACCTCTCGAAGCCAGATGGGCCACAAGGCTCACTTTCCACACACTACAGCAGTTGGGGTTCATCATCAACTGCCCCAAGTCCAGCCTCTCCCATGCCCAAGACTTGGAATTCATAAGGGCCCAGCTGGACACTCTTGAGAGTCAAGGCCTTCCTCCCCGTGGAGAGAGCCCACTGCCTGGTGTAGCTGGCAGCCCAGTGGTGCCTCCGTTCTCAGTGGACATAGGCAATGGGCAGGTTAAGGGACAGAGTGAAGGTCACCCATCAGCTAGCGGCCTCCCTCACCTGGTGGCAGTCCCTACATCACCTCAGAGTAGGGATGCCATTCCAGGCACTGACCCCTCTGAGGGTCCTGAAAACAGATGCCTCCCTTGTAGGCTGGGATGCACATTGTGAAAGCCAGTGCACCCAAGGGCACCTAGTCCCTCTTGCAAATCAATCTCCTCGCGCTCAGGGCCATCTTCCTGGCCCTTCAGGCCTTCCGCCACCAGCTGAGCTACCTCCCGGTCCTCATATAGACAGATAATTAGGTGCCATGTTCTATGTGAACAAGCCGGGGGGGGGGGGGGGGGGGGAAAGGTTCCTACTCCCTCTTTCATGAGGCAGTGGCCTTCCACTCCTTTGCGTGCGCAACCATATCCTTCTGAGGGTGGTGTACTTACCAGGTCAGGACAACTGTCTGGCAGACAACCTTATCCAGGTCCTTCGACCTCACGAGTAGCGCCTGAATCCAAAAGTGACTCGAAGGCTTCTCCACCTCTGGGGAAGGCCTTGGCTGGACTTGTTCGCCTCCCGGCAACTCACAGCTGCCCAAATTCTGCTCTCCTCAGCCACACCGCAGGAGGGTGGTGGTGGATGCCTTCCTGATCTCTTGCTGATAGCCAAGTCCTTTTCAAGATCCAGAGCGAGCACGCCTCAGTAATGCTTCATATCAGTGGCAACTCCAGTACCACTGGGCCGGGACCCAGACCTCCTGTCCCAGGAGGGGGGACTGCTTGCTACACCCCAACCTGGGGTCCCTAACGCTGACAGCGTGGCTGCTGAAAGGGTAGCACTGGCCCCTTTCCAGCTCCCAGGGAAGATCGAGGAGATCCTCCTGGAAGCCATCCACTAGAAGGGCTTACGTCTTCAAGTGGAGGAGGTTCTCAGTCTTGTGTGCAGAAAAGAATGAGAACCTGTTCTCCTGTCAGGTAAAGCTTGTGCTGCCATGCTGCAGTACTTGCTGCACCTCTCACACTCTGGCTTGAAATCTAACTCAGTGAGGGTGCACCTCAGCGCCATAGTGGCTAACTATCACCTTATAGAGTTGAAGCCCCTCTCAGGCCAGCCTCTGGTCTCTAGATTTCTCAGGAGCCTCCTGCTCTCCAAGCCCCATCTCCGCCCTCTGGCAGCGGAATGGGACCTCAATGTGGTGCTCTCCCAGCTCAGGCTGCTCTTCGAGCCTTTGGCCACCTGCCACTTGAGACACACCTCTCCTAGAAGGTGGCCGCCTTGGTGGCATTGACGTTCATTCGCAAAGTAAGTGAACTGCATGTCCTGGTGGCAGACCTGCCCTATACCAGGTTCTATATGAACAGGGTGGTGCTTCGCACCTACCCCAATTTCCTCCCAAAGGTGGTGTCTGCTTTTCACCTCAATCAGGAGGTAGTTCTCCCCACCACCTTCCCATGGCTGCATGCCAGCAGGGAGGTCGTCTTGCATACCCTGGATTGCAAGAGGGCCCTGTCCTTTTATTTACAGAAGACCAAGGCCCATCAAAAAGCTCCTCAGCTTTTTATCTCCTATGACCCCAGCAGATGGGCTACCTGTGACTAAGCAAACGCTGTCCACCTGGGTGGCGAACTGCATTGCCCTCACTTATGAACGAGTTGGCCTCTCTGGAGCGCCGGATCACTACTTATCGCGTGAGAGCTATGGCCATATCGGTGGCCAACCTACGCGCAGTGCTGGAGCAAGAAATCTGTAAGGCTGCCACGTGGTCTTCAGTCCATACATTTGCAGTCCACTACTGCCTTGAGAGTGAGTCCTGCAGGGACAGTGCCTTCGGCCAGGCAGTGATCAGAAGCATTCTCGGTGTATAGGCAACTCCTGCCCTCCAACCCTTCAGTGTTCAGGCTACTGGAGTTATGGTGATATTGGATGCTTGGGTCTGCAGAGTCTCTTGGTAGGGACTCACCTTCTGCAACTCACGACCTTCCTTGGGTCGCCGCTTTTGCTGTCATGGTTTGGGCCCCAGCAGCCTGGAGCTAAGGAGTCCCATATGTGAGGACAGACTCCCTGATTGTTTCTGGAGAAAGTGTAGTTACTCACCTGTAACAGATGTTCTCCAGGGACAGCAGGAATCAGTCCTCACAACCCTCCCTCCTCCCCTTGGAGTTGCCTCCTTTTACCTTTTTGTCTTTTGCCTAAGCTGTGTCATCTGACTGAGCAAGATGGCACCCTTGGGCGGGAAGGGGACCACGCATGCGTGGTAGCAATCCCAAAGGGCTTTCTTTAAAAGCTGGGGAAATGCTCCTCATGGGCTCCAGTGCTGAAATCACCCATATGGATGGGAGGACTGATTCCTGCTGTCCCTGGAGAACACCTGTTACAGGTGAGTAACTACACTTTCCCCATTCCCTCCTACCTCCCTTTTTGTTGGAATTGGGTTTGTAAACTTTCATATAAAACTGAGGAGACCTGCATGCCAGCTTCAAGGGAACCCCATTCATTCTCAGCAAAGCCTTTGCCCACTTTTGTAAATGATTACTGTTTACAGAGAACACCTGTTGGCAGTAAGCTATATCGTTTTATTTATGTCTCTGGCATTTCAGGTAGCCTAAAGATCAAATAACTGTTTTTGTACAATGATATATAGCTCTCAACGCATCATTCTTAATTTTAAAGCAATGAAGAATAATCTTTCACTGTACTATTCTGTTACTGTATACCAATATTAGCTCAGAGTATATAGTCTGTTAAGCCTGACAATGTATCCCTTGTCTTGCTGTCTTTTATTTTAAAAGCTGCTTTTGTGTTCTCAATTTCAGGTGCAGAGCGTTGATATTGCTGCTTTCAACAAAATTTGAAAGGATTTGCAAAGTTTGTGAGAAATAAAGTTTATGTATGCAGAATTTTCAGGTTGCATCTTTGTGTGTTTGAAATATCTTCTGACTGTGTGTGTCTGTGTATGTATTTTACCTTGTTGGTTATCCAGCTTAGCTGATTCTTTGAGTTGGGGTACAGCAAACTGAGGCCACCTACAAAACTTTCAGTTAGCAAAACCTTTTCCCATCCATTTCAAACAAAGATGGTGTACAGAGAAAACTTCCTTTATCTCATGGCTTGACACATCCTGGGTGCCAGGTTGTCATGGCGACTATAAATTGTATCATGGTGCCTGGGATTTCATTGCCCCCTCCCCAAGCCATCATATGATATGTTTTACCATTCTGCCATGGTATTCACTGATCTCCAGGAACAAGCAGGAATGAGTCTTCACATATGGGTACGTCGGTACCGACGGAGCCTGCACGGGAATGCTCCCCAGCATCCAATCAGAAAGCTTTTGGGAGCATCCCTCGTGCCTGCGCACTGACGTCCTGCCCTTTCCACTGTCTCTCCTCAGTTTTTGTTTTTCCGCGGAGCCGGCAGGACGTCCTCCTGTCACCGCAGAAAATTTTTTCTTTAAATACTTCTTTTCTTGTGGTCGCGGCTGTTTTTCCCGCCGACACCGGTACCGCCGGTGGTTTTTTCTTTTCTTTTTTCTTAAACTCAGAGAGATTTTTCCCTCTGTTTCTGTCTTAACGTTTTTGGGCCTACAAGGCCTCTCCATCATGGAGCCTTCTTGTCCTAAGAAGTGCCTTCACTGTGGCAACACAGTTTTCTTTTTAGACTCCAATCTCTGGTGTCTAACCTGTTTGGGTTCTGACCCTTTTTCCCCTGAACTTTCAGGCTGCAATACTGAGAGAAGACCTTCCCTCTTTCGAGTTTCTCTCAATACCGTTTTCCCTCCTGCAGTGAGGGCACCGGGTTTTTCTTCTCTACAGGATCAGGTAACCCACAGACAGTCTGTTAAGACTTGCCAATCCTTGAGTGGTAGGTCTCATGCCACGCATGATGACGGCTCCGGCCTTGCCCTCAAGACCACATTGGCATTAAAACCCCGGCGGGAGTCTTCGGGCTCCAAAGCATTTCAGGGGTTTCAGGTTGTTCCTGGGGCTCACCCCTCACAGAACATACCTGAGCCGTGCTCGGGGGTGGTATCCGCTTCGAGCGGTACCGATAACCCGGCACCGGCACCGGTGTCGAGTGTTCAACTCTTCACCAGGGATCGTCATCTGCCGTCCTCGGTACCTTCGGGACCGATCGATACGTTCCAGATTGACTTTCCTGTTTCTAAGCCATGCTCGGTGGTGGTATCCGCTTCGAGCGGTACCAATACCCCAGCATCGGCACCGGTGTCGAGTGTTTCACTCTTCACCAGGGATCGTCATCTGGCATCCTCGGTACCTTCGGGACCGATCGATACGTTCCAGATTGACTTTCCTGTATCTAAGCCATGCTCGGGGGTGGTATCCGCTTCGTGCGGTACCGATATCCCGGCATTGGCACCGGTGTCGAGTGTTCCACTCTTCACCAGAGATCGTCATCTGGCGTCCTCGGTACCTTCGGGACCGATCGATACGACCCAGAGTGACTTCCCTGTATCAGCATCGCCGGTACCACCACCGACGCCGGTGCACTCTAGACATGCATCGATAGACTTGCTCCCTTCGATGCCGAGTCTGGAATCGATATCTAGTCTAGAGGACTGGGTACCGACGCGCCTTGGAACCGACCCTTTTCGGTTCCGGATACGCAGTACCGAGGATACTCACCAAGACTCTCTGGTTACCTCGGTACCGCTTGAGCAACCTCCGATGACGGTCTCGATGCCATTACCGGTATCGATGTCGATTCCTGCAGTACCATCGGTGCCATCGATCCTTTCTATGCCTAGTTTGGAATCGATACCTGGCATAGACGATGCAGTACTCACTGCCTCAAATCGTGACTGCCAGTATCATTATCCATCTAGTAAGGTTCTTTTTCTGCACTCTGGTGCTCAGGCTGCATCTTCAACCTTAGCCTTCCCAGGGATGGTTCCCATTGGAGATCCTTCTTTTCAGAAGTTTCTCCTTGACATGGCAACCTTTCTTGCTATTCCTATCCCTGGTTGTAATCTTAACCAAGGCTCTCCTGCAGAAAATGGAAATATAATGCTTCCTTTACATAATTCTTTGCAGGATCTTCTTCTGAGAATATGGGAATCTCCTTTAAGGGTTCCCTCACCTTCTACAGCAACTAATGTTCTGTATCAGGGTTTCAAAAGAATCAACTTCCCCATCATTCCACTGTAGTGGAATCAGCAATGAGGAAGGTAAAAAGCAAGAAGAAGCATTCTTCTTATCCGCCAGGTCGTGCTTCTAGAGCACTTGATGCGTTTGGACGTCAAACCTTCCAAACATCTATGCTGGCATCACGAATTATTTTTTATATATTTTATATGAGTCTAACACTCCAGGAGGTCACAAAGAAATTATCTCTTTTAAGGTTTAAGGTTTATTTATTTGATAAAAACCGCCTTTCAAAACAATCAAGGCGGTGTACAATAATAAAATACATAAAAGGGTCATAAAAGCAAATAAAAAACATGGTACGTAAAAACAATACATAAAAACTGTGGCCAAGGCCAGAAAAAGAAAGGAAAGATACATATTTGTATAAAGGACAGAAGAGTGAAAGCAGGGGAACACAGGACAAGATACAAAAGGCAAAAAGATACAATAGAAAAGGACTCATACAAATGGGGAGGGGACATTGAAGGCTATGGAGAATAGGTGGGTTTTGAGATTTTGTTTAAAAACAGTAAACTGTGATTCCAGACGAAGGGAAGGAGGGAGGGAGTTCCAGTGCGCGGGGCCAGCGAAGTAAAATGCGGAGAGGCGTGTGGATTGAAGGTGAGCGCGGGAAGGGGAGGGAAGAGCAAGACGATTGAGGTGGAACGAGCGGGGAGTGTACCGAGGGGAATGAAAAGATAAAAGGTCAGACAAGTAAGACGGAGTACCAGTGTGATAAACCTTGTGAAGAAGGGTCAGTAACTTAAATTGTGAACGAAAAGAAACAGGCAACCAGTGAAGATTGAAAAGCAAGGGAGTAATGTGATCACGAAGAGCGGAGTGTGTAATAAGTCGTGCAGCAGTGTTCTGTATCCGTTGACTCCTTTTTTGTCAGAGCCTAAGGCTGCTGACTATTCCTTGCTTCTTAATCATAGCCGGAATATCTCTTGGTTTCTTTCTCGTGCTTCTCTAGACTTTTTTGAGTCTGTTAGCAGATCCTCTGCTATTGCCATTGGAGCACGTCGTAGAGCCTGGCTCCAAGCTTCTGACTTGAGCAGATGGGCACAACATACACTGGGTAATTCTCCTTGCACTGGAGAAAATCTCTTCAATAAGGAGGCTTTACGTCAGGTTGCTCATTGCTCCACTGACTTCCCTGGTTCTAGAGACCATTCTAAGCCGCCTTCTTCCCCAGGAGGTAGGAAATGTCCTACCAAGCCTTCTTTCCCTAAGAAAAGAAGGTTTCACTCTTCTCCTGCCCATCATCCAGAGGTGCCCAAACAAGGGACACCTCGTCCTAGTCTGAAGTTTCCAAATTCTAGCCAGTCTCAACATACCCAGCAACCATAGGTTCTGAGGGTTACAATTTACAGTTAACCTCTTCTTAACAGAAGTTTGTTCACTGTTTTTTCTTAAAGCTCTACACTGGGGTGTTCCTTTTTCAGTATGCTAAGCTGTCAGGATATTCTTGTCCATGGGTTACAGAATTCTCCTCTTCTTACTACCAAGAAGGGAGGTTACCACTATCTCATGATAGTTTCTGTCCCAACATGAACATTTTTTCCTTCAGCTGACTCGCCATATGGGTAAGTCACCCTCCCCCTCTCATCCAGGGTTTCCCCTGACTGAGTGGTACCATACTGAAAAGCTTTCATTCCAGTGTAGACTTTTTGTTTCCTTGAATACATTCTCAAGATAACTCATCAGACAGGGACAGGAATATCTCCTCTCCCTTTGTCTGTTTCTCTTTGTTTTGCACAGTAAGATTCTCTCTGCTGTTCTTTCAGCTGCTGTGCATGCAGGAGTTCGTGAATGAACTACTGGTACTTTTCCTCAAGTTCCAGTCTATCTTCCAAATATTTTTCTCTAGCCTCAGTAGTGATTCCAAGCTAGTCCTCATCTATCTTGGATAATCCTACTCACTTTAGGCTTCTCACATTATCTTCTTTCTAGCCATCTCCTTTCCTAGGATGTGGCAAGACACCTGACTTCAGTCAGTTTTGTCTCATAATTCTTCTGCACAATGCTCTCTGCAATCTTCAGAGAAGCTTTCTACTATGGGCCCTTGCTACAGAGCATTGATCTTTGTCTCTGAGGGCTATTCTATATAGTAGGAAACAGCTTATAAATCATTATCATGACTGTGAGGGTTCTCCACACCCTCTTGTCTCCTGTTATAAGCTTTTTCTGCGTGAATATCCAAGGCTATTAGTAACGCATGATACCCCTATGTCCCGCCAGTGGGTCCTCCTGGTATCTTCTCTATGCGTTTCTACCCATCTATCATGTCAGAGTTCTAAAGGACTCCCGACTTTCTCTTTACAGACTGATATTATCCTCTGTTTTTCACGCAACCATCCTGGTTATTTTACTGGATTGCATTCCTGCATCCTCTTAGCCCATGGAAATAGATTCTCTATATATCTGTCAAGTGGGTTTCACCCTCTTGTTGGATGAATCTTTCCCCTTCACATTCCCCATGTGAATGTTCTTAGGGGGCTTAGTGTATCTTCTGACTTATTGTCTACATACATATGTCTGTAAGCTGTGTGCATAATTATGCCCCTATATGTGTATATATATATATATATATCTCCACTTATATATATATATGTTGATACATATTTCTGCATATCTAGATATGCATATATATATAGGTATATATATCTCCATATATATATATATATATATATATATATATGTATGTATCTGTTGGGAGATTTTTTATAAATCGATATGTATTACATACTATCTCCTCACTGTCTATGCTATAGCAATTTGTACCTGTATTAGAGGTTACAGTCAGTGAGCTCCCTTTTTCATACTGTTCCTTAGTATGAAGGGACTGTTATGTTCACAACCACTACTGTGGTGATAACAGCTTCCATTTTACTCTAGGTCTCCCTATCCTTGAAGATTCAAACTTCAATATCTTTCCTATCTCTCAACAGCTAGGAAAGATAGTGTACATCTTCATTGTTTTGAGTACACATTGTCCTCCTTGGGAATTTGGGCTTTTTTCCATACCCCTTCTTACCTCCAAGACTGGGCTAGTTGTCCAAATCGGTCAGTCTTCTTCTTTTAGTCCTCAATGTTTTGACTCTGTACCTAAGAGTTTTCAGCTTTTTCTCATAAAGCTTTCCATTGAAGACCTGCCGTTCTAATCCTACCCCAGTTGACACCTGGATCACCTGCTTTTCCAGGTCTGGACCTTCACCCTCACTGCTGTGAGGTCACCTTGAGGATTCCGCTACTGCATATCCAGTAGACTCCATCACGCTTTCTACTTCCTACAATCCAGTAGGTAAGCTCCATATTATAACTGTTCATTAAATATTTTTAATGGTACTTATCATACATGCCATGGACTCCTCTCCTGTAGTCCTTGAGTTTGCTGTTTTCCTTACAGCTCTTCTATTCTCAACTCCTACCCTCCATTCCCTCATGGTATGCCGGGGATTCCTGTGTGGGAAATGCACTCCTGTTCCACGAACATGCATTTCTCCAGGACCAAGCAGGAAGTCAGTCCTCACTCACTTATGGGTGACGTCGGCGCCGACGGAGCCCTCGCGGAGCAATTTTCCCCCAGCTTTCAAAGAAAGCCTTTGGGAATTGCAGCGCGCATGCGCGGTCCTCTTCCCGCCCGAGGGTGCCATCTTAGCCAGTCTTCTTTTTTCCGCGGAGCCCTACAGACGTCCCCGTCTTGTCCCCGCGAAAAAGTCGATATTTCTTCATTATTTTATTCTTTTTCCTTCGGTTCGACGCCGGTCTTTTTCCCGCCCGGACTCGCGACGCCGGTCACGAGTCCTCTTACTTTTTTTCGGTTTTTCTGACTTTGTCAGCTTTCGTTTTCGATTTTTCCCTGGCAGCCTGGTCCTTTGACCTCGCAGGGGCCCTTTTTCCCCCGATGGCTGCCAGTGGGTTTAAGCGGTGTGGTCAGTGTGACCGAAATATGTCACTAACTGACACACACGACTTTTGCCTCCGCTGCCTGGGCCCGGATCATGAGGAACTGATCTGTGGGCCCTGCGGCAAAATGTCCTCAAAAGCGTTGAGAAGTCGGCGGCATCAGCGTGATAGAATCTTCGCTGACCCCAGCCGTACCCGGACCTTGTCGGAGGCCTCCGCGTCCAAAGGCTCCAGCTCGGACCGCCGCCGGAGCTCCTCCGACCGGGGTTCTCCCTCCGGGGACCATCGTCGGACGGTGAAACCCGCGAGGGCGGCGTCGGTGGACGCTCCTGGTTCCGCGAGGGCCAGGTCGCATAGCCCCGACAGCCGCCCCGGGTCCTTGGAGAAGGAACACCTCACGAAGCGACCTCGCCTGGAGTCGGAGATGCCTGCTCGGGTAAGTCCTGTGGTCCTTCTGGACTCGCCTCCGCGACAGCCGACGTCGGGCCCGACGCCATCGGGGCCCGAGTCGGGGGCTGCTGGGTCTCCTGAGCTCGGACTCAGGTTGACGGCCTTGGAGAGCAGACTGTCTGCCTTCATGGACCAGCAGTGGGCACTGCTCGCTGGCTTCGCTGGCGCCGCTGCCCCGACCGCCGGGACGTCGACGTCCAAGTCGACCCCGGAGACCGAGCCGATCCTCGAGTCGATGCGAACTCGAGTCGATCCTCGGTCGAGGTCACCCTCAGCCTCCCGTTCGGGACCGAGGTCGCCGACGCCGACTCCCTCGGCGTCGGAGCGGCAGGCGCCGCGCCCTGCCCGGGCCGACCCCACCGAGTCCTCGTCGGAGTCGGTCTGGGAGTCTGAAGAGGAAGAGTCGCCTGATTCTTTCCGGACTCGGTGTGTCCCCTCGGACTCACCGGAGTCCGAGCCTCGGAAGCAGTCCCCCCCGGAGGATGCCCGGTTCTCGGACTTCGTTAGGGATATGGCCAAGGCTTTGGCCTTCCCTGCGGATCCCGAGGAGGAGCCTCGAGCCGAAGAGCTCGACGCTCTCCAGTATGACTCTCCCGCAAGGGAACACTTTACTGTACCGGTTCCTCCTATGCTGGAACGACTACTCTTGCGCATGTGGGAGAGTCCGGCCTCCTCGCCGGTCCTGAGCAAGCGGGTCGATTCTATCTATCGAGTCCGCAAGAGCCCTGGCTTTCAAAAGGCACAGCTACCACACCATTCCATGGTAGTGGAATCGGCCATGCATCGTCTTAAGAGCCAGAAGATGCACTCCTCGGTGCCTCCTGGCAGGGAGGCCCGTAACCTGGATGGCCTTGGTAAGAAGTGTTTCCAGGGCTCTATGCTCGCATGTCGTGTCCAGACTTACCAGCTATACATGGGCATGTATCTCCGGGATCTGGCTAAAGAGCTAGCCGGATTCTCCGCTGGTTTGTCCGAGGAACCCTTGCGGAGGTTCCTGGCCTTGTCCACTGGCATTCGGGAATGCTCAAAGTTCATGTCCCGAGCAGCCTATGATGGCTTTGAAGCATCGGCTCGAGTGGCCGCAGCCGGCATCGGTGCCCGCCGACAGGCTTGGCTTCAGTCGTCAGACCTTGAGCCCTGGGTGCAGGACAAGTTGGTCGATGTCCCCTGCCGAGGCGAAAACCTCTTTGGCAAGCCCATGGCGGAGAAGGCTGCACAAATTGAGACTGAGACTCTCACCAGGACCAGGCTTTCTAGGAAGACCTCCGCCCCTTCCCAGAAAAAGAAGGGCTCGGGGAAAAAGTCCTTTTACCCGAGGAAGGCGGCTGCCTACAAACAATACCCCCATTATCAGGCCCCTGCAGCTCCCCAACAGGGCCAGCAGGCCAAGGGACGGGGTAACGGGTCCCGTAGGCAGCAAGCCCCCAAGCCTGCACCACCAGCCCCTGCTCAGCAGGGTGGGGGTTTTTGACTCACTAAGCATAGCCTCTCCCCCCCCGCTGGTTCCTCCCAGCACCAGAGGCCGGCTGGTTCACTTCGCCCACAGGTGGTCCAGCATCACCGCAGATGCCTGGGTGCTTCAAGTCGTACGAGAAGGCTATCTTCTCCACTTCCACCAGGTCCCTCCCTCCTATTTTCCGGGAGAACCTCCACGACCCCCTCTGCACAGGGAATTACTCCTTCAGGAGTTAGCAGGTCTTCTGCAGGAACAGGCGGTGGAACCGGTGCCACACCACCTGAGAGGTCAAGGTATTTTCTAATACCAAAGAGAACAGGGGGCCTCAGACCCATCCTGGACTTGCGCAACCTCAACAAGTTCCTTGTGCGGGAGAAGTTCAAAATGCTTACCCTTGGAATCCTTCTGCCCTACCTCCAGCAGGGAGATTGGCTATGCTCCTTGGATCTAAAGGATGCCTACACGCACATCCTCATCCACCCAAGCCACCGCCAATACCTAAGGTTTGTGGTGGCAGGAAATCATTACCAGTACAGAGTACTGCCCTTTGGCCTGTCCTCCGCACCGCGAGTCTTCACAAAATGTCTCGCGGTGGTGGCGGCCCATCTCCGGCTTCACGGCCTCTATGTCTTTCCGTACCTCGACGACTGGCTCATCAGAGCAGCGTCCGCTCGGGAGGTTACCAACGCCACGCGCCGCACGGTGACTCTTCTGCAGCACTTGGGCTTTGTTATAAACTTCGCAAAGTCCACTTTGCTCCCCTCACAGGATCTCGAGTTCATCGGCGCAAGGCTGCACACTCCTCAGGCGCGAGCATACCTACCGCTCGACAGGGCTCAACGGCTCATGGACCTAGCCGACCGCTTTCGCAGCCAGCCCCTGGTCTCCGCCAGGCGCTTCCTGAGACTACTCGGCCATATGGCTTCCACCGTCCATGTGACCCCCAATGCCCGCCTGAATATGCGGCCTGCTCAATGGTGTCTCCGCCAGCAGTGGCGACAAGCCACAGGCGGCCTAGCAGACCTAGTGCGCGTCTCCGAGCCGCTGATCTCGTCTCTCCGGTGGTGGCTTCGACAGCCGAACCTGATATTCGGTATGCCTTTCCAGTCACCTCAGCCGACCCGGGTGCTGACCACGGATGCATCCCTCCTGGGCTGGGGAGCACATTGCCAAGGGGCACGTACTCAGGGCCTCTGGACCACGTGGGAGTCTGCTCAGCAGATCAACTTCCTGGAGCTCAGGGCGATCCGCCTGGCTCTCAAGGCCTTCTCCCACCTGACTTCCCACCAGTCCGTCCTTGTCCAGACGGACAATCAAGTTGCCATGTTCTACGTGAACAAGCAGGGGGGCACGGGCTCCTTCCTCCTCTGCCGGGAGGCACAGAAGCTCTGCTCTTGGGCCGTCAGTCACGGCATTCTCCTCAAGGCAGTTTATCTCCCGGGCCAAGAGAATTGCCTGGCGGACAAACTCAGCAGGATCCTCCAGCCGCACGAGTGGCGTCTGGATCCCTTGGTAGTTCAGAAGCTCTTCCTAAAGTGGGGCCTCCCCACGGTGGATCTCTTTGCCAGTCCTCACAACCGGCAGCTTCCTCGCTTCTGCTCTCGTCAGCCACACCCCCTTCGGGTTGCGGCGGACGCTTTTCTAATTTCATGGTCGGGGAGCCTTCTGTACGCTTTCCCTCCCATCCCGCTAGTCTCTCGGACTCTTTTCAAGGTTCTCCGAGACAAAGCCTTCATGATCCTGGTGGCCCCTCGCTGGCCCAGACAGCCGTGGTTTCCGCTCCTACTGCAATTAGCGGTGGAGGATCCATTCCCTCTGGGGGTACGACCGGATCTCCTCACTCAGGATCAGGGGTCTCTACTACACCCCAACCTCAGGTCTCTCAACCTCATGGCCTGGCTGCTGAGAGGGTAGTCCTTGCTCCCCTTCTCCTGCCGGCAGAGGTGGAGGAGGTCGTCTTGGCTTCGCGACGGCCTTCTACCCGCAAATGCTACGCCCTTAAATGGCGTCGCTTTGCCGTCTGGTGTACCCAACAGTCTCAGGATCCCTTCTCCTGCCCGGTGTCGGTGATCTTGCAGTACTTGCTACACCTCTCTAATCTGGGACTTAAGTCCAACTCCGTCAAAGTTCACCTCAGTGCTCTTTCGGCACATCATGTACCGGTGGACGGTAGACCTCTCTCCAGCGACCCTCTCGTAGCGAGGTTTCTCCGAGGTCTCCTTCTACTTAAACCACCTCTGCGCCCGCCAGCACCTGACTGGGACCTGAATGTGGTTTTGCAGCGGATCACCTGTCCGCCTTTTGAACCTATGGCTACCTGTTCTCTCCGTTTTCTGTCTTGGAAAACACTGTTCTTGATAGCCCTCACTTCCGCTAGACGCGTAAGTGAATTGCAGGCCCTCGTGTCTGATCCCCCTTACACTCGGTTCTACAAAAATAGGGTAGTCCTGCGGACTCACCCAAAGTTTCTTCCAAAAGTGGTCTCCCCTTTTCACATCAATCAGGAGGTGGTACTTCCAACCTTCTTTCCCAGACCACACTCCAGCCGAGCTGAAACGGTCCTCCATACCCTGGACTGTAGAAGGGCTTTGAACTTCTACCTTGACCGTACGCGGGGGCACCATAAAGCTGCTCAGCTTTTTGTGTCTTTTGACCCCAATAAATTGGGGCTCCCGGTCTCCAAGCGTACTCTGTCCATCTGGGTTGCGGACTGTATCTCTTGGGCTTATGGGGCAGCCGGACTCTCCTTAGAAAGTCGAGTCACGGCTCATTGCGTTCGGGCAAAGGCTACGTCAGTGGCTTACCTCCGCTCTGTTCCGCTGGCAGACATCTGCCGGGCCGCTACTTGGTCTTCGAGCCAGACTTTTGCGGTCCATTACTGTCTCGAGAGGGAGTCCCGCAGGGACAGTGCTTTCGGACAGGCAGTCCTCCGTAATCTCTTTGAGGTCTGAGCAACTCCTACCCTCCATCCCGGATGTGGGCTACCGGTGGGTGATAATTCAGCGAAGATTCTTTCCTTCTGTGCTGCTGAGCTAGAGGGAGCTCATTTTTGTGCTTAGGGTCTCCGGTAGCCTTGAGCTTGGGAGTCCCATAAGTGAGGACTGACTTCCTGCTTGGTCCTGGAGAAAGCGTAGTTACTCACCTGTAACAGGTGTTCTCCAGGAGCAGCAGGAATCAGTCCTCACTACCCTCCCTCCTCCCCTTGGAGTTGCAATCGTCTGCTTATGTTTTTTGCAAATCTTTTTATGCTGTCTTTTTTAGCTATGTCATCTGACTGGCTAAGATGGCACCCTCGGGCGGGAAGAGGACCGCGCATGCGCGCTGCAATTCCCAAAGGCTTTCTTTGAAAGCTGGGGGAAAATTGCTCCGCGAGGGCTCCGTCGGCGCCGACGTCACCCATAAGTGAGTGAGGACTGATTCCTGCTGCTCCTGGAGAACACCTGTTACAGGTGAGTAACTACGCTTTTATGGGATCTCCCCCTGGCATCTCTAGCTAGGGAGTCCCCATTTGTGAAGACTCATTCCTGCTTGTTCCTGGAGATAGCACAGTTACTTACCTGTAACAGGTGATCTCTGGGAACAGCAGGAATAAGTCTTCACAACCCACCCACCTCCCCTAGGAGTTGTATCTATCTATCTATCTCCTTTCCTCGTTCTCTCCCTTTGTCTCAGCTAGGAAACTCAACTGAGGACAGTGGAAAGGGCGGGAAGTCAGTGCGCAGGCGCGAGGGATGCTCCCAAAAGCTTTCTGATTGGATGCTGGGGAGCATTCCCGTGCAGGCTCCGTCGGTACCGACGTACCCATATGTGAAGACTTATTCCTGCTGTTCCCAGAGATCACCTGTTACAGGTAAGTAACTGTGCTTTCTACTGTGATGGACTGTGCATGTAGCTTGAGCCGTTTGGTGGAGGAAGTTTGCTGATCTCAGTTTCAAGTCTCATGAGATCAGCAAACTTCTTCCACCACGCAGCTCAAGCTACATGCAGAGCAGATCTTGGTTAAGCAGCCAACAACACGGCAGAATGGTAAAGATGTATCTGGTAATGATTGGGAGGGGAGGGAGCTACGAGAGAGAGATACACTGGATGATGGTGGGGGTGGGGTTGCTATGGGAGGTCTTTTTTGCTTCATGTATTACCATGCCCCATGGTATGTGAAGCAAAAAGGGAAGTTCCTGAGCGGTCCTCCAGTTTAGTCCTCCACATCCGGGTAGTGCACCTCCTCCTGCAGCCTGGAGACTGGACCAATCAAAATCTTCCTCTGTATGATCTATGCTGTCGGAGCTCCCATCAGCCCCCAGTGTGTCCAGTCTCCTTGCAGCTGGAGGACGTGTGTACCTGTGTTAGGTGCACTTAGGGACAGTTTGAGAGCAACACTATAGAGTTTTACTTTGTTTGGGGACCTTTTACTTTATTTAATTTGTAGGTAACTGTTTCTTAAAAAAAAAAAAAGAGAAAGGCACGCCGGTGTGGAGAAGCCAGACATGCTTGGGTCTTCTGCCTGCTCTTGGGAGGAGTGCTGGCAGTCCCGTTGGTTTGATCTCTCCCCTTGACTGTACGGGGAAGAGATCTGCCTTTGCCGTGCCTCTGATTGCTACAGGGATCTTTTTGCCTTCCTTCTGATTACCTTTGCAGGGCTGTTGGCTGTCTGGTAAGTCCAGCGCGGTACTGTGCTCCCGCCCTCGATTCGGGCGGTGAGACTGCTCCCGACGTCCGATCATCGGTTCCTGCCTTCCCCTTTGCTAAAAATCGCGATTGAGGGGCAATTTCTTATTTAATTTATTTCTTTTGCTTCTGCATTGGGTTACTTTAATTTTCGCGCCCTTTTTAATTTCGGCGCTGCCGGCGGCCATTTTAGCTCCCGTTTCTGTTTCTTTCTTGCCCACTTCAATAGATGGGCATGCCTTTCCCCTGCATTTTTTCAAGTGTTTTTCCTGGCGATTTTGCCTGCGGACTTCACAGCATGCAGGTCTGATAGTTTAAATTAAAAAAAAAAAAAGAGCTTTTCCCATTATTCGGAGAGGGGCTTCAACTATTTTTCTTTTTGATTGGATTATCTTTTCACTAGCTACTCTCCAGCCACCTCCGGGTCTAGCATGACTACTAAGCCGCAGTGCGTGATCTGCGGATCGCGCAGAGCGCTGCTGGCGGACTCTGGCCTATGCAAAACCTGTGCCTCAGGTTCCTCAGTCTCCGAGCCTTCTAAGGAGCTGACGGACTCTGACAGTCCCTCGGTGCCCATGGAGAGCGGTCCCTCGTCTGGGCCCCCCCCCCCCCTCTGGCCCTGCTGTCACTATCTTAGGACAAACTGGCACATTACCAATGGATGAGGTTGCATCCTGTGCCGCTGATTTTTCTCCAGATTTTGTTTTGCTCATGCACCAGGCTTTTCGCTTAAGTCGCTCCGGTAAGTTGCCCGAGTCCTGGCCGGCGTCCCTACCTTCGTTAAAGGTTGAGGAGCCCAGGCGCAGTTTTCCCCATTCGGTCAAGCGCTTGAAGTCCTTGGACGTGGAACAGGACGAGCTGAATTGGCAGGATTTGGAGGTGGACGTAGATCCTGAGCCTGGTGCTGAGGAATTGGAGGATGGCGAGATACCGGAGCCGGAAGATCAGGCCCGTATTATTCGGGTGTTTCATAGGGAAGAGCTGGTGCCTCTGATCACTGAATCTCTTCAGACGCTCAATCTGGCCGTGTCTCGTCCTCTCGAGGAGGACGGTTTAGAAGATCCTCTTATCCAGGCCGTGCGGGAGTCTCAAGTGGTCTTTCCAGTACACCGTGTAGTAGAACAGATGATTCAGACGGAATGGGATCAGCCCGATTCTGGTCTAAAAGGGATTCGGACGATGAATCGTCTGTACCCTTTGGCGGACAAAGATAAGGAAAGGTTTAAGTCACCGCGAGTGGATGCTGCGGTTTTGGCGGTTACCAAGAAGACAACCATTCCGGTTGAAGGCAGTGCGGCTTTAAAGGATGCGCAGGACAAGAAGGTAGACAGTTTGCTGAAGCAAGCCTTTGACACCAATGCCTTGTCTCTGCAAGCCTCTATCTGTGGCGCTTGGGTGGCTAGGGCCTGTTTGCGTTGGGCTCAACACCTGCGCGCCGCTTCTGGTTTGGATCAGCAGGGTTTGTTAGAGGTAACCCGACTGGAGTCTGGCTCGGCTTATCTGGCAGATGTGCATTATGACTTAATCCGTACGCTGGCTAATAGTATGGCTTTCTTGGTAGCGGCTCGACGCTCTATTTGGTTGCGCAATTGGTCGGCCGACGCGTCGTCCAAGTCTCGTCTCAGTAGACTCCCTTTCAAAGGGAAGTTGTTGTTTGGAGACGCTCTGGATCAGTTGGTTAAGGACCTCGGAGAATCAAAAGGCGGTAGACTGCCTGAGGATAAGCCCAAGCTGAGTAGGACTTTGCCGTCTGCGCGAGGTCAGTTTCGAGACTTCCGCAGATTTCGCTCTTCCCGCCTTTGGAATTCCCAACGGGGTCGTTTTGGCTCTCGATCCCAGGGTTTCCGAGGGTTTCGAGGAGCAGGCAGAGGTTTCTCGGGAGCTTCTTCTTCCACGTCTGCTTCCTTTAGTCGAAAGCCACAATGAAGCGAGGAGGACTCAGGAGGGAACTTTAGTCATCGGAGGTCGTTTACGCGACTTTCTTTCTTCCTGGGTCCGAATCACGTCAGATCAATGGGTTCTCGAGATCATCAGAGACGGCTATGCTCTAGAGTTTGCCTGCCCGCTCCCAGATTCCTTTGTTCTATCGCCCAGCACAGGCTTTCAAAAGGCGCGGGCGATTCGGTTGACTTTGCTCCGCCTCTTGGCCTTAGGGGCGGTTATCCCGGTGCCTCCTTCCGAGCGCGGCCTAGGTCGCTACTCCATTTATTTTGTGGTGCCCAAAAAGGACGGGTCGCTTCGGCCGATCCTAGATCTCAAGGGCGTAAATCGCTGTCTCCGGGTCCCTCATTTCCGGATGGAAACTTTACGATCCGTCATTGTGGCGGTCCGTCAGGGGGAGTTTCTCACGTCTCTCGATCTCTCGGAGGCTTACTTACACATCCCCATTCGGAAGGTCCATCAAAAGTATCTGCGGTTTGCGTTTCCGTGGGGTCACTTTCAATTTCAAGCCATGCCGTTTGGCCTAGCTACAGCTCCGCGCACCTTCACAAAGGTAATGGTAGTGGTTGCGGCGACCTTGCGCAAGGAAGGCATCCTCGTTCACCCTTATCTCAACGATTGGTTAATTCGAGCAAAGTCCTACAACGAGAGTTTGCAGGTCACGGGCAGAGTGGTGTCCATGCTTCAGTCCCTCGGCTGGATGATAAATGACACGAAGAGTCATTTGACGCCGACTCAATCCCAGGAATACCTGGGTGTGCGGTTCGACACGGCGGAAGGATTGGTGTGTCTGCCGGAGCGCCGTGTCCAAGCATTGCAGGGCCTGGTGCGCTCTTTTCTACGGATGTCCGCCCCATCCGCGTGGTGGTACCTTCGGCTTCTCGGCACTATGGCTGCGACCCTGGAAGCAGTTCCTTGGGCGCGGTTCCATATGCGGCCCCTACAGAGCGCACTGTTACGTCGGTGGTCGAATCAATTCAACTTGTTGAACATGCGGTTGCCTTGCCCACTGATGGTTCGTCGGTCGCTCCATTGGTGGCTGTGCGCGACCAACCTGCAGAAGGGGCTTCCCTTGGAGCCGCCCCTGTGGATTCCGCTCCTCACGGATGCCAGCCTTTCCGGCTTGGGAGCTCACTGCGAGTGTCAATTTGCGCAGGGAACGTGGTCTCTTCAGGAGGCGGCGTGGTCGATCAACCGTCTCGAACTTCGGGCGGTGAGGCTGGCCCTGATCGCCCTCGAGCCGTTAGTGCAGGGGAGGCCGGTGCGGGTGCTCTCGGACAACTCCGCAACGGTGGCCTACATCAACCGCCAGGGCGGCACCGGCAGTGTTGCCATGGAGAACGAAGCGGCGCTTTTATTCAATTGGGTTCAGTCCCGCCTTCCGGCGATATCGGCGGCGCATATAGCGGGAAAGGACAATGTGACAGCGGATTATCTGAGCAGAGTTCAGGTCGATCCCGGAGAATGGGAGTTGAACCCGCAGGTTTTCGCGCAACTCGTTCACCGGTGGGGGCCTCCTCTCATGGACCTCATGGCCACGTTTCAATCGGCAAAGACAGAGCGTTTCTACAGCAGGCGGAGAGAGCGCATGTCCGAAGGAATCGACGCCCTCATTCAGCCGTGGCCGGTTTACGGTCTCCTTTGTCTTTCCCCCCGGGCATTAATCGGACGGGTCGTTCAGCGCATCGAGGCGCACCCGGGGCGGGTGCTGCTGGTGGCACCAGATTGGCCCAGAAGACCGTGGTATGCCGACCTGGTGAGGTTGCGAGACGGAGTTCCGTGGACACTCCCTCCTCTGCCGGATCTTCTGCTGCAGGGGCCGCTTCGAATGCCTCAGGTAGCTCGATTCTCGCTTACGGCTTGGCCATTGAAAGGGCTCGGTTGAGTAAGAAGGGGTACACTCCGGCGGTTATTACCACTCTTCTTCGAGCTCGGAAGTCCTCCACTTCCTTGGCCTATGTGCGGGTATGGCGGATCTTCGAAGACTGGTGCTCCCGTCAGGGTATACGGGCGGCGACAGCTTCAGTGCCCGTAGTTCTCAGTTTTTTGCAGGACGGCTTTGACAAGGGTCTCGCGGCCAGTTCTCTAAAAGTTCAACTTGCGGCTCTTGCTTGTTACAGGGGCAAAGTTCTGGGTCTCACTCTTGGTTCTCATCCAGACGTACAGCGTTTTATTAAGGCGGTGTTCCGTTTGCGGCCCTCGCGTAGGGTGGCGGTGCCCTCATGGGATTTGAACCTGGTGTTGAGGGCTCTGGTTGGCAAGCCTTTTGAACCCCTTGGCCAGGCATCTCTCAAGGATCTCACGCTCAAGACAGTTTTCCTGGTGGCCATTTGCTCGGTGCGCCGAATCTCCGAGTTGCAGGCGCTCTCCTGCCGGGAACCGTTCCTATCTATCTCTAAGGACCGCGTGGTGCTTCGGCCCGTTCCCTCCTTTTTGCCTAAGGTGGTGTCGCCTTTTCATTTAAATCAGGCGGTTTTCCTTCCCGTCCTCCATGGCGGTTCGGCTGGCGCTGGGGACGAGGGTTTGCATTTCCTAGATGTGCGTCGGGTCCTACGGCGTTACTTGAAAGTCTCCGAGTCTTTCCGGAAGACAGATCGTTTGTTCGTGCTTTTTGGCGGAGCGCGAAAAGGAGAGGCGGCGGCTAAAGCATCCATTGCTAGGTGGATCAAGGAGGCTATAGCGTCGGCATATATTCTACACTCTCAGCCGGTTCCAGTGGGTCTGCGGGCCCACTTGATCAGAGCTCATGCGGCTTCTTGGGCTGAGCTCAGCTTGGTTCCGCCGGCGGAAATTTGTAAAGCGGCGACTTGGTCGTCCTTGCATGCCTTCAGTAAACACTACCGGTTGGATGTACTCGCCGCTCGGGATTCTTGTTTTGGTTCGGCAGTGTTGCGCGCCGGATGGCAAGGTCCCGCCCGGTGATAACTGCTCTGTTACATCCCGGATGTGGAGGACTAAACTGGAGGACCGCTCAGGAAATATAAATTACACTTACCTGGTAATTGTAGTTCCTGGAGGGTCCAGTTTAGTCCTCCGTCCCGCCCTATCTGTCACTGGATCTGTTCCGGCGCGTGTCTCTGATTGCGGCGACGTTTGTTCGCCCTTCTGTATTTCATTTTTCGGGACGCAGTTCTCTGTCGGATTTTCCATTTTTTTCTGTCTTGCTCCTGTTGTCAGGAGCTTGGGTTTGGGCTATCGCTTCTTCCATAAGACGGTGGAACCCATAGGCAGAACTCTGGCTTCCTCGTTTGGGGAGGGGGTCAGCAAATTCATAAGAGGATTTAACTTCAATTTCTTGTTGTAAATATATCTTCTCAGTAAACTCTGGTGTTGCTGCTTCTTTAGTCTGCTTTGTTACTAGTTCACTGGGGGCTGATGGGAGCTCCGACAGCATAGATCATACAGAGGAAGATTTTGATTGGTCCAGTCTCCAGGCTGCAGGAGGAGGTGCACTACCCGGATGTGGAGGACTAAACTGGACCCTCCAGGAACTACAATTACCAGGTAAGTGTAATTTCTATTTGCCTTGGGTACAATTTGCTGCTGACAACATATTCATTGAGGGTAGGAGGAGAAGGGTCACTGCCTTCTTTTGGAACTCTGTAATGGCACATTAAGGGGCTGATTTACCAAGCTTTCCTTTCCCATAGAAAATGGGAAAACAATAAATCAGTCCCTTAAAGGAGCTGCAGACACTTTGGGGGGGAGGGGGGGGGGAGAGCACTGTGACAGAGGTCTCAGCAGGCAGCTCCTAAATGTTTAAGCTGGCTTCTAAATTTTAAGAAAACTTGTCAAGGCTGCCTTACTCGACTGAAGATGCATTCATCCTTAACTGGTTCTATTATTTTTCTCACTTCTGCTGATCCACTTAATGCTATTTGATGAACTTGCACAGCTTTTTGGTGAGAGAAACTCCTTTTCTAACTACACAACACTAAGGGGTATGTTTACTAAACCGGGCTAACAGTTAACCCGGGCTATCTGCAACTAGGTCCCATTGAATAATATGGGACCTAGTGGCAGATAGCCCGGGTTAACCGTTAGCCCGGTTTAGTAAACATACCCCTAAGTTTCCATATTATGGTATACAGCAAATTCCTGGTTGATTCAGAAACAAAGTTGAACATATCTCCTACCCCAATGCAGTGGAAAAAAATAAAGGAATAATGTATTTAATCCTTGGAGATGATATAAATAAAAAAATGGTGTGTGTGTAAGTTGGGATTTTATTTGTTCATTTTTATCTTGTATGGGTGCAACAGTTCTATGCATGTCAAGTGCACGTCCCAGTCTAATTATATACCCTTAAAGTAATTCTATTCATATTCTTTTTAGGAGCAAATAACTAATTCTTCAGCTTCACTTTCTCATGTTTCTATTTCAGCCTTTCAGTTGTCTGTACCAAGTGTACAGTTGTGTCAAATTTCCGGTCATATGCGAATGTTTTTTAAACAGACCAAAACTTTTTAGAGACTGAAAGTGAGATCACTAGAAATCAGAAGTTGATTGGAAGCATGAATGAAGCAATTATCTTTTATTCAAACATACTAAGCACTTAAGCAAAACTGAGTGAAAATGTATGTTCAAAATTTTATAGACACCCAGGTATCATTTCCACACAATTACTATTATAATGCAGAGAGATGTTCTCCGGGAACAAGTAGGAAGTCCGTCCTCACATATGGGTGATGTCGGCGCCGATGGAGCCCTCGCAGAAGCATCCCCCCAGCTTTCAAAGAAAGCCTTTGGGAGATGCCACCACGCACGCGTGGTCCCCTTCCCACCCAAGGGTGCCATCTTGCTCAGTCTCCTTTTTTTCTGCTGAGCCCTTCAGACCTCTGGCTTGTAACCCCAGAAAAAGTTGATGTTTCTATCCAAGTTTCATACTCGCCTCTGGTATTGCACCGGTACTCTTCCTGCCTACTGACCTCAGTGCTTCAGCGTTGGGTTTGGTCTCTTTTTTTTTTGTAGTCTTTCGTTCTTCTTTTTCTGGTGTCTTCACGTCTTTTTTTTTTTTTTTCCCCCACTGGCAGCCCGGAGATTCTTTGACCTCGCAGGAGTACTTCTTTCCCCCATGGTTACCAGTGGCTTTAAGAAGGGTGATTGGTGCTCTAAAATCGTGTCTTTGACTGACACACACGACTGCTATCTCCACTGTCTTGGGCCAGACCACAACCTGGCAGTCTGCGGTCTCTGCAAGAGGATGTCCAGCAAGGCCCTCGAGCCACCAGCAGCAGCATGATAATTTTTTCCCCAAGTCCTCGATGCCTCCGAAGGCCAGGGTCTCATCTGAGGCCCCGACATCTTGGGCAGAACCCTCCGAACCAGAGCCTCATTGTGGGTCCTCAGAAAGGGGGTCTCCCTCGAGGGGGACCTCAGGAGGAAGAAGAAACCCTCGAAGGCTGCGTCCCTGGATGGTTCTGACCAGCTGGGTTCTCCCCAGGCCCGGTCCCGCAGTCTGAGATATTTGTCTGAGGTGTTGGAGAAGGAGCAGCCTGCAAAGGTCCCCTGGAAGGATCCGACCGTGGAGTGGCCTCTGTCCCCGGACACCATTCTCGTTGAGGATTCCCCTTCAGCGGAGCTGGCATCGGGCCCCTTGGTGCCCGCACCGAAGGCTGCCGAGCCTTTTATTTATTTTATTTATTTATTTGCAAATCTTTTATATACCGCCAGTTCTTAAGATCAGTGGCGGTTTACATCAGAACAAAGGTAAAGTACATAAGAACATAGTGCCAAATGTAACTATAGAACAATACATAGAACATAGAACCATGAGCAATTATAAACAGATACAATATTGGTCTCTATAGAACTATTTACAACTTGCAGGATGAATTTACATATATACAGTTTGCAGTATCAATTTAGGTTCAAAGAAATTTTTAGTCAAATAGGTAATGTATGTGGGTAGAATTGGTGTGTTATATTCTATTTGTGCTAGGGGGGGTGAGAGGTAAGATCCGGATGACCGTTTATATTGCAGTAAAATTGGGTGAACAAATACATTTTTAGTTCATTTCTGAACATTTTAAGTTATTTTACCTCTATTAACTGATCTGGTAGGTTATTCCATAAGGTCGGTGCTACATCTGAGAAGGCGCTGTTGCTAGTTATTTGTTTTGTTTTTCTTATTGAGTCAGACACTTGGATGACACTTCTGGTCTGGAGTCCAGAATGGTGGCCCTGGAGTGCAGTTTGCCTTCATGGACCAGCAGCGGGCGGTGTTGTCTGGCATGACCGATTCATCTGCCCTGACCACCAGGCCCTCGATGTCCAAGATGTCCCTGGAGGCCAATCCGATCCTGGAGGTTCTTGGGCCTCGAGTCTATCCTCGGCCAAGGTCGCAATCTGAGTCCCGCTTGAAGGGACCACAGTCATCCTTGGCAAGTTTGCCAGGCATCAGGCCACAGGGCATCGGGGGCCTCGAAGCCTGCAGAGCAACCTTCTTACAGGTCCTCAACAGACTACTCCAAGTGAGAGACGGAGGATGAGGAGTCCCCCGATACCCGTTGCCACCGTGACGTCCCTTCTGACTCTCCCATCTAGGAGCCTAGATGGCGGACCTGCCTGAGGACATGGGTTTCCTTGATTTTGTAAAGGACATGTCAAAGGCCCTGGCATTCCTGACCGAGTCGGAGGAGGACCCTCGGGCAGATGAGTTGAAAATCCTCCAGTACGAGGCCCCTCCATGGGAATCGCTCACAGTACCCATCCCTCCCATCCTGAAACGGCTAATGCTCCAAATGTGGGAGACACCAGCTTTGGTGCCAGTGGTGAGAAAACGGATTGATTTGATGTATCGGGTCCGCCAGAGCCCAGGCTTCCAAAGGTCATGCCGCATAACTCCATGGTGGTGGAGTCAGCCATAAATTGGCTGAAAAGCCAAAAGACGCACTTCTTGGTGCCCCCCGGCAGGGAGGCCCACACCTTGAATGCCCTCTGCAGAAAGTGCTACCAGGGCTCAATGCTCATCTGCCGCATCCAGGCCTACCAGCTGTAAATGGGCATATACCTGAGAGGCCTGGCAAAGGAACTTGCTGGGTTCTGAGCTGGTCTCTCCGAGGAACCCTTTCACGGTTCAAGAACCTGGCCAAGGCAGTCCATGAGTGCTCCAAATTCATGTCTCAAGCAGCCTGTGACAGGTTCAAGTAGGTGGCCAGAGTAGTCGCGACGGGCATCGGTGCACGCTACCAAGCTTGGCTACAGTTGTCCAACCTCTAACAGTGGGTTCAGGACAGAATGGTCGATGTCCCCTGCCAAGGAGAGAACCTCTTTGGCAAACCCTTGACCGACAAGGCTGCCGAGCAGGAGTTCATGATGAGGACCAGTCTCTCTAAAAAGACTGATTTCCCCCCCCCCCCCCCCGACGGAAGCGCTTGGGTAAAACGTCCTTTTACCTGAGGAAGGGAGTTGCTTTCCGAAACTACCCGGCTCCCCAACAGGGTCAGCAGGCCATGGGCATGGCCTGCATAAGCAGAAGGCTCCAAAACCCCAGGCACCAGCCCTGGCCCAGCCAACGGGGAGCTTTTGACTCCTTGAGCATGGCCTATCTACTCCAAGGAGATTAGCAGCCCACAGGGGGATGTCTGGCCCTCTATGCCCAGAGGTGGATGTCCATCACCACAGGTTCCTGGGCATTTCAGGTGGACAGGGAGGGTTATCTCCTCCATCTGACTCAGACACCTCCCCCTTATTTCCCAGGAGAGCCCCTTAGGTCTCCCCTCCACCGGGACCACCTTCTGAAGGAGTTGGCAGGTCTTCTTGAGGATAAAGCGGTGGAATCGGTGCCTCACCATTTCAAGGGCAAGGGGTTCTACTCCAGGTACTTCCTCATGCCAAAAGGTACAAGGGGGCCTGAGGCCCATCCTTGACCTGCGCAACCTCAGCAAATTCCTGGTGAGGGAGAAGTTCAAGATGCTCTCCCTTGGAACATTGCTGCCATGCTTCCAGCAGGGAGACTGGCTATGCTCCTTAGACCTCAAGGATGCTTATACCCACATCCTTATCCACCCCAACCACAGGCAGTACCTGCGGTTTGTAGTGGGGGGGGGGGATGCATTTTCAGTATAGGGTGCTTCCCTTCGGCCTCGCCTCTTTCCCAAGGTTTTCACAAAATGCCTGGCGGTTGTAGCATTCTTCCTCCGGCTCCCTGGGATCTTCGTCTTCCCTTACCTGGACAACTGGCTCATAAAGAGAGGAACGGCCGCAGAGGTGCAAGCAGGCCACTGCACGCAACATCCAGGTCCTACAACACTTGGGTTTTGTCATAAACTACCCCAAGTCTCATCTCATCCTAACACAGTGTCTGGAGTTCATTTGAGGCAAAGATCAACACTTTCCAGTCGAAGGCTTTCTTGTCCAGGGACCAAGCTGATCATCTTGGGTCCATGGCTCAGGACGTACAGTGCTGTCCCTCGGTGCCCACTTGGCTTCTTCTATGCCTCCTCGGGTACATGGCCTCCACGGTCCACGTCACCCCCGATGCCTTCACATGAAGGCGGCACAGTGGTGTCTCCGGGACCAGTGGTCTCAGGCCATCTCTGAGACAGCATTTCCGTGACCCGCCAATTGGCGGATTCTCTGGTCTGGTGGCAGTCTACCTAGCAACTTGAGGCAGGCATGCCTTTTCAGGCCCCAAGCCCCTCCAAGGTCCTCACCATGGATGCCTCCCCTGCTCATCTGGGGAGCCCACTGCGGAGATCTCCACACTCAGGGCAACTGGTCACTGGATGAGAACACCCAGCAGATCAATCTCCTGGAGCTCCGAGTCATACACCTAGCCCTGAAGGTTTTCCGTCACCACCTGCGTCGTCACCAGTCCTGGTCCAGACAGACAATCAGGTGGCAATGTTCTACGTGAACAAACAAGGGCATGGGGTCTCGTACCCTTTGTCAGAAGGCGTTTGCAATCTGCTCGCACGCATTCTGACAGGGTATCCTCCTGTGGGCAATGTACCTGCCTGGTCAGGACAACCATCTGGCTGACCGGCTCAGCAGAGTTCTCCAGCCACATGAGTGGCAGCTGGACCCCAGGTTAGCCAGTTGGCTTTTCCTGCTCTGGGGGGGAACCCATGATGGACCTGTTCACCAGGCCAGACAATTTTTAGTTGCCCCGCTTCTGCTCCTTGCAGGGCCCATCCCTCCAGGGTGGCAGCAGACACATTCTTGGTCTCATGGTCGGGTGGCCTCATGTACGCCTTCCCTCCTACCCTGCTGATCATCTAGACCTTGTTCAGGACCCTTCGCAGCAGGGCCTCTTTCATTCTGATAGCTCCTCGGTGGCCAAGGCAACTGTGATTCCCGTGGCTTCTACAGTTGATGGTGGAAACCCCTATCCCCCTGCGGACTGCCCCGGGACTCCTCTCTCAGAAGGGGGTTCTCTCCTGCAAACCAACCTGTGGTCCCTGTCGCTGACACTGTGGCTTCAGTGGCAAACTTGCGCTCTGTCCTGATGGCAGCCGCCAGCTGGTCTTCAGTCCATACCTTCACAGCCCATTATTGCCTGGAAAGAGTCCCGAGGGGACAGTGCCTTCGGCCAGGCCTGCTCCGTAATCTTTTCAGGGTTTAAGCAACTCCTATCCTCCGACCCTTCTGTGTTCAGGCTACCAGAGTGCTGGTTTCATCGGACACAGGTGTCCTACTGTGGTCTGGAGGAGCAGACTCAATTGCTGCTGCTTGCAGCTCTCTGAGGAAGCCCTATTTTTGCTATGGGCTTTTGGTAGCCTGTAGCTGGGGAGTCCCATATGTGAGGATTGACTTCCTGCTTGTTCCTGGAGAAAGCGTAGTTACTCATCTCTAACAGGTGTTCTCAGGGGACAGCAGGAATCAGTTCTCACACCCCTCCCTCCTCCCTTTGGAGTTGCTCCTTTACCATCTTTTATTTTTGCTGTATTTTAGCTGTCATTTGACTGAGCAAGATGGCACCCTTGGGTGGGAAGGGGACCACGCATGCATGGTGATATTTCCCAAAGGCTTTCTTTGAAAGCTGGGGGGTTGCTTCAGCGAGGGCTCTGTTGGCACTGACATCATCCCTATGTGAGGACTGATTCCTACTGTCCCGTGAGAACACCTGTTACAGGTGAGTAATTATGCTTTATCTGTCCACTCCATGATTAGCCAAGCATATGGCAAGAAGTGTTCAGTCGCTCATCTTTACCATGCTCGGCATGCATGGTTTTAGGGCACTTTGTCCATACTGGAATTAAAATCCCTTTAACTATAGGAGTTAGTATGATTGACCAGGCTTCAAAGGATTAAGGTGCCTAAGGACCCTATCTTCAAAAGAGTCTGGTTATGTATTCTAGATTTAAAGGAAGCCTACACATGCATAGAGAGCCTATCCACCAGAAGTATCTCAGATATGTGATTAACACCAGCAGCCCCTGTGTTTTCTTGGTAAGATGTGACTGGAAGTAGCTTGACAGGCCTTTTATTCCAAGGCAGTGGAGGGTAATGTGATTTGCCCAAGGCCAAAAGGATTGTCAGTGGGAATTGAACCCTGATCTCTTGGGTATTAGGCTGTTATTCTAACCACTAGGCTACTCCTCCACTCCACCTTAAACTACCCAAAGTCATATTTGAGCTCTGTTACTTAAGCTTGGGGTATGGCATGTCTCAAAATGAGGGAAGCCCAATAGGCTTGAGCTATCCAGAACGTAGAAGGTAGTCTGGATCACCAAACCCCTGTGGGATTTTGTCTTGGTGAATGGCTCAATCAAGCAAAAGGAATCCTTTAAAATCCCATCCTTCTTGTACAAGACACCCCTGATGTGTCAAAACTGAGCTGGGGGGGGAGGGGCAATGTAGTGTAAGTTTCACACATAATATGTTTGGTCTGGTCTGCATAGGAAAACATTCATCAGATAAATTTCCTGTTTTAGAGCTGTGCGGTGTAAGGCTAATGCCTGTAGTCTGCTTGTGATCTTCTGAACCAAACATGGACTCCTGCTACAGAAAAGTTGTCTTTATCTTTATTCGATATACTGCTTAAGCCAGAGCAGAAAAGCCGTGCACAATACAAAAATGACTGCTTAATGAAGAAGGAAAGGAATGCCAATAACTGATAGGACAGAGGAGAGAGAGACAAGGATGGTAGAAAGGCAAGAGAAGAGAAGGGGGAGATGGACAGAGGACAGCCAGGCAATGAAGGGCTGGTATTGGGGAGATTAAAGGCTAGATGAAAGAGATGTGTTTTCAGGGCCACCTTGAACCGAGCAAAAGAAGGTTCAGAGCGGAGGGTAAGTGGGAGGAAATTCCAGAGAGGGGCCCAGGGGGAGAAAATAAAACCAGAGAAGTGGGTACATTCAAGGTGAGCCTAAGTAACAGAGGGGAAAGCCAGATGGAAATTGTGTATGGAACGCAGGAGGCGATGGGGATTATGGTAGTGAAGGTCTGCAAGATATTTAGGAGTGGTTAGCCTGATGAACAAAAATAAGTATTTTAAACGGAATCCTGAAGTGCACAGGCAGCCAATGGAGGTCACCCAGAAAAGGGGAGTCATGGTCGTAGCGGGAGGAGAAGGTGAGGATGTGGGCAGCTGTATTTTGCAAGAGTTGAAACCTGTGGAGCTGATACTGTGGGAGACCAGCAAAGGAGATATTGCAGTAATCTAACCTGGAAAATGATGAGGGAGAGGAGGAGGGTAGTCAATGAGGTGGGGCAGATTGCATGCATCTGACGGAGGTGGTAAAATGCACAATGAGTAACAGTAGAAATATGTTCAGAAAAGAGAGAAAGAGGGGAATCAAGTGTAATGCCAAGATACCTGAAAGACAACACCATGAGGATAATGGTAGAGGCAAAGGATGGCGCCAAAGCTGGGGAGGGAATCCCAAAGGTGATCCAGGTTGCCATGGATTTAGAGGGATTGTGATTTTCTCCAGGACCAAGCAGGAAGTCAGTCCTCACATATGGGTGATGTTGGCGCCGACGGAGGCCCTGTGCACGGAGCATTTTCCCAGCTTTCATAGAAAGCCTTTGGGACTGCAGTGCGCATGCGCGGTCCCCTTCCCGCCCAAGGGTGCCATCTTGCTCAGTCTTCTTTTTTCTGCGGAGCCCGACGGATGTATATTTGTTTCACCCGAGGAAGAAGTTTATTTTTCACTGCGTTAACCTGTTTTCTTCGGTTCGACGCCGGTTTCCCTTTCCCGCCTGGGCACGATAAGTCGGTATCAAGCCTGGATCTCTTTTTTGGTTTTTGTCCTTAGTGACTAGCGTTCGCGCCATTTTTTCTTTTTTCACTGGCAGCCCTGTCGTTTGACCTTGCAGAGGCCCTTTTTCCCCCGATGGCTGCCAGCAGGTTTAAAAAGTGTGATCGGTGCAAGAAACTTATGTCTCTCACCGACACACATGAATGCTGCCTCTGGTGCCTCGGACCCGATCATGACCCGATGATCTGTGGTCCGTGTGGGAAAATGTCCTCTAAGGCGTTACGGAGTTGGCAGCACCAAAAGGAAAGAATCTTCTCTGACTCCGCGTCCGGTCGGGCCCGGACCTCGTCAGAGGCCTCGACATCTTGGGACTCCGGCCCCCAGCAGCGTCGAGGCTCCTCTGAAAGGGGGTCTCCCTCGCGGGAGCATCGTAAGAAGAAAAAACCCGCGAGGGCGGCGTCGGTGGACGCACTTGGCTCCTCGAGGGCCAAGTCGCATAGTCCCGAGTGCCGTCCCGGGTCTTTGGAGTCGGAGAGGCCTGCAAAACAACCTCGTGTGGAGCTGGAGTACCCCGGGTCATGTGAGTACTGTAGTCCTCGTGGACTCACCCCAGGGGAGCCGACGTCGCCGGGGCCCGAATCGGGGGCTGCTGAGTCTCCTGAGCTCGGACTCAGGTTGATGGCCTTGGAGAGCAGCTTGGCTGCCTTCATGGAACAGCAGCGGGCACTGATCGCCGGTCTCACCGGTGCATCTGCCCTGACCACCGGGACATCGATGTCCAAGTCGACCCCGGAGGCCGAGCCGATCCTCGGCCAAGGTCCCCCTCGGCCTCCCGTTCGGGACCGAGGTCCCCGACGCCGCTACCCTCGGCGTCGGGGCGGATGGCATAGATGCCTGCCTGACTGGAGCCGCTCGATTCCTCCTCCGAGGAGTCCAGCTGGGAGACGGAGGATGAGGACTCGCCTGACACCTTTTGGACTCTGTGCGTTCCTTCGGACTCGCCCGAGTCCGAGCCTCGGAGAAGGTCCCCCCCGGAGGATAACCCGGTTCTCGGATTTCGTGTGGGACATTGCCAAGGCTTTGGCAGTCCCCGCGGATCCCAAGGAGGAGCCTCAAGCCGAGGAGCAGCCTCAAGCCGAGGAGCTCGAGGCCCTACAGTATGACTCTCCTCCGAAGGAGGCCTTTACTGTTCCGGTTCCTCCAATGCTGGAACGGTTGCTGTTCCGCATGTGGGAGGCGCCGGCCTCGACGCCGGTTTTGAGCAAGCGGTCGATTCCATCTATCGAGCTGCAAGAGCCCCGGGTTCCAAAAGGCATAATTACCGCAACACTCCATGGTTGTGGAATTGGCCATGTATGGTCTGAAGAGTCAGAAGATGCACTCCTCGGTGCCTCCCGGTCGGGAGGCCCGGAACCCGGATGCCCTCGGTAAGAAGTGCTTCCAGGGCTCTCTGCTTGCTTGCCGTGTCCAGACCTACCCAGCTGTACATGGGCATGTACCTTCGAGACCTAGTAAAGGAGATTGCTGGGTTCTCTGCTGGTCTCTCCGAGGAACCTTTGCAGAGGTTCAATGCTCTGTCCTCGGGTATTCGTGAGTGCTCGAAGTTTATATCTCGAGCAGCCTATGATGGCTTCGAGGCTTCGGCCCGAGTAGCCGCAGCCGGCATCGGTGCATGCCGTTAGGCTTGGCTACAGTCATCGGACCTCGAGACATGGGTGCAGGACAAGTTGGTCGATGTCCCCTGCCGAGGTGAAAACCTCTTTGGCAAGCCCATGGCTTACAAGGCTGCAGAACTCGAGACCGAGACTCTTACCCGGACAAGGCTGTCCAGGAAAACCTCTGCCCCTTCTCAGAAGAAGAAGAGCTTGGGGAAAAAGTCCTTTTACCCGAGGAAGTCATCTGCCTATAAACAGTGCCCTCATTATCAGGCCTCTCTAGCTCCCCAACAGGGTCAGCAGGCCAAGGGGCAGGGTCATGGGCCCCATAGGCAGAAGGCCCCCAAGCCGCTTACTCCTGCTCCTGCTCAGCAGGGAGGGGGATTTTGACTGCATTGGCATAGCCTCTCCTCAGCTGGCTCCCATCAGCACTGGAGGCAGGCTGGCCCTGTTCGCCCACAGGTGGTCAGCCGTCACAAAGGATATCTGGGTTCTAAGTATAGTCCAGAAGGGCTATCTCCTCCACTTCCACCAAGTACCCCCCTCCTATTTTCCAGGGGAGCCTCCCAGACTTCCTCTGCACAGGGACTTACTCCTGCAGGAGTTGGCAGGTCTTCTAAAGGATCAGGCAGTGGAACCGGTGCCCCACCACCTGAAAGGTCACGGCTTCTATTCCAGGTACTTCCTGGTACCAAAGAGAACAGGAGGCCTCAGACCCATCCTAGACTTGCGAAACCTGAACAAGTTCCTGGAGAGGGAAAAGTTCAAGATGCTTACCCTTGGAATCCTGCTGCCCTACCTCCAGCAGGGAGATTGGCTATGCTCCTTAGATCTAAAGGATGCTTATACTCACATCCTTATTCATCCAGACCACAGACAATATCTCAGATTTGTAGTGGGAGGAAACCATTATCAGTACAGAGTACTGCCTTTTGGCCTTACATCCGCCCCCAGGGTATTCACCAAGTGCCTGGCGGTGGTAGCGGCCTACCTTAGGGTTCAGGGCCTCTGTCTTTCCATATCTGGACGATTGGCTTATCAGGTGTCAGTCCCCGCAAGAGGCCAATCAAGCCACCCTTCGCACTGTCGCTCTGCTTCAGCACCTGGGGTTTGTCATAAACTTCGCAAAGTCCAGTTTGCATCCCTCCCAGAACATGGAGTTCATGGGAGCTTGACTGGACACATTTCAGGCAAAGGCCTTTCTACCAGTGGACAGGGCCCACAGATTGATGGCTCTAGCCAGGCTATTCCACAGCAATTCTCTAGTCTCTGCCAGACAATTCCTGAGGCTCTTAGGCCACATGGCATCCACGGTCCATGTGACTCCAAATTCCCGTCTACACATGAGACCAGCTCAGTGGGGCCTCAGGACTCAGTGGCACCAGGCCACAGGAAGCCTCGCGGACAGAGTGAGGGTGTCCAGCCTACTACAGTCTTCTCTGCAATGGTGGCTTCATCTTCCGAATCTAGTGCAAGGGGTGCCTTTTCAGGCACCTCCACACTCTCAGGTGCTGACAACTGATGCTTCTCTACAAGGCCTCCCAAGGAGTACAAGGCATGTACTCAAGGCCTGTGGACTCCTTGGGAGGCCGCACAGCAGATCAATCTCTTAGAACTGAGAGCTATCCGCTTAGCCCTGAGAACTTTCTCTCATCTCATCTCTCACCAGTCCGTCTTAGTTCAGACAGATAATCAAGTGGCTATGTTCTATGTGAACAAACAAGGGGGCACAGGGTCCCGCCTTCTATGTCAGGAAGCGCAGAAACTGTGCTCCTGGGCAGTCAATCATGGCATTCTTCTCAAAGCAGTCTACCTCCCAGGTCAGGAGAATTACGTGGCGGACAGATTGAGCAGGATTCTGCAGCCGCACGAATGGCAGTTGAACCCTTTAGTGGTTCAACAGATCTTCCTGAGATGGGGTCTTCCAACCATAGATCTCTTTGCCAGTCCTCTGAACCGTCAACTTCCCAGGTTCTGCTCCAGACAACCGCATCCTCTCAGAGTAGCAGCAGATGCGTTTCTCATTCCATGGTCTGCAGGCCTCCTATATGCGTTTCCTACCACGCCTCTAGTGTCCAAGACACTATTCAAGGTGATCCGGGACAAGGCTTCAGTGATTCTGGTGGCCCCCAGGTGGCCAAGGCAACCCTGGTTCCCACTACTGTTGCAACTAGCGGTGGACACACCTCTTCCTCTGGGGATGCAACCCGATCTGCTGTCTCAGGAGCAGGGATCTCTCTTGCACCCCAATCTCCAGTCCCTCAATTTGATGGCCTGGCTGCTGAAAGGGTAGTCCTAGCGCCTTTACTATTGCCTAGGGAAGTGGAGGATGTAGTCTTGGCCTCTAGGAGGCAGTCCACCAGAAAATCTTATGCCCTTAAGTGGTGTAGATTCTCTTCCTGGTGTACTCAACACAACGAGAATCCCTTCTCATGCCTGGTACCAGTGGTGCTGCAGTATTTGCTTCACCTGTCCAACCTAGGCCTTAAATCCAATTCTGTTAGAGTTCATCTTAGTGCTCTTTTCACACACCACTCACAGGTGGAGGGTCAGTCTCTCTCCAGCCATCCTTTGGTGTCTCGCTTCCTCAGAGGCCTGCTTTTGCTTAAGCCTCCAGTGCGTCCACCTGCCCCTGAATGGGATTTAAATGTGGTCTTGCAACGGCTTACTTGCCCATGTGAACCTATGGCTACTTGCCCTCTGCGTTTATGTCCTGGAAAATGCTTTTTCTGGTAGCCCTTACCTCAGCTAGGCGAGAGAGTGAGCTTCAGGCCCTAGTCTCAGCAGCACCTTATACTAGGTTCTATAGGAACAGGGTTGTCTTACGGACTCACCCTAAGTTCCTCCCAAAGGTTGTCTCCTACCTCAATCAGGAGGTGGTTCTTCCGACTTTCTTTCCCAGGCCTCATGCTAGCCGGGCTGAGATGGTCTTGCATACCCTGGACTGTAAGAGAGCGTTGTCCTCCTACTTTGACTGTACGCGGGAGCACCGGAGGGCTGTTCAGCTCTTCGTCTCTTATGACCCCAATAAGTTGGGGTTGGCTGTCTCCAAGCGTAATTTGTCCATATGGGTAGCTGACTACATCGCCTGGGCTTACGGGGCAGCCGGCCTCTCGTTGCAGGGTTGAGTTACGGCTCACCGTGTCAGGGCGAAGGCTGCGTCAGTGGCTCACCTCCGCTCTGTTCTGTTAGTAGACATCTGCCGGGCCGCTATCTGGTCTTCAAGCCAGACTTTTGCGGCTCACTACTGCCTTGAGAGGGAGCCCCGCAGGGACAGTGCTTTCGGGCAAGCGGTACTCCATAATCTCTTTGGGGTCTAGGCAGCTCCTACCCTCCGGCCCTTGTGCTGGGCTACCTGTCGGGGGTGTTATCAGAGAAGATTCTGTTCTTGCATGCTGAGGCTCTAGAGGGAGCTCATTTTTCAGTTTGGGGCCTCTGGTAACCCTAAGCTAGGGAGTCCCATATGTGAGGACTGACTTCCTGCTTGTTCCTGGAGAAAGAGTAGTTACTCACCTGTAACAGGTGTTCTCCAGGAGCAGCAGGAATCAGTCCTCACAACCCTCCCTCCTCCCCTTGGAGTTGCAATCATATGATTTATTTTGCTATTTTTGCTGTCTTTTAGCTATGTCATCAGACTGAGCAAGATGGCACCCTTGGGTGGGAAGGGGACCGCGCATGCGTGCTGCATTCCCAAAGGCTTTCTATGAAAGCTGGGGAAATGCTCCGCACGGGGGCTCTGTCGGTGCCGACGTCACCCATATGTGAGGACTGATTCCTGCTGCTCTTGGAGAACACCTGTTACAGGTGAGTAACTACTCTTTCTTTGCCACCTAACATGCTTCATGTCACCCAAGAGTCTTGCAGGCACCTCAGGTGCTCTGTAAGTTTTCTTCTGGCACCCCATGTGGCTCATCTGCAAAGGCTGGAGCCTAGGCAATCAGCAACAACCTGCCTTTCTCAGAGCTGATGTTTTCCCAGAGTCTGACCCAGACCAAGACTACTCTACCCTCCTGGCAGTATTGTAAGCTATTAGTCTGTTTCTCTTAGTGGTGGGGTCCAGAGAGCTATATAGCCTGATTTATGTGCTTTTCTAAGTACAGGTAGTCAGCTTAGTGATTTATTAGTAGTTACATAAGAACTTGACGGACCACTGCAAGACGCAGCTCTTGCAGGGAAGGAATCTGCACTTGTAAGTATTTACCTGCTGGGAATTCTCATACTTTTGAGTTAAAGGGATGACTTTGGGTTTAAGCTAATAAAATCTGTTTTAAAATTCTGTGTGCCATAAAGTAACAAGCCAGTTTTCAGTTGGTGTTTTCTTTCCCACCCAGCTACCCTGACTCCCAATTACTCCCGGTGTCATTTTCGTTTTATAGGCTCTTACACCTTTTAAGGGGAAAGAGGTGGTCTAATTCACTTTCAGGTTAACTGGTTATCTTTATCAGCAAGTTTAGGAATAGATTAAGGCTTTGCAGTTCATCTTGAGGTGAACGTTAAACAACGTCCCTTAAATTTAATACATATAATTGTGTGGGTACAATTGTATCTCTATTCCCCTTGATCTTTAAATAAGTAAACAACTTAAAAAGCTAAATAAATCTTTAAAACTAAGATGCAGACAGCAGTCCAGCAGTGAGATGGGAGCTATTCAGTCTTTTGTATTGAGTGGCACATGTATGGTTTTCTTCCAGTTGGTGAGGGCTACTAGGTGCAAAGAGCTCTGCTCTCAGAAAGCAAGTCTGCTGTCTGGAGTCAAGGAGCAGACTTGGAGGAGCTGAGGCAGACAGAGGTATATAGATGACATTCAAGGACATAGAACAGAAGTCCCACTTAGTCTGGCAGCCTCTCTATTGCCATGGAGGAGAGGTCATGTGAAAGGAGAGCATCACCTTGGTGTGGCAAGAACTGATTCTGTAGCTAGGACCTGTTCTTCAGGTAATGTAAAACTCTCTAGCACTGAGGAGGTTTCTCCAGGGCCATGTGTCCATGAGAGAAGGGTTAGGACAGACATTATAGGTAGTGATTCAATTGTTAGGCATGTAGTTAGCTGAGTGGCTGATGGACATGAGGATTGCCTGGAAATATTCCAGCCTGGTGCAAAGGTAGTGAACCTCATGCACCACCTAGATAAGGTGCTGGGGAGGAGTCTGTTGTCTTGGTACATATTGATACCAATGACATGGAAGAGAGGTTCTGGAAGCCAAATTTAGGCTTTTGGGTAGGAAGTTGAAATCCAGAACTTCCAGGGTAGCATTCTCTTCCACAGTTGAGGAAGGTAGCCAAAAATATTTGGAGCCTGTGCCAGAAGACGCATGAGAAGAGACTTGAAGACCTAAATATGTATACTCTAGAGGAGAGGAAGGACAGGGGAGATACGATACAATATAGATCTTTAAATACTTAAAGGGTATTAATGAATAAAAAACCCATTTTTCAAAGAAGGGGGAAGCTGTAAAGCTAGAGGGCATACAGTGAAGCTTCAAGGCGGTAAACTTTAAAAGCAATACCCGGAAATACTTTTTCACTGGAAAGGGTTGTGGATGCTTGGGACGTCCTCCCATTGAAGGAGGTGGGGGTAAATAAAGTGACATAATTCAAAATGGCATGGGACAGAAATGTGAATCTATTTATAGCAAGAGGATGAAATCAAAGCAAACTTAAATATCTTTTATTCTTTGATACCTGCACGGAGCAGCAAATACAACCCTAAACAAAGGCATAGAGAGAGGGTGACTTGCAGGTACAACCACTCTAGCCACCTTCTTGGCAGACTGGATGGACTATACTGGTCTTTATCTGCCATCATGTACTATGTTATTAGGACCCAACGTTTAGGCAGAGTTCTGGAGTCTCAATGCATGAATGAGATGATGGTGTAAGAGAGAGGGTTTTGGATTTTCAGGAACTGGGCAACATTCTGGGTAAGGGGAGCGGGGGTGGGGGGGGGGACTTTTCCAAAAGGATGGGCTCTTCCTTGACCAGGGAGGAACCAGACTGCTGTCAACCCTTAAAAAAGAGACAGAGTAACTTTTAAACTAGATAATAGGGGAAAGTCAACATTCACCCAAGAGCGCATGGTTCAGATGAATGTATTCTTGAAGGATACTAGCAAAACAGGGAAGTTAGGGCTAAAGCTAAAAGTAACACAGATACATTTAAGTAAAGATCAGACAAAGTTGAAAGATTCCTAATTATTCCATCAAGTGATAACCATATTGTTAATATGAACATCTTACAACCCCTGAAATGTGTGTATGCAAATACTAGAAGCCTACAAAATAAGGTGGGAGATTTAGAATATGTAGCACTAAATGAAAGGTTAGATCACCCCAATCACCCTCTCCGACCTACCAACCCTCCTTTCCTGGCTAATCACCTGACCGACCTCGATTCTACACTTCACAGCGACCTTTAAATAACATGCATAGATGTATGGAAGAGTTATATACATAGTTTTACCTGTTCTCCAAGTCTAAATTGCTTGTTTTACTGTAAGTCCAATGTAGACCCCCCACACTGGACATTTGTGTTATTTGTGAACCGCGCTGATGTTAAATAGTGCGGTATATAAAAAATGTTAAATAACATAAATAAATAGATATAATTGGCATCTCATTGACCTGTTGGAAGGAGGGACAACCAATGGGTTAGTCAATACTGGGTACCAACTATATTGTGTAAGGCAGATCAAGTTGATGGAGGGTAGTGCTATATGTTAGAGCATTGAGTCAAACAGGATTAAGGTTTTGCAGAAAATAAAATACAATGTAGAATCTCAATGGACAGAAATCCCATGTAAAAAGGGGAAGGCAGTAATGGTGGGGCTGTTCTACTGTCTGGACAGAATGAACAGATGGATGATATGCTAAAAGAAATTAGTGAAGCTAACAAAATTTACAACACAGTAATGACGGGTGTTTTTCAATTACCCTGGTATCGACTTGGTCAATGTCACATCAGGACATGCTAGGGAGATAGTGTCTACAGTCACTTACTACATACCACTCCGAGTATAACTGAAGTACCCTGGTCAGACCACCATCTTATCAAAATCCAGCTACCAGCACAAATCCCAAAAAACAACGGGAGCACAACTCCACATACATCACGCTTCGTACGCTTTGACAAAGACACATTCCTCGATAAAGTACTACCCAAACTAGACACAAGCTCACCAGACATCAACTCAACCATAACACATTGGAATCTAACTATTCAAAAAGCAGCTGTCCACACACAAGTCTTACACAAACAAACAAAAAAGACAGAAAAATGGTTCACAAAAGAGCTGTCAAAACTAAAAAAACAACTGAGGAGACAAGAAAAGAGATGGAGAAAACTAAAATCTGATGAAAACAAATCCCAATATATGCTCTTACTTATAGAATACAAAAACGCAATTAACAAATCAAAAAGAGACTACCACTCCAAAGTAATAAATTCATCCATCAACCGCCCAAGGGAGTTATTCGCGATAGTAAAAACATTAACCAAAACTAATAACACCGAACCTAAACAACAAGCAATAAATATACAAACACTAGCAAAACATTTCGCAGAAAAACTAAAAAACAAAACCACTACCTCAACTCCTGTATTATCAAACACGAAAATCTCACATGAATGGACAAGTTTCCAGTTGGTAGAACAAAAACAACTCCTCAAAATCATAACTATGATAAACACCACCACTTCCCCACTCGATCCATGCCCCGTGTCATGGATTAAGAGTGCAAGAGATGAACTGGTGGTAAATATACAATACATCGTTAACCAATCCCTTTCACAGGGCATCATGCCTGATGCCCTAAAACTCACAACACTCCGACCAATAATAAAGAATAATAAGCTCGACTCAAAAGATCCGAATTCATACAGACCCATAGCCAGCATTCCATTCATAGCCAAAATAATAGAGAAAACAATTCAAATTCAGTTACAAGAACACATTGATGAACACAAACCCCTTGACTCACATCAATTTGGTTTCCGCCCATTCCATGGAGTAGAAACCCTCCTAATCACCCTTATGGACTTCCTCATCAAGGGCACAGATGACAAACATCAAGGCTTCTTACTCCTATTTATAGATATCTCTGCCGCCTTCGATAACATTAATCACATGACACTGATCAACAGATTAGAAAACCTAGGAATAGGCGGGATTGTCCTTAACTGGTTCAAATCCTATATTTCACATAGATTAATACGAGTCCAAATTGACCAACAAGCATCAGAAACATTCCCTCAAGGACAGGGAATACCCCAGGGATCAGCCCTTTCAGCCCTCTTATTTAACTTGTACCTGCAACCGATAACAGACATATTTAAAAAACACAGGATTAACCATTTTATATATGCCGATGACATCATGTTAGCTATCCCCATAAATGCTAAAAACCCTACATATGACTCGCTATCCAAATGCATGGCTGAGACCTCCTCCTGGATGGAAAACTAACCACCTTAGCATAAACCTCAAAAAAACTGAGGCAATGTTTGTGACAAGACCACCCACGACTGAGAACACATACCCAGAAACAATCACAATCAACAAAACCTCCATACCCGTCAGAAAACAGGTAAAATACTTAGGAGTAATAATAGACCACACCCTCACCATGCTACCACACATAAAACAAATAGTAAAAACCATTTTCTATAAACTCAAAACTATTCAGCACCTAAGGCCACTCCTTGAAACACAAGACTTTAGATCCGTAGTAAGTACACTGATCACCCCACACTTCGACTATTGCAATAGTCTCCTAATAGGCCTCCCCCAAAAAAGCATATACCTTCTCCAAAGAGCACAAAACATCTGTGCAAAGGTAATCTCTAAAGCTCGCCTAACAGACCACGTAACCCCAATACTGCTGGAACTCCACTGGCTCCCTATAAACAGCCGAATCAAATATAAGATTATCCTAACAACCTATAAACTCATAAATGACATAACCCCTTCACACCTATCCACATTACTGCAATCTCCAACATCGACAAGGACCCTCAGACAGAACGCGGCCCACTCCCTCATCATACCAAAAGCCATCCGTAAAACTAAGAATTCCACTAGCTCCAGAGCATTCTCATTCACTGCCCCTACACTCTGGAACGACCTCCCTATTGAACTTCGCACCATAAGAGACCTCACCCAATTCAGAAAAGAATTAAAGACCTACCTGTTCATTGAACACTTCGAAATCCACTATACCCCCAAAGCCAGCTCCACAACAAACATGGTCACACATACACAAACTCCCTTAATCCCCTAACCCAACAATGTAACCACAAGACTCTTCCCCCCCTCACACCTTGAAGACGAAAAAAGGAACTAAATTCCAGCACCTACACCAATTCCTGCCCCACACACCACACACACCACACACTGTAAATATTCATTTGTATAAAGTTTAATGTGTTTGCTTTAATACCTATAAATGTTATATTTACTGTTTAATGTAAATAGTTGATTTCTATTGTTCTATGTTCTATGTAAAATGTATACAAACTGTGTACATGACTGTTAACTTGTTATATGTAAACCGCCCTTGATCTCTGGAAGGGGCGGTATAAAAGAAATAGTTAAATAAAATAAATAAAAATAAGTGACTGCTTCTTGGAGCAGCTGGTTCACAAACCAAGATGAGAGGAAGCTATTTTAAATCTAGTCCTTAGTGGAACACAGGATTATTTATTTAACACGTTTTTTATACCACTTTATCATTTCAGTCAAAGTGGGTTTACATTGTAACTTAAACTTGGTAATGTACATTAAAGAGGAACATTGATAACTTGGATTTTTCTGAGGCAATGGAGGGTTAAGTGACTTTCCCAAGGCCACAAGGAGTGCTAGTGGGAATCAATCCCTGGTCTTGGCTCCCAAGACAGTGCTCTAATCTTCATTTGTTCCCCTTGTTTGACACCTCTTGTTCAGCATCTTTCCCCTCAAATCAGGCTCTGGAACATACCTGGTTCTCTTTTCAACTCATTTCAGCTATAGAGCTATTTAATACCCTCTTGGGCTTGTGATAAGGAAGCTTATCATAGCTCAGGAAGGAGCTATAGAAAAGGTGAAGTGACTCTGAACAAGCAACCTGTCAGTTCTGGTAGAAATAAGAAAACAGAATTTGTCCATAAAAGACTACCAGTCCCAGAATGCACCAGGTTTCCAACAGCCATTAGAGGAGCTGAAGTGGGGAAACGTGTGTTCAATCAAGAGGGCTATGAGGTAATCCCCAAGCACTCATCTCAAAGGGCAGGGCCTGATTCAGCACAGCTGCGCTGTGCTAGGGTGGAGCACTCATCTAGGCAGAATAAAGGTAGAGTTTATTCTACAGAGAATTAGCCTCATCTTGATCCTCATCCTCAGTTTCATCTGGGAGATCCTTATCCTCAGAATCAGCTTGGATATCCTCAGCTTGGACGTCTTCATCATCTGGAGGATCATCAGAAGCAGAAGCCAGAGCGGCCGGACAGAGAGGGCAAGAAACCCTTTGGAAGAAAGAAGAGAAAAGCATTTGGGAAGTCTAAAGGAGTCCAGAGCAGTACGTATACTGGGAGACATTCAAAAGGCCAGCATACACCATTGGACTGGAGAAAACCAGAGGAGTGGTGCTGCAGAGGTAGGAATCTCCAGACGGTACCTGTGAGGGAGACGGCTGCACTTGGAAGGGACCCTAGGACCCGTGCCAGAAGGTATGTGAAGAGAGATCCAGTGTCCAGGGATCTGGATTGGAAGGCTGGACATCAGAACTGGACTACATACTGGCCAGGCTATTTAGAGAGGAACTCTAACAGCAATGGAAGCTCAGGTATGAACACTGATCTATGCCCTAGCTATAACCTTGAAAGACAGCAGGGAAACAAGTATTCTCCTGAGAGTGCTCCATTGAGAAATTCCTCTGTGTCAATCCATGATATTGAACCCATGATTGTTGAAGAAGGGGGAGCGGTCTTAGATACAGGCTGTGAATATATGGATTGCTCTCTGTCTAAACTCCTTTGGTAATTTACTGTTACAAAGTACAACAACCATCACAAAGAAATACAAACTTGTTCTTTAATCTACTCAGAAAAGCTCCTGCATAGGATTTTGAACCATGCAGTAGAAATTAAGCCAGCTAAGGGGTTTCAGCTGGATAACTGCTAGCAATTGAGCCTTACCTAATTGCTTGTGAGCTCTGAGGGAATCACTTTTGAATCTATGTGTGAAGATATAAGAAGTTAACCTGAAAAGAACAGTTTTTCCCTTCTTTGTGGGTTTTGCTTGTTGTTTGAAACACTGCTAAGAAAATATTAGCTAAAGCCTACAGAAAAGACCAGTTTGTTACCAACCAGGTCTTTATTCTTTTGCTTTGATTGCCTGACAAGTTCATCTGTTGTTTTCCTGATTTTGTTTTTCTAAGTTTAACACTGAAAGCAAGTATCCTGTTTTATGTGCTACCAAGCATATCTGTGTTGGGAGAAATAACCCCATAAATAAATATCTTATTGGCTTTACACTCAAGCACAACTAATTATTGTGAGCAGCTGTGTCTGGTGTGAATGGACTGCATTTCCCACAATCCCTTGCAAATCATATTGATATATGCACTTGCCAAGACTGTGAACATTCTCACCCAGGCAGCTGTCTGACAGGCTCCAGTAAGACAATGTGTTTGCTGGATCCCATTCCCTCCAGCTGAATATCTGAGCAATCTCTTGCCTTACTGCCTCTTGTTCGAACTATTTTTAATTCCAGCTTATCTACTGGGATCTTTCCTACCCCTTGGAAGTCGGCTATTATTCGGTCACTACTTAAGCAATCCTCACTCGACCCTTCTGTTCCGGAACATTGGCGTCCAGTTTCAAACCTCTCATTTCTTGCAAAAGTGCTGGAAAAACTTGTTTCCTCAATTTGCATTCCACGTTGAGACCACTAACGTCCTCCATCCACGTCAGTCTGGTTTCTGTGCAGGCCACAGCATGGAATCTGTCCTTCTTGCCCTGCTGAATGAGTTACATGCTGCTCATGATCGAGGGGATATTACTTTGATTGTATCACTAGATCTCTGCCTTTGATTTGGTAGATCATCATACATTGCTCTCTTGCCTTCATGACTCTGGGATTCGGGCTACTGTGCTGCAGTGGTTTCACGCCTTCCTCACTTCCCATAACTTTTCTGTTCATTTAAGTGATGCATCCTCCCCATCATTTCCTCTAATTTGTGGAGTTCCTCAGGAATCTGTGCTCTCCCCATTACTATTTAACATTTTTCTTGCCCCTCTGCCTTCCTCCTTCAGCAATATCCGGTGTCCACATATCTCTTCGCTGATGATATTGTTTTTCTTTACCACACTTCCCCAATTGCTATTGATCTCTCTCCACTTAATTGACTGCTTTACTCACATTGCCGCATGGGTTTCTAATAACTTTCTCCATCTCAACCCATCCAAATCTATGGCTATGTGGGTTTCTCTAAGCTCCCCTTGTCCAAATATTGCCCCTCAAGTTCCACTCCTGTCCCCCTGGTTTCTTCTTTCCATTATCTGGATGTTACATTGGATTCATCATTCTCCTTTCAAGAGCATGTATCCATCCTTGTCTGTCAATCTTTTTGTGCACTGTCAAATTCGTGCAGTTTGACCATTGTTAGCACCCTCTTCACTTACTACCCTCTTGCTGGTGATGAGTAGGCTGGACTACTGTAATGTAGCTCTTGCTAGTCTTCCCCTTTATCAACTTCAGCTCTTACAATTACTACAAAATACAGCAGCCCCCCTCATTATTCATACTAAGCATTCTGATCATATTACCCCTGTGTTGATGCATCTTCACTGGTTACCCATCCGCTTTAGGATTCAATATAAGTTTTTGATTTTGACACATAGAGTTCTCTTTACCTCAATTCCTCAATATTTATCTAACCTCATAACTCTTCACATCCCCTCTGGTCAACTTCATTCTCTTCATGCAAATCGGCTTGTTCTCCGATCCCCATCTCAGGCTCACCTGGAGCTAACGTGTCATGCTGTGTTTTCTTCCTCAGTCCTTCACTTTGGAATGCTTTGCTATCCTCGCTCCGCCTTGAAGCTTCCTACTTGAAATTTAAAACACTTCTTAAAACATACTTATTTCAACAGGCTTATAACATTCCTGGCACTGATCCTTATTAGTTTCCCTTCCTCTTGTTTCCTTCTATATTCACTGGCTATCACTGTATCATCTATCTCTTTCCTATCACATAAATGGCATTCTTTTCCTGTTCTTCTGCATCATTGTTTTATTGTAAACCACTTTAATGCCTTGGCCTGGGTGGTATATCAAGTGTAAAATAAAGATAAAGATTGGGATCTGGTGCAAGTGGTAACTGTTGGGACCAATTGGCAATAGTGATCATAACATGATCACATTTGATTTAATAAATGGAGGGAGGGCAGCAAGGAAATCACAGCACTAGATTTTAACTTTCAAAAGGGAACCTGATGAAATGAGGAAAATAAAAAAAAAAAACACCTAAAAGGAGCATTTGCAAAGGTTAAAAGGTTTACAGCGAGCATGGGCATTGTTTAAAACTATTATCTTGGATGTCCAGAGCAGATGTATTTTACACTTTAAGAAAAGTGGGAGGAAAGGCCAAATGATTGCTAGCATGGTTTAAAAGCTGAGGTCAGAGAGGCTGTTGTAGCCAAAAAAGCATCTTTCAGGAAATAGAAAAAAGTCAAATGATGAAAACAGGAAACATAAGTACTGGCAAGTCAGATGCAAGGTATTAATAAGGCAGGCAAAAAGACTTTGAAAAGAATCTTGCCATGGAAGTAAAAATGCATAACTCTTTCAAGTACATTTGTAGCAAAAAAAAACAAACAAACCTGAGAGAGTATCAGTTGGACCATTAGATGATAGAGGGGTAAAAGTGATGCTAAGGGAGGGCACTAGGGGTCATTACAGAGAGACACAATTAATTCTTTGCTTCAGTATTTGCTGGAGACTATGTAGGGAAGTTAGCCATACCTGAAATGGTATCGATAGGTGATGTATCAGAAGAATTGAAACAAATCTTGATAAACCAGGAAGACGCATTACAACTGTTTGGTAAACTAAAGAGTAGCAAATCACCTGGACTGGATAATATACATCCCAGGGTGCTAAAAGGACTGAAATGAGATTGCAAATCTACTACTAGTAAACTGAACTATCATTAAAATCATCTGTAGTAACTGAAGATTGGAGAATGGCCAGTGTAATGCCAATTTTTAAAAAGTTCTGGGGTGATCCGGGAAACAGCAGTACCGGGCAAAATGGTAGAAACCATTATAAAGCATAAAATTACTGAACATGTAGAGTCATCGTTTAATGGGAGAAAGCCAACAGGGATTTAGCTAAGGAAAATCTTGTTTTACTAATCTCTTATGTTTTTTACAAGATGTGAATAAACGGGTAGATTAAGGTGAGCCAGTTAATATAGTGCATCTGGAATTTCAGAAAGCCTTTGACAAGGTCCCTCATGATTGACTCTTGGCAAAAATAAAAAGTCATGGGACAGGCAGTATACTATTGTGGATCAGGAACTGGATAAAAGATAGAAAATGGAGGGTAGGGCTAAATGGCCAATTTTCTCAGTGGAGAAGGGTGAATAGTGGAGTATCCCAGAGATCTGTGCTGGGCCGGCTGCTTTTTAACATATTCATAAATGACCTAGAAATGAGAATAATGAGAGAAGTGATCAAATTTAACAACTTTGTATAATTTTGTGTCCTCTGCAAAACACAAGAGTATTGTGTAAAATTGCAAGAGGACCTTAATAAATTGGGAGACACTGCATCCAAATGGCAGATGAAATTTAATGTGGACAAGTGCAAAGTTATGCACTTAGGGAAGAACAATTCAAACTGCGGTCACACGATGCAAGGTTCCACATTAGAAACCACCACTCAGGAAAAGAATTGAGGTGTCATAATGGATATGTTGAAATCCTCTGCCCAGTATGCAGCAGCGGCCAAGAAAGCAAATAGAAGGCTAGGAATAAAGGAAAGGAGTGGAGAATTTTTAAAAAAGGACATTATAATGCCTCTATCATTCGATCGTACGACTGTACCTTGAATATTGTATGCAGTTCTGGTTACCGTATCTTAAAAAGGATATAGTAGAATTAGAAAAGGTACAGAGAAGAGCCACCAAAATTATAAGGAGTATGGAAGGATACCCCTATGAGGAAAGACTTAAAACGTTAGGGCTCTTCAACTTGGAAAAGAGACAACTGAGCGGGAGATATGATAGAGGTCTAGAAAATAATGAATGGCGAGGAACAGGTAAAAGGAGATTGGTTGTTTCTCCAGGACCAAGCAGGAAGTCAGTCCTCACATATGGGTGTCATCGACGCCGATGAAGCCCCAGCGGAGCATTTCCCCAGCTTTCTATGAAAGCCTTTGGGAATGCAGGCACGCATGCGCGGTTCCCTTCCCGCCTAAAGGTGCCATCTTACCTCAGTTTTTTTTTTTCCCGAGATGCCCACCGGATGCGAGTCCTGTCCTCCCGGTTAAAAGTAGATTTTTTTCAGAGATTATCGCTCTTTTTTTTCTCCCGGTTCAACGCCGGTTCCCCTCCCGCCGGGTTCGGTACACCGGTATCGAGCCCGATTCTTCTTTTTCGGTTTTTGCCCTTCGTGGCTGGCGTTTGCGCCCTTTTTTCCATTTTCCCCGGAAGTCCGGTCCTTTGACCTCGCGGGGACTCTTTTTTTCCCCGATGGCTTCCAGTGGTTTTAAAAAGTGTGATCGGTGTAAGAAATTAATGTCTCTCACCGACACACACGACTGCTGCCTTTGGTGCCTCGGTCCCGATCACGACCCTAAGTCGTGCGGGCCATATGGGAAGATGTCTTCCAAGGCACTCCGAAGTCGCCAGCAGCAGAAAGAAAGGCTTTTCTCGGACTCAGCCTCTGGCCGGGCCCGGACCTCGTCTGAGGCCTCGACATCTCGGGATTCCGATCCCGAGCGCCATCGAAGCTCCTCGGACAGGGGGTCCCCCGACCGGGAACGGAAGAGGAAGAAGCGACTTGCGAGGGCGTCATGGTCGGAGGTCCCTGGCTCCTCGAGGGCCAGGTCTAAGACCCCCAACCGTCGCCCCGGGCCCATGGAACAAGAAAAGCCTGCCAAAGTTCCTCGCGTGGAGCCGGAGTCTGCTGGACACGTAAGCCCCGTAGTCCTCGAGGACTCTCCTCCCAGAGAGCCACCGCCGGGGCCCGAGTCAGTGGCTGCTGCGTCTCCCGAGCTGAGTCTCAGGATGACAGCCTTGGAGAGCAGACTGTCTGCCTTCATGGAGCAGCAGCGGGCACTGATGGCCAGCCTTTCTGGCGCATCTGCCCCGACCACCGGGACATCAACTTCGAAGTCGACCCCGGAGACCGAGCCGATACTCGAGTCCATCATGGCTCGAAGTCGACCTCGGTCGTGGTCTCCCTCGACCTCCCGTCGGGACTGAGGGCGTCGACGCCGGTGCCTCCGGCGTCGGGGCAAGTGCTCCAGGGCCCCGCGAGGTCGGACCCTGACTCCTCTTCGGACGAGTCCGCCTGGGAGACAGAGGACAAGGAGTCTCCCGATATGTTCAAGACTGGGTGCGTCCCGTCAGACTCACCACAGTCTGAGCCCCGGAGTAGATCCCCTCCAGAGGATAATCGGTTCTCGGAGTTCGTCTGGGATATGGCCACTGCCTTGGCTATTCCGGCAGACCCCGAGGAAGAGCTTCGAGCTGAAGAGCTCGAGGTGGTGCAGTATGACTCTCCTCCGAAGGAGGCCTTTACTATCCCGGTTCCTCCGATGCTGGAACGGCTCCTCTTCCGTATGTGGGAGGCACCGGCCTTGGCGCTGGTTCTGAGTAAGTGAGTCGACTCGATTTATCGACTCAGGAAGAGCCCTGGTTTTCAGAAGGCTGAGCTACCACACCATTCTATGGTTGTGGAATCGGCCATGCATCGTCTGAAGAGCCAGAAGATGCATTCCGCGGTGCCCCCTGGCAGGGAGGCCCAAAACCTTGATGGCGTCGGTAGAAAGTGCTTCCAGGGCTCGATGCTTGCTTGCCGTGTCCAGTCGTACCAGCTGTACATGGGCATGTACTTGCGGGACCTGGCCAAGGAGTTGGCTGGGTTCTCTGCTAGTCTCTCCGGGGAACCCTTGCAAAGATTTAAGTCCTTGTCCTCGGGGATTCGGGACTGCTCGAAGTTCATGTCCCGCGCCGCCTACGATGGCTTCGAGGCTTCGGCCCGAGTTGCGGCAGCCGGCATCGCGGCTCGACGCCAGGCGTGGCTGCAGTCATCGGACCTTGAGCCATGGGTTCAGGACAAGTTGGTCGATGTCCCTTGCCGAGGTGAAAACCTTTTTGGCAAGCCCATGACCGAGAAGGCCGCTCAGCTCGAAACAGAGCACCTTACATGGACAAGGCTGTCTAGGAAGACCTCTGCCCCTTCTCATAAAAAGAAGGGCTCGGGTAAGAAGCCCTTTTACCCGAGGAAGGGCACTGCCTACAAACAGTACCCTCAATATCAGGCTGTCCAAACTGCCCCTCAGGGTCAGCAAGCCAAGGGGCAGGGTAATGGGGCCCGTAGGCAGAGGACCCCCAAGCCTCCGGCCCCTGCTCCCACTCAGCAGGGTGGGGTTTTTTGACTCCTTGAGCGTAGCCTCTCCATCCCTGCTCTCCCAACCCTGCACCAGGAGGTCGCCTAGCCCTCTTTGCCCACCAGTGGCCCCTTATCACCGGGGACAGTTGGGTGTTGGACATAGTCCGCAGGGGCTATGCACTGCATTTTCACCAACTGCCGCCTCCTTACTTTCCAGGGGAGCCTCCAAGGCCTCCCCTGCACACAGACCTTCTCCTTCAAGAGCTTCAAGGTCTGTTGGTGGACAGAGCGGTGGAGCCTGTGCCTCCCCACTTGCAAGGTCACGGATTCTACTCCAGGTATTTCCTGGTACCCAAAAGAACTGGTGGCCTTCGACCCATTCTGGACCTCAGGAACCTCAACAAGTTCCTAGAGAAAGAAAAGTTCAAGATGCTTACTCTTGGAATACTTCTGCCCTACCTCCAGCAGGGAGATTGGCTATGCTCCTTAGATCTAAAGGATGCATACACTCACATCCTCATTCATCCAGACCACAGAAAGTACCTCAGGTTCATTGTGGGAGGAAGCCATTATCAGTACAGAGTACTGCCTTTCGGCCTCACTTCAGCTCCCTGGGTCTTTACCAAATGCCTGGCAGTGGTGGCGGCCTATGAGAAATCAGGGGATCTTTGCTTTCCCCTATCTGGACGACTGGCTCATCAGAGGTCAGACATGCCAGGAGGCCAGACAGGCCACCCTCAGTACTATTGCTCTTCTTCAAGGCCTGGGATTTGTCATAAACTTCGCAAAGTCCACTTTGCTCCCCTCCCAAAACTTGGAGTTCATAGGGGCGAGGCTGGACTCTGTCCTGGCAATCAGGGCCCAAAGACTGATGGACTTAGCAAATCAGTTTCTCAGAGGGTCAGTGGTCTCCGCCAGACTCTGCCTGAGGCTGCTTGGCCACATGGCTTCGACAGTACATGTGACCCCCAATGCCAGGCTCCATATGAGGCCTGCACAGTGGTGCCTTCGGACTCAGTGGTCGCAAGCCACAGGCATCCTCAAAGACAGGATAAGGGTGTCCAGACAATTTCTGAACTCCCTCAACTGGTGGCTGCACCCACCCAATCTTCTAAAGGGGGGTACCTTTCCAGATTCCTGGTTACACGGTGGTATTGACCACAGACGCCTCCCTGCAGGGCTGGGGAGCTCATTGTCTAGGCAAGTGCACCCAGGGCCTGTGGTCTCCTTGGGAAGCTGCACAGCAGATCAATCTGCTCGAGCTCCGAGCAGCACTCAAAGATTTCTCTCCTACCCTGGCTCATCAATCTGTCCTGGTTCAGACAGACAACCAGGTAGCCATGTTTTATGTGAACAAACAGGGTGGGACTGGGTCCAGACTCCTTTGTCGGGAGGCTCAGGACCTTTGTTCGTTTGCCCTCAAGCACAACATGCTCCTCAAGGCTGTATACCTTCCAGGCCAGGACAACTACCTGGCCGACAGATTAAGCAGGATTCTGCAGCCCCACGAGTGGCAGCTGCATCCTTCAGTAGTTCAGAAGATCTTCTTAAAATGGGGTCTCCCTTTGGTAGATCTCTTTGCCAGCCCACTGAACAAGCAACTGCCAAAGTTCTGCTCCAGGCAACCGCATCCTCTGCAAATGGCAGCAGATGCTTTTCTGATTCCATGGTCTCAGGGCCTCCTGTATGCGTTTCCTCCCACGCCCTTGGTGGCCCGAACTCTCTTCAAAATTCTTCAGGACAAGGCCTCGGTCCTGCTGGTGGCTCCCAGGTGGCCGAGACAGCCTTGGTTTCCTCTTCTGCTTCAACTGGCGGTGGATCCCCCACTGCCTCTGGGGTTGCAACCCGACCTTCTCTCTCAGGAGCAGGGTTCCCTTCTGCACCCCAATCTCAAAGCTCTCAATTTGATGGCCTGGAGGCTGCAAGGGTAGTCTTGGCTCCCTGGGGCCTACCTCAGGAAGTTGAGGAGGTTGTCCTAGCCTCTAGGAAACAGTCCACTAGGAAAACCTATGCTCTCAAATGGAAAAGGTTTTCTGTGTGGTGTCAGCTACGTACAGGGGATCCTTTCTCCTGTACTGTGCCAGTAGTGCTTCAGTACTTACTGCACTTATCAAATCAGGGACTTAAGTCCAATTCTGTTCGGGTCCACCTCTCAGCTCTAGCAGCTCACCACTCACTGGTGGAGGGACATTCTCTATCCGGTCACCCCTTGGTGTCCCGCTTCCTCAGGGGTTTGCTTTTGCTCAAGCCTCCTATCCGTCCTCCTGCCCCTGAGTGGGAGTTGAATGTGGTCTTGCAGCAACTGACTCGCCCACCTTTTGAGCCGATGGCTACCTGTCCACTACGCTTCCTCTCCTGGAAGACATTCTTCCTAATAGCCCTTACCTCGGCGGCGAGTGAGTGAGCTTCAGGCCCTGGTCTGTGATAGGCCTTACACCAGGATTTACAGGAACAGGGTAGTCCTTAGGACTCATCCAAAGTTCCTCCCAAAAGTTGTCTCCTCTTTCCACCTCAATCAGGAGGTGGGTCTTCCAACATTCTTCCCTAGGCCTCATGCAAGCCAGGCTGAAGCAGTCCTGCATACCCTGGACTTTAGGAGGGCCTTATCCTTCTACCTTGACCGTACGCAGAGGCATAGAAGGGCTACTCAGCTCTTCGTATCCTTTGACCCAATAAGTTGGGGTTGGCTATGTCCAAGCGTACCTTGTCCATCTGGGTGGCTGACTGTATCACCTGGGCTTACAAGGCGGCTGACCTTCCTTTGCAGGGTAGGGTCACGGCCCATCGTGTCAGGGCAATGGCTGCCGTAGTGGCTCATCTCCGCTCTGTGCCCTTGGTAGACATCTGCAGGGCTGCAACTTGGTCTTCAAGCCAGACATTTGCGGCCCATTACTGTCTGGAGAGGGAGTCCCGTAGGGACAGTGCTTTTGGTCAAGCAGTACTCCGGAATCTCTTTGAGGTTTAGGCAACTCCTGCCCTCTGTTGGGCTACCGGTGGAGGTTGTGTCCTTGAAAAGCCTTTCTTTGCTGCTGAGACTAGAGGGAGTACTCTTGTTCAGCCTGGGTTCCTCGGTAGCCCAGAGCTGGGGAGTCACCCATATATGAGGACTGACTTCCTGCTTGGTCCTGGAGAAAGAGTAGTTACTCACCTGTAACAGGTGTTCTCCAGGAGCAGCAGGAATCAGTCCTCACAACCCTCCCTCCTCCCCTTGGAGTTGCAGTTGTATATAGTTTATTTTTCATTTTTGTGTGCTGTTCTTTGCTATGTCATTTGACTGAGGTAAGATGGCACCTTTAGGTGGGAAGGGAACTGCGCATGCGTGCCTGCATTCCCAAAGGCTTTCATAGAAAGCTGGGGAAATGCTCCGCTGGGGCTTCATCGGTGTCGATGACACCCATATGTGAGGACTGATTCCTGCTGCTCCTGGAGAACACCTGTTACAGGTGAGTAACTACTCTTTATTCCTTCAAAAAGTAGAATGACTAGTGGACTAGCAGTGAATCTATAGTGTAGCCTATTTAAACTAATTGGTGAAAATATTTTTTTCACTCAGCATCAAACTCTGGAATTAGTTACCAGAAGATTAGCAAAAGCTGTTACTGTAGCTGGCTTTTAAAAGAGGTTTGGACAGGTTTATGGAGGAAAAGCCCATAAACCAGAGAGGACCAGGGAAATCCACTGCTTAGCCCAGAATACGCAATGTGGAGTCTGTGTACTGTGATAAGGAAGCTTATCATAGCTCAGGAAGGGGCTATAGAAAAGGTGAAGTGTCTCTGAACAAGCAACCTGTCAGTGCTGGTAGAAATGAGAAAACAGAATTTTGCCATAAAAGACTACTAGTCCCAGAATGCACCAGGTTTCCAACAGCCATGAGAGGAGCTGAAGTGAGAAAACGTGTGTTCAATCAAAAGGGCTATGAGGTAATCCCTAAGCACTCATCTCAAAGGGCAGGGCCTGATTCAGCACAGCTGCGCTGTTAGGGAGGAGCACTCATCTAAGCAGAATAAGAGTAGAGTTTATTCTACAGATGACCATCTTCATGATCACCTTGGATATCCAGAGAATTGTTCTCAGTATCCTGAGAATCAGCTTGAGTTTGATCATCAGTTTCATCTGAAGGATCATCAGAAGCAGAAGCCAAACTGGACGGACAGAGAGGGAAAGAGACCCTTTGGAAGAAGGAAGAGAAAAGCCTTTGAGAGGTCTAGAAGAGTCCAAAGCAGTACGTATACTGGGAGGTATTCCAAGGGCCAGCATACACCATTGGACTGGGGAAAGCCAGAGGAATGGTGCTGCAGAGCTAGGAATCACCAGAGGCCACCTGTGAGGGAGACGGCTGTACGTGGAAGGGACCCTAAGACCTGTGCCAGAAGGTATGTGAAGAGAGATCCAGTGTCCAGGGATCTGGATTGGAAGGCTGGACATAAGAACTGGACTACATACTGGCCAGGCTATATAGAGAGGAACTCTAGCAGCAATGGAAGCTCAGGTATGAACACTGATCTATGCCCTAGCTATAACCTTGAAAGACAGCAGGGAAACAAGTATTCTCCTGAAAATGCTCCATTGAGAGATTCATCTGTGCCAATCCATGATATTGAACCCATGCTTTTTGAACAAGGGGGAATAATAGCAGATGAGGATCCTGTTTATATGGACTGCTCTCTATCTAAACTCCGTTGGTAACTTTCTGTTATAAAGTACAGCAACCATCACAAAGAAATACAAATTTGTTCTTTAATCTACTCAGAAAAGCTCCTGAAGCAGGATTTGACCCACACAGTGGAAGGCAAGCCAGCTAAGGGGTTTCAGCTGGTGACTGCTAGCAATTAAGCCTTACCTAATTGCTTGTGAGCTAGGAGAGAATCACTTCTGTATCTATGTGGGAAGTAATCAGAAGTTAACCTGAAAAGAACAGTTTGTTTCTTTCTTTGTGGCTTTTCATTTGTTGTTTTCCTGATTTTGACTTTGTTTTTCCAAGTTAACACTGAAAGCAAGTAACCTAATTTATGTGCTACCAAGCATATCTGTGTTGGGAGAAATAACCCCATAAATAAAAATCTTATTGGCTTTACCCAAGAGCACAACTAAATTATTGTCAGCAGCTGTGTCTGGTGTGAATGAACTACATTGCCCACAATACCTTGCAAATCATACAGATATATGCACTTGCGAAGACTGAAGATTTTCACCCAGGCAGCCGTCTGACAGTACCTTTTTGGGAACTTGACAGGTACTTGTGACCTTGATTGGCGGCTATTGAAAACAGGTTCTCCAGGACCAAGCAGGAAGTCAGTCCTCACTTATGGGTGACGTCGGCGCCGACGGAGCCCTCGCGGAGCAATTTTCCCCAGCTTTCAAAGAAAGCCTTTGGGAATTGCAGTGCGCATGCGCGGTCGCCTTCCCGCCCAAGGGTGCCATCTTAGCCAGTCTTCTTTTTTCCGCGGAGCCCTACAGACGTACCCGTCGTGTCCTCGCTAAAAAAGTTGATTTTCGTGAGTTTTTCTCTTTTTTCACTTCGGTTTGACGCCGGTCGTTTTCCTGCCCGGACTCGCGACGCCGTTGCGAGTTCTTCTCTCATTTTTCGGTTTTTCTGATTTTTGGTCAGTTTCGTTTTCGGTTTTTCGCTGGCAGCCCGGTCCTTTGACCTTGCAGGGGCCCTTTTTCCCCCGATGGCTGCCAGTGGTTTCAAGCGGTGTGGTCAGTGTGACAGAAATATGTCACTCACTGACACACACGATAATTGCCTCCGCTGCCTAGGCCCGGATCATGAAGAAATGATCTGTGGCAAAATGTCCTCCAAAGCGTTGAGGAGCCGGCGGCACCAGCGGGATAGAATCTTCGCTGACCCCAGCCGTACCCGGACCTCGTCGGAGGCCTCGGCATCCAGAGGCTCCAGCTCTGACCATCGCCGAAGCTCCTCCGACAGGGGTTCTCCCTCCGGAGACCATTGACGGAAGGAATAACCCGCGAGGGCGGCGTCGGTGGACGCTCCTGGCTCCGCGAGGGCCAGGTCGCATAGCCCCGATAGCCGTCCCGGGTCTTTGGAGAAGGAGCACCTCTCGAAGCGACCTCGCCTGGAGTCGGAGTTGCCTGCTCGGGTAAGTCCTGTAGTCCTTCTGGACTCGCCTCTGAGAGGTCCGACGTCGGGCCCGACGCCGTCGGGGCCCGAGTCGGGGGCTGCTGGGTCACCTGAGGTCGGACTCAGGTTGACGGCCTTGGAGAGCAGACTATCTGCCTTCATGGACCAGCAGCGGGCACTGCTCGCTAGCCTCGCTGGCGCCGCTGCCCCGACCGCCGGGACGTCGACGTCTAAGTCGACCCCGGAGACCGAGCCGATCCTCGAGTCCATGCGAACTCGAGTCGATCCTCGGTCGAGGTCACCCTCGGCCTCCCATTCGGGACCGAGGTCGTCGCCGCCGACTCCCTCGGCGTCTGGGCGGCCGACGCCTCCGCCTGCCCGAGCCGACCCCACCGATTCCTCCTCGGAGTCGGCCTGGGAGTCTGAAGAGGAGGAGTCACCTGATTCCTTTCGGACTCGGTGTGTCCCCTCGGACTCACCTGAGTCCGAACCTCGGAAACAGTCCCCTCCGGAGGATGCCCGGTTCTCGGACTTCGTCAGGGATATGGCCAAGGCTTTGGCCTTCCCTGCGGATCCCGAGGAGGAGCCTCGAGCCGAAGAGCTCGACGCCCTTCAGTACGACTCTCCCGCCCGGGAGCACTTTACTGTACCGGTTCCTCCCATGCTGGAACGACTACTCTTCCGCATGTGGGAGAGTCCGGCCTCGTCGCCGGTATTAAGCAAGCGGGTCGATTCCATCTATCGAGTCCGCAAGAGTCCTGGCTTCCAAAAAGCACAGCTGCCTCACCATTCCATGGTAGTGGAATCGGCCATGCATAGGCTTAAGAGCCAAAAGAAGCACTCCTCGGTGCCTCCTGGCAGGGAGGCCCGTAACCTGGATGGCCTTGGTAAGAAGTGTTTCCAGGGCTCTATGCTGGCTTGTCGTGTCCAGACCTACCAGCTATACATGGGCATGTATCTCCGAGACCTGGCTAAAGAGATAGCCGGATTCTCCGCTGGACTGTCCGAGGAACCTTTGCGGAGGTTCCTGGCCTTGACAACTGGTATTCGGGAATGCTCCAAATTCATGTCCCAAGCAGCCTATGATGGCTTTGAAGCATCGGCTCGAGTAGCCGCAGCTGGCATCGGTGCCCGCCGACAGGCTTGGCTTCAGTCATCTGACCTTGAACCTTGGGTACAGGACAAGTTGGTCGATGTCCCCTGCAGAGGTGAGAACCTCTTTGGCAAGCCCATGGCTGAAAAGGCTGCACAAATCGAGACGGAGACTCTCACCAGGACTAGGCTTTCTAGGAAGACCTCCGCCCCTTCCCAGAAAAAGAAGGGCTCGGGAAAGAAGTCCTTTTACCCGAGAAAGGCGGCTGCCTATAAACACTACCCTCAATATCAGGCCTCCGCAGCTCCCCAACAGGGCCAGCAGGCCAAGGGACGGGGTAACGGGTCCCGTAGGCAGCAAGCCCCCAAGCCTGCACCACCAGCCCCTGCTCAGCAGGGTGGGGGTTTTTGACTTCCTCAGCATAGCCTCTCCCCCTCAGCTGGCTCCTCCCAGCACCGGAGGCCGGCTGGTTCACTTCGCCCACAGGTGGTCCAACATCACTTCAGATGCCTGGGTGCTTCAAGTCGTGCGGGAAGGATATCTTCTCCGCTTCCATCAGGTCCCTCCCTCTTATTTTCCGGGAGAACCTCCTCGACTCCTCTGCACAGGGACTTACTCCTTCAGGAGTTAGCAAGTCTTCTTCAGGAACAGGCTGTGGAACCGGTGCCCCACCACCTGAGAGGTCAAGGCTTTTATTCCAGGTATTTTCTGATACCAAAAAGAACAGGAGGCCTCAGACCCATCCTGGACTTGCGCAACCTCAACAAGTTCCTCGTGCGGGAAAAGTTCAAGATGCTAACCCTTGGAATCCTTCTGCCCTACCTCCAGCAGGGAGATTGGCTATGCTCCTTAGATCTAAAGGATGCCTACACGCACATCCTCATCCACCCAAGCCACTGCCAATACCTAAGGTTTGTGGTGGCAGGAAATCACTACCAGTACAGAGTACTGCCCTTTGGCCTATCCTCCGCACCACGAGTCTTCACAAAATGTCTCGCGGTGGTGGCGGCCTATCTCCGGCTTCACGGCCTCTATGTCTTTCCGTACCTCGACGACTGGCTCATCAGAGCGTCGTCCTCTCAGGCAGTCACCAATGCCACACACTGCACGGTGACTCTTCTGCAGTACTTTGGCTTTGTCATAAACTTCGCAAAGTCCACTTTGCTCCCCTCACAGGATCTCGAGTTCATCGGCGCAAGACTGCACACTCCTCAGGCACGAGCGTTCCTGCCTCTAGACAGGGCTCAACGGCTCATGGACCTAGCCGGCCAGTTTCGCAGCCAGCCCCTGGTCTCTGCCAGGCGCTTCCTGAAACTACTCGGCCATATGGCTTCCACCGTCCACGTGACCCCCAATGCTCGCCTGAATATGAGACCTGCTCAGTGGTGCCTTCGCAAACAGTGGCAACAAGCCACCGGCGGACTGGCCGACTTAGTACGCATCTCCGGGCCGCTGGCCTCTTCCCTACAGTGGTGGCTTCATCGGCCGAACCTGCTGCTCGGAATGCCGTTTCAGTCGCCTCAGCCGGCTCAAGTGCTGACGACCGATGCTTCCCTCCTGGGTTGGGGGCACATTGCCAAGGGGCATGTACTCAAGGTCTCTGGACCGCGTGGGAGTCTGCTCAACAGATCAACTTCCTGGAGCTCAGAGCAATCCGTCTGGCGCTCAAGGCTTTCTCCCACCTGACTTCTCACCAGTCCGTCCTTGTCCAGACGGACAATCAAGTTGCCATGTTCTACGTGAACAAGCAGGGGGGCACGGGCTCCCTCCTTCTCTGCCGAGAAGCTCAGAAGCTCTGCTCTTGGGCCGTCAGTCGCGGCATTCTTCTCAAGGCAGTTTATCTCCCAGGCCAAGAAAATTGCCTGGCGGACAAACTCAGCAGGATACTCCAGCCGCACGAGTGGCGTCTGGATCCCTTGGTAGTCCAGAAACTTTTTCTGAAGTGGGGCCTCCCCACGATGGATCTCTTTGCCAGTCCTCTCAACCGGCAACTTCCTCGCTTCTGCTCTCGTCAGCCACATCCCCTTCGGGTAGCGGCAGATGCTTTTCTACTCTCATGGTCGGAAAGCCTTCTCTATGCTTTTCCTCCCATCCCGCTAGTCTCTCGAACTCTATTCAAGGTTCTCCGGGACAAAGCTTCCATGATCCTGGTGGCTCCTCGCTGGCCCAGACAGCCGTGGTTTCCACTCCTGTTGCAATTAGCGGTGGAGGATCCGTTCCCTCTGGGGTTTCAACCGGATCTCCTGACACAGGATCAGGGGTCTCTGCTACACCCCAACCTCAGATCTCTCAACCTAATGGCCTGGCGGCTGAGAGGGTAGTCCTCGCTCCCCTTCTCCTGCCGGCAGAGGTGGAAGAGGTCGTCCTAGCTTCTCGGCGACCTTCTACCCGCAAATGCTACGCCCTTAAATGGCGTCGCTTTTCCGTTTGGTGTGTACATCAGTCTCAGGATCCCTTCTCCTGCTCGGTGTCGGTGATCTTGCAGTACCTACTCTACCTCTCTAATCTGGGACTTAAGTCCAACTCCGTCAAAGTCCACCTCCGTGCTCTTTCAGCACACCATGTGCCGGTGGACGGCAGACCTCTTTCCAGCGACCCTCTCGTAGCACGGTTTCTCCGTGGTCTCCTTCTACTTAAACCACCTCTGCGCCCGCCAGCACCTGACTGGGATCTGAATGTGGTTTTACAGCGGATCACCTGTCCGCCTTTTGAACCGATGGCTACCTGTTCTCTGCGTTTTCTTTCGTGGAAAACCTTATTCCTGATAGCCCTCACTTCCGCTAGACGCATAAGTGAATTGCAGGCCCTCGTGTCTGATCCCCCCTTCACTCGGTTCTACAAAAATAGGGTAGTCCTACGGACTCACCCAAAGTTTCTTCCAAAAGTGGTCTCCCCTTTTCACATCAATCAGGAGGTGGTACTTCCAACCTTCTTTCCCAGGCCTCACTCCAGCCGAGCTGAACGGGTCCTGCATACCCTGGACTGTAGAAGGGCATTGAACTTCTACCTTGACCGTACGCGGGAGCACCGTAAAGCTGCTCAGCTTTTTGTGTCTTTTGACCCCAATAAATTGGGGCTCCCGGTCTCCAAGCGTACTCTGTCCATCTGGGTTGCTGACTGTATCGCTTGGGCTTATGGGGCAGCCGGACTCTCCTTAGAAAGTCGAGTCACGGCTCATTGTGTTCGAGCGAAGGCTACGTCAGTGGCTTACCTCCGCTCTGTTCCGCTGGCAGACATCTGCCGGGCCGCTACTTGGTCTTCGAGCCAGACTTTTGCGGTCCATTACTGTCTCGAGAGGGAGTCCCGCAGGGACAGTGCTTTCGGACAGGCAGTCCTCTGAAATCTCTTCGAGGTTTGAGCAACTCCTACCCTCCATCCCAGATGGGGGCTACCGGTGGGTGATAATTCAGTGAAGATTCCTTCCTTCTGTGCCGCTGAGCTAGAGGGAGCTCATTTTTGTGCTTAGGGTCTCTGGTAGCCTTAAGCTTGGGAGTCCCATAAGTGAGGACTGACTTCCTGCTTGGTCCTGGAGAAAGCGTAGTTACTCACCTGTAACAGGTGTTCTCCAGGAGCAGCAGGAATCAGTCCTCACAACCCTCCCTCCTCCCCGTGGAGTTGCAATCATCTGCTTAAGTTTTTTTGCAAATTTTTATGCTGTCTTTTAGCTATGTCATCAGACTGGCTAAGATGGCACCCTTGGGCGGGAAGGCGACCGCGCATGCGCGCTGCAATTCCCAAAGGCTTTCTTTGAAAGCTGGGGAAAATTGCTCCGCGAGGGCTCCGTCGGCGCCGACGTCACCCATAAGTGAGGACTGATTCCTGCTGCTCCTGGAGAACACCTGTTACAGGTGAGTAACTACGCTTTACTGGGCTTGATGGACTCTTGGTCTGACCCAGTATGGCATATTTTATATTCTTAACCGCTATTTGTTGCTGCGCTGAAATATCATTGCTTAATTCTTTTGTATGATTACCATTTTTCTACCATAATAAAATCCTAATATATAATTACTTAACTTGCCTCCTTTTGCAATTCATTGCCAGTAAGTTGTACAGAATGAAAGAACTAAGCAGATACAACTAGGCATAACTAGTGAGCTATATCTTATCTTGTTTGTCTGCCCTAGTGCGCTCCAATGGAATGCTGGAAAGACCAAAAATAGTTGTCCAATGAAATAATTCTGGTCCAGATGACTCACAATGTTGCCAAGTACTATATCAACAAGCATCGTGGGTGGGGGTGGGAGACAACATGATTCTATCTCTTGTGTTGGGAGACTGTCAGAATATAGAACTCGCCCATCTCTACAGGATGACTTTCAGGACCATGTTTCTGACGGAAGGGCAATATCCTGCTGAGCAAATTTGAGCTGGGTACATCAACCATACCCCCTGGATATAAGGGTAGCAAAGTGATCTTTTTGCAAGTGAGGCACACCAGCACGGACTGTTAGTTTGCATCTCTGAAGAACAAAAGTGTACCTGTTTTCTGCTCCAGAACAGAGATTGGGTGGAGTATCTTCTGTACTCCATATTCTCACATATTGCTTATAGTGAAGACTCTTAAAACTCAAACAGGATCAGAGGATATATATATAAAGAGATTAGAATCAAAGCAAACCTAAATAACTTTTACTTCAAAAAAAATAGAAGGGGGGTAACCTGCACAAAGTGACAGGTACTACCCTAAAAGGCATGGGGAGTGGGTAACCTGTACAGTGCTGCAGATACAACTCTTGCCACCTTACTGGACAGATTAGAAGAACCATGCTGCCTTTCTCCAGGAACAAAAAATTACTCAAAATCCATGTTAAGGGTAAAAATACAATACAAAAAAACCCCCAACGTACAAAAGAAAAACCCCTAATCTTTTTGTCGGAGCAGACATTCAAAAGAAGGAGGAATTAAATCCTACCCCTTGCCGTGAATGCTCCTTTTATTCGTTTTTTTTTTTTCGTTTCAAAAACAGTATAACAAATTTAAACCACTTAGCTACAAAATGAGCTTCTTCACGAGCTTGAAGATACCACAGAGTCTATAAGACTCACTCATGGCGAGGGGTAGGATTTAATTCCTCCTCCTTTTGAATGTCTGCTCTGACAAAAAGATAAAGATTAGGGGTTTTTCTTTTGTACTTTGGGATTTCTCCAGGAACAAGCAGGAGGACCGTCCTCACATATGGTTGATGGCGACGTCGACGGAGCCCTCATGGAAGCATCTCCCAAGCTTTCAAAGAAAAGCCTTTGGGAGATGCCACCAGGCATACATGGTCCCCTTCTCGCCCAAGGGTGCCATCTTGCTCAGTCTCCCTTTTTCTGCAGAGCACTACAGACGTTCATTTTGTCCCCCCTGAAAAATAGTTGTTTTCTTTGTACAGGTTTTGTACTTTTTCCAGTCTGCACTGGCTCCTTTCCCCCCTGAGACCCTTTGCTGTTGCACTGGGCCTCGGAAAACCTTTCTGTTTTGATCTTTTCCATCACAGCACTTTTGGTCCGTGCAGGGCTCCGTTGACATCACCCATATGTGAGGACAAATTCCTGCTGTCCCTGGAGAACACTTGTTACAGGCAAGTAATTACGCTTTATCTGCCTTCATTTACTATGTAGGGCCATGATTCTCATAGCTCTGTTGACCAAAGTAGGTCTGGTTCATCTCCTCCCGAAGTTGTACTTAATGAAAAACCATACTGGGGGATTCTTCAGTGTTGATCACAATGTGATTTGTTATCTTTGATTATCCTTGACAAGCATGATTTCCTCACAGTTTTCCAGGTGTTGTACTCCCACCTCTGGATTACTGCAATATAAATCCTCCAAGACCTACCAACATCCATAACCTACTCCCTGCAAATGGCTCAAAATGCCACCGACCGAGTCTTGCAAGGTGCTTCCATTCAAGAACATATAACACCTATGCTACAAAACCTACACTGGCTGCCTATCACAACACAAGCCAAATATAGGCCATCATCACAACCTTTAAACCATACCACAACCTCTCCTCAGAATATTTATGTGCTCTAATCTGCAAGACACCAGATGACAGACTGAGGAGAACCAAAGCGCAGTCTACACTGATAATCCCTATAACACACAGAAGAAGCAGCCAAACAACATCAAAGAGCATTCACGCTTTATGCTCCACACTTATGGAATGCTCTACCACCTGACATCTGCTCCACAAGAGACCTGCAAGACTTCAGAAAGAAACTGAAGACACATCTATTTAAGGAACACTTTGGCGAGGCCCTACCTAACATAAATCCCACACCCATTACCCTTCCTGACTTCGCCTACTACCCCTCCATCCTTCCAACAGAGGGTTTGTTATCTAACATTGAGCTGTTTGCCATTTATGTTATGTAATTACTGTTCTACTAATATGCCTGTCCCATGTATACTAGCCCATATTTCAGTTGGTTAAATTTAACTGAAGTAATTCATTCTATACTGTTCTAAGTAACATTAGGTTATCACTGTTCCATGCAAACCGCCTTGACGCCTTTGATAAGGCGGTATATAAAACCAGTTGGTTAAGTAAATAAATCAGTATGAAAGTGAATATTGACTTGTTTAGGATAGCCTGTCCTTTTCTTAGGTGTGTATTGGTTTTATTGATATATTACTAGAAGTGTTGAAATAGGCAGCTATAAATGAAATGAAAATGTTGTGCCCCTACAATCAGGCCCCTTGTCTCACACGCTGCCCTGAATTTACCTGACAGAGTATAGTAGATTGTTTTTCTCTTCTAGGAAAGACTTCACTAAGAGGTCTTGGAAGAGGTTAGATATGCTATCTGACGGAAAGGCCCTAGGGTTTTCTCCCTCCCCCCCCCCCCCCCCATCCCATGTACAAATTCATAGAATATCTTCTACGTTTTTCCAAGTCTGGTTAAAAACTACTTCCTTTAGGGTACACTTTATTCTAAGTAGTGCTCATCACCATGTAGAAGGAAAACCTCTCTCTAAAGCCTGTAAACTGCTCTCTCCAGGAACAAGCAGGAATGCAGTCTTCACATATGGGTATCATAGGCACCATAGAGCCTGCGTGAAAACGCTTCCCAGTGTCTAATAGAAAAGCCTTTGGGAGCGTTCCACTCTGCCTGCGCATATGCCTTCCCGTCTTCCCAACTCCTCTCCTCAGTCCTTTGTTTTCCACAGAGCCAGCAGGAAGCCCTTTCCTGCCACTGCCAAAGTTTTTCTTACTTTTTGGTTTAATTCTGTGCTCTGCCTTTTCATCAATACCAGTACCTTCCCTGATACCAGCCCCAATATTCTTTTTTCTTTATTTCAGTTTTTAATTTTGTTCTTGTTCTTTCTGGCTGTTCACCACCACCTTAGGCCTCTGCCTAAAATTTTTGCATTTGTCACCATGGACAAGCACATCAGTGGCTTTGAAAAATGTTCCAAATGTTCTGGTACAATGTCAGTCACTGATTCCCATGACTGATGTCTGAAATGTTTGGGCCCAGACCATAAACCAGACAATTGTTTGTGCAAACAAATGACCAAGCGAGGCATAAAGAACAGGGCCAAGCAGTATGACTCACTGTTCGTCCCGGGCTCTATTTCAGTGCTCTCTGTATCTTCAAGGACGTCTGCATCCTCAGCTGGTTCCCAGGCCTCCAAAAAGCCCAAACATAAATTAAAGCCTAAGTCCTCGGCATCGAAATCCAATACAGAGCATCAAGGGTAAGTCCCATAGTTCACAAGATGCTCTGAGATGGGCATCTGATGCTGACTGGCCTGCCAAACAGCCTCGGTGGTAGGACCAGCCCTCAAAGCCACATATGGGCTCCAGGATGCTCCCGAGGCATCAGCCTCCAGAGAGCTACTGGTACCATACTCTGGGACGGTAGCACATAGCCCTGTAACTGAATCCACCGAGTCATCATTGTTCTTGATTGATCAGCATTTCTTAGCTATCAAGAGAACCTTGCCAACACTCCTGACTGCTGTGGTACCAAGGGTATCAATAGCCCTGGCGAGTCTAGCACTACTTTCCAGCTCAGCACCAGTATCTCTGGGTCAGATGCCAGCCCTTGAATTGGTATTGGTGGGACCCCTTCCACTGTAACCAGTAAGCATCGTCAATACCCAACCAGTTCCCGGTTTGAGTACCGTATGGGCTGATCATCGGGCATAGACATCGGCTCGAGACTATTGATACTTTGATTTTCTTTCTGAATCGGAGTCAGCTTCTTTGTCTGACTCTGAAGAGACATCGGAGGATTCCAGGGCCACCCAGAATGTCCCTTCTGATCCCTCTCCTCCTCATGCGAGGCGTCGATCCCCGCCAGAGAACATGTCCATGCAGGACTTCATTCGGGACATGGCAGCGGGTCTTCAAATCACAGTAACATCAGAAAGGAACCAAGAGCTGAGAAATTGAAAATCCTCAAATACTCCTCGATGCCCAAAGAGACGGCAATGTTGCTACGTATGTGGGAGGCCCCGCTAACTGTTCTGCCTGCATTCACAGATGAAGAACCAGGAGCAGGACTTCAGAAAACACCCTTAAACAGGAACAGAAGTGAGGGGCATCTTGAACAATTTTCAGAAGACTGTGTCCGTGAGAAACTAGCTAAACTTAGACAAAGCAATGGTACCAGATGGGATACACCTAGAATACTAAGTGAACTTGGAGAGGTTCTAGCAGCTCCACTGACTGACCTTTTCAGTGCCTCATTGGAGTCAGGAGTGGTGCCAAAGGACTGGAGAGAGGCACATGTGATCTCTTTACACAAAAGCTGAAGTAAGGATGTGGTTGAAAACTACAGGCCTGTTAGTTTAACTTCGGTGGTGAGTAAATTATTGGCAGCGCTGCTGAAAGAGGAAATAGTGAGGTTTCTAGAGTCCAGAGGATTGCAGGATCAGAGGCAGGTCTTGTCAGACAAACCTGATTGATTACTTTGACTAGGCAACCAGGGAGTTGAACTGAGGGAGAGCTGTAGATGTGGTGTATTTAGATTACAGTAAAGCCTTTGACACCGTTCCTCACTGGCAACTTATAAACAAACTGAGCACCCTAGGGATGGACCATAAGTTACTGCTTGGGTTAGAAATTGGTTGAGTGGGAGGTGACAAAGGGTACAGGTAAATGGAGCTCACTCTGAGGAGAAGGTGGTTACTAATGGTGTGCCTCAGGGATCTGTCCTTGGTCTGATTCCTTTTAACATCTTTGTTAGTGATATAGCAAAAGGGCTGTCTGGTAAGGTTTGTCTGTGGATGATATCAAAATCTGCAATAGAGTAGACACCCAAGAAGGTATAGAAACATGAGGAGGGATCTAGCTAAGCTTGAAGAATGGCCTAGAATTTAGCAGCTAAGATTTAATGTTAAAAAATGCAAGGTCATGCATTTGGGCTGCAGCAATCCAAGGGAGCAATATAGTATAGGGCAGCGATGGCGAACCTATGGCACGCGTGCCAGCTGTGGCACGCGAAGGCCTTGCAGCTGGCACGCGGGCCATAGGTCCGCAAAAAAAAGAAAAAGCTGTCTCTGACTGCGGACGCGGCAAGGGCAGAATGCAGCGTCCCGCGGGGCCCCCTCCGCCCGCTAAGCCCCTCTGCAAGAGCTTTCAGATTCGCGAGGGAGAGCGTCTCCCTCGCGTCTCTGTTAAGCCCGCAGGGGCTAATGGGAAATTTCCCATCAGCCCCTTTAGACGCGAGGGACTGATGGGAAATTTCCCATTAGCCCCTGCGGGCTTAACAGAGACGCGAGGGAGACGCTCTCCCTCGCAAATCTGAAAGCCCTTGCAGAGGGGCTTAGCGGGCGGAGGGGGCCCCGCGGGACATTGCAATCTGCCGTGGCAGCAGCCAGAGCCTGCTTTTTTTTTTTAAAAATTTGCCAGGGGGGGGGGGTTAGGACTGCTAATGGGCAGGGGGGGGGGGCTAGGACTGCTAATGGGCAGGAGGGGGGGGGTTAGGACTGCTATGTGCAGGAGGGGTTAGGACTGCTAATGGGCAGGAGGGGGGGGGGTTAGGACTGCTAATGGGCAGGAGGAGGGGGGGTTAGGACTGCTAATGGGCAGGAGGAGGAGGGGGGGTTAGGACTGCTAATGGGCAGGAGGGGGGGTTAGGACTGCTAATGGGCAGGAGGAGGGGGGGGTTAGGACTGCTAATGGGCAGGAGCAGGAGGGGGGGGTTAGGACTGCTAATGGGCCGGAGGAGGGGGGGTTAGGACTGCTAATGGGCAGGAGGAGGGGGGGTTAGGACTGCTAATGGGCAGGAGGAGGGGGGGGTTAGGACTGCTAATGGGCAGGAGGAGGGGGGGGTTAGGACTGCTAATGGGCAGGAGGGGGGGTGTTAGGACTGCTAATGGGCAGGGGGGGGTTAGGACTGCTAATGGGCAGGAGGAGGGGGGGTTAGGACTGCTAATGGGCAGGAGGGGGGGGTGTTAGGACTGCTAATGGGCGGGCGGGCGGGCGGGGGTAGGACTGCTAATGGGCTGGGGGGGTAGGACTGCTAATGGGCTGTGGGCTGATGGGGGCTGTCTGGAAATGGGGTGATGGGGGTTTAGGGCTGGAAGTGAGTTGATGGGGGGGGGCTAGGACTGGTATTGGGTTGGGGGGTTGCTAGGACTGGAAATGGGCTGATGCAGGGACTAGAAGGGAATGGATGCTGGGTGAGGCTGGAACTAGAAGGGAGCTGATGTTGGGGGAGGATTAGAATGGGATGGGGCTGGGAGAGTAAAATGGAGAGGGGAAAAATATTTTGTGTGGGAGGGATAAAAAATCTACAATTGGCCGGGTATTGGGAGAGTAAGTGGGGATTGAGGATGGAGGGGTAAAATTTGAGTGGATGAAATAGGAATGAGGAAAGAGCAAAAGGAGAAAGATTAGTATGTTAAAGCAGATGTAGAGAGAGAGAGAATGGAAAAAAAACTAGAAGAGAGAAGAAAGGACAAATGGACAGCAGATGATGGAGAGTTAGCAGAAAACATGAAGAAACCAGAAGAAAGTGGCTGGAGCAATTGCAACTGTGTAACTGAGCTGAGGTATTCTGTTTATGTAATTCCTTTTTGACATTGCCACTTGTTCTCTTTCCCCAGTAGGTCATGTATTGTTATTGTCTGAAATGTATTGGTTTAATATTTGCAGTGTTGCCTTTTGATAGGTATGGTGTGGTGCTTTGTGAGTCCTGGTAGTGCTGTTAGGATACGGCGGGTTTGCTATTGGTTCTAAATGGGCAGTGTTTGTAGTAGTTCCTAATGTGCCTGGCGGTTGGCACTGGATTATAGTAATGTAGAAATCTTTTAGTCTGTCTTTATCCATACACTCATTAAGAGACATGTTTACTAAAAGTTAGTGTATGTTAGCATTATGCAAATATTTATGCAAATTGACGTGCTGGCACTTTGAGGAAATTCTTTGGTTTTATGCGGCAGTTTGGGCACTCGGGCTCAAAAAGGTTAGCCATCACTGGTATAGGGGGTGAAGTACTTTTGTCCACAAAAGAAGAGCGGGACCTAGGCGTGATTGTGTCTGATGATCTTTATGTAGCTAAACAGGTAGAAAAGGCGACGGCAGAAGCTAGAACGATGCTTGGGTGTATAAGGATAGGAATGGCCAGCAGAAGAAAGGAGGTGATAGTGCCTCTATATAAGTCTTTGGTGCGACCTCCTTTGCAGTATTGTGTGCAATTTTGGAGACTGCATCTTCAAAAGGATATAAACAGGCTGGAGTCAGTACAGAGGGTGGCTACTAAAATGGTTAGTGGTCTTCATTATAAAGCATATGAGGACAGACTTAAGGATCTTTATAAGTACACCTTAGAGGAAAGGCGGTATAGAGGTGCGATATGATTGAGACGTTTAAATACCTCTATCGTATAAATGCACAGGAGGAGAGCCTCCTTCAATTGAAAGCAAGCTCTGCTATGAGGAGTCATGGGATGAGGGTGAAAGGGGATAGATTCAGGAATGATATGTGGAAATATTTCTTTACGGATAGAGTGGTGGATCCGTGGACTAGTCTTCCAGTGGAGGTGGTAGAGATGAGGACAGTATCTGAATTCAAAGAAGCATGGGACAAACACAGAGGATCTTTAAAAGAAAAAAAGGGAATGTTGTAGTGTTTGATATGGAAGGACAGACTAGATAGGCCATGTGGTCTTTTTCTGTCATCATGTTTCTGCGTTTCCCCTACTTAGATGATTGACTGAGAAGGGGAGAATCCCCAGAAGTTGTAAAACAGTTGCTTTCTCGCACCATCACGGTGCTTCAAAATCTAGGCTTTGCATTAAACCTTCCAAAATCCCACCTGCTTCCTTCACAGCAATTTCACAGCGTCAGAGTCGAACTTTCCTTCCTCAGGATCACTTTGCTTGTCTCATTGAGCTGACCCTCACTATACAAAGTCAAAGTGCCGTGACAGCTCAAAACATGCTATGTCTTCTGGGACACATGGCCTCCATGGTCCATGTTGTCCCATATGCCCATCTACACGAGACAGGCCCAATGGATGCTCTCATCCCAATGGAGTCAGTTAACCGGACTTCTCTCAAACAATATGTGCATCACTCCTCCTCTTGTCAACTCCCTTCAGTGGTGGTGCTTCCCCCAACATCATCTCTGAGGGTCATCTTTTCAGATGCCACACCCCTAGTGCATCCTAATGATGGATGCTTCGAAACTCACGTTGGGAGCACATCTGAACAATCTCACCACACGGTAAGTGGACAGAATGGGAATGTCAGATGCAGATCAATCTCCTCCAGCTACATGCTCTCACGAATGCCCTTCAGGTTTTTCAACAACTATTGGACAAACGTGTTAATCCAGATGGACAACCAAGTAGCTATGTTCTATGTGAAAAAAGCAAGGAGGAACTGGTGCTTGTCCCCTCTGCCAGGAAGCCTTTTGGCTCTAGTTCTTTTGCCATTTCACACTGCATCCATCTTCAGGTGGTGTATCTCACAGGTGAGTTTAATGTCCTGGTGGACAGCTCAGCTGCATTCTCCATCCACATGAATGGACTCTTTAAAATAAAAAAAAAGACAGCATCTTAGATCTTCCACATGTGGGGGACCCCCAGAATAGATCTCTTTGCTTCTTAGGAGAATTCGTGACTACCTCTTTTTTTTTTTTTTTTTTTTGCTCCAGACTTCCTTCTCAACACAGTCAGGCAGTTGGATGCCTTTCTCCTCCAATGGGGCTTGGACCTGCTTTATGCATTCCCACTGACCCTCCCCCCCCCCTCCCTGATAACCAAACCTCTGTTCAAACTGCAGGCCGACAAGAGATTTATGATTCTAATAGCTCCTTAACGGCCCCGTCAGCCGTGGTTTCCTATGTTCCTTCGACTAGTGCAGACTACACCCCTCAGTTTGGGTCATGCTCCTGACCCTCCTCTCTCAGGATCAGGGGCGGCTACTCCATCCCAATCCACAAGCCCTCTGTCTCATGGCATGGTTGCTAAAAGCATAACCTTTGACCTGGATCTCTTTCAACTGGTTAAGGACATCTTGCTTGCATCCTGCAAGCCATCTTCCAGGCGTTTTCAAATGGCAATAGTTTACCCTTTGGTGCACACCAAAGCAGATTGATCCATTTCACAGCCAATTGGAACTTCTTCTACAATATCTTCTCCACTTCTCCTCCTCCACGGGGCTTAAGACTAACTGTCAGAGTTCACCTCAGTGCCATTGCAGCCTATCACAGGCCACTGGACAGGCATCCCATTTCCTTGCACTCTTTGGTGCAACGATTCATGCGGGGTCTTCTTTCCAAGCCACCAATCAAAGTGGTCCTAGCACAGCTTCAAAAAGCCCTGTTTGAGCCATTGGCTACCACTTCTCCAAAATTCCTGTCTTGGAAAGTCATCTTCCTCATTGCCCTTACCTCTGCTTGTCGCATCAGTGAACTGCAGGTTTTGGTAGCAAATCCTCCCTACAGTCGATTCCACTATGACAAGGTGGTCCTCTGTACCCATCTGGATTTCTTTCCAAAAGTGGTCTCACCTTTTCATATCAACCAGTCTGTCATGCTACCGGTCTTCTTTCCCTGATTGATTGATTGATTTAACCAGTTTTCTATACCACCTTATCCTTCAATCAAAGTGGTTGCAAGACAAGGTATACAAATATAGGTAAAAGCAAGGAAAGGTATTTGGGGGTATAGGTATTTAGGACTGAGGCAGCTTTGCATACCTTGGATTGCAAGTGTGTTTTTGCTTTCTACTTGGACAGGACCAAACATTTTAGGAAATCCTCTCAATTATTTATTTCCTTTGACCCAAGTCACTTGGGTCTTCCTGTGTCAAAACACACCCTATCCAACTGGATTGCAGACTGCATTTCTTTTGCCTATGCTCAGGAGAGACTCTCTCTCAAGGGTCACATCACTGCTCACAATGTGAAGTCTATGGCAGCCTCCATTCTGTATCCATAGAGGAGATTTTCCGGGCAGCTACTGGTCCTCTGTTCACACTTTTACTGCTCACTACTATCTTGACAGGAATTCCTGTTGGGACACTGTCTTTGGCCAGACTGTTCTTCAGCATCTATTTGTGAGTTAATCACAACTCCTACCAATTAAAATTCTCTGTCACCCACCTCCTCGTTCCATGCCTTGCCCACTGCCCTTGATTCCGCTGGTGCCACTTTGTGTCTATGCCCTTCTGGCTCCATTCTTTAGCCTCAATAATGTCTTTCCTTTCTGGTGGCTGAGAGTTAGTGAGTCCTATTTGTGAAGAATGCAATCTCCAGGAACAAGCAGGAATGTAGTCTTCACATATGGGTATCGTGGGTACCGACGGAGCCTGTGCGGGAACGCTCCCCAGCGTCCAAAAGGAAAGCTTTTCGGAGCATCCCACAGTGCATGCGTGCTGCCTTCCCGCCTCACTGCCTCTCTCACTTCAGTTCTTCATTTTCCGCGGAGCTGACAGGGCGTCTCTCCTGTCACCGCAGAAAACCTTATCTATCTTGTTTTTTGTGGTTGCGTCTGCCTTCATTCGACGCCTACCGGTACCACCAGTCCTCTTTTCTTATTTTCTTTAAAAAAAATAAAATAAAATAAACTTTTCTTCTTTTCTTCAGTGCCTCACCCCTCCTGGGGTTAGGCGCCATTTTGAGCACTAGGCCCAAAAATCTCCAGACATGGAGAAGCCAACTAGTGGTTTTAAAAAATGTTCAAACTCTGGCGGTACTATGGTGTCTCAAAAGTTTAGGTCCTGAACATTGTCCAGCGGAGTGTCTCTCCTGTAGAAAGATGACCAAAAGGGGCCTGCAGAATAGAACTGCAAAGGCGGGTTCTCTTTTCACTGTCGATACGATGTCAGTTGCATCAACGTCCTCCAGGGCTTCATCTTCCTCTCATGGATCTCAGGTAACTAAACAAAAGTCTGTAAAGACTAGCCGGTCCTTGAAGGGTAAATCTCCTGCAAAGCATCGAGATGCCACTGGCACTACCCTCGAGGAAAGTACACCGACAAAATTGCCCCGGCGGGAGTCTTCGGTCTCCAAAGCACAAACGGGGTCTCAGAATGTTCCAGAGGCCTCCACCTCTGCAGAACCTCTTTTGGCATGTTCTGGGGTCGTAGCCGCTTCCACTGGTACCGACTAGGCATCGGCATTAGCAATGGATAAGAGAATCCATGCTATTGAACGCAGTCTAGCGCCCCTCTTAGCTGCCTCAGTACCGCTAAGACCACTACAGATGGTTCAAATGAGCTCGGTACCGACACCGGTACCGGTTTCAGTGGCACCCACTCAGGTGGGATGGCTTCCTCCCATGCCAAGCCTCAAGAGTTTCTCCGGCATCAAGGGGTTGGAACCAAAACGCCACGGTACCAATATTCATCGGTACCAGCATCGATCGATGCAAAGCTCCGATGAGTCTTCCGATTCCGATGATTCTACCGATACAAGAGCAATGCTGTTGAAGGATCCTTCTCCGGAGCGTAGAATGTCTCCTCCAGAAGACATGTCTTTTCAGGATTTTATACGTGATGTAGCTAAAGGGCTTTCAATCACGGTTACTCCTGAGGAGCCTAGGGCCGAAGAACTAAGAATTCTGCAATACCCTATGGCTCCTAAAGAGACAGCAATGCTGCCCATTCTTCAGATCCTTCAAGATCTTATGTTCCGAATGTGGGAAACTCCCTTAACGGTGTCACTGCATTCTCGACGCCTCGATACCATGTACCGAGTCCCACCTTCTCCAGGGTTTCAGAAGACTCAGTTACCACACCGTTCCATGGTAGTGGAATCAGCCAAGCGGAGAATAAAGAGTGCTAAAACGCATTCTTCCAACCCGCCAGGCCGTGAATCGAGGACACTCTATGCCTTTGGGCATTGATGCTTTCAATCCTCCATTCTAGCAGCTAGGATTAGCTCATATTCCCTTTACATGGGAATGTTTCCAGAGGAGGTTACAGCAGATCTCGAATGCATGAGCCCTCTTCTTCCCGAAGATAAACGGGTTCAGTACCTCACTCTGCTCAAGCACGCTCAAAATGTCTCCAAATTTGTGAACCGTGCAGCTTTTGACTGCTTTGAAGCTATTAGCAGAACCTCTGCTATTGCTATCGGAGCACAGCATGGCTCCAAGCATCAGATCTTGAAGAGTGGGTGCAAGAGAAGTTAGGGAACATTCCTTGCACAGGTGAAAACTTATTTGGGAAGGATTGGCAGACCAAGGCTAATCAGATTGCATCTGACAATACCACCTTGAATAGACTATCAAAGTCTACAGTCAACCCATCAAAGAAAAAAACAGGCAAGAAGTTTTTCTTTAACAAAAAGAAAAAATCTTACCATTCTTATTCCCATCCAATTCACTGTCCAGTTCATGCTCCCCAGAAAGGGCAGCAAGCTAGACAATAAAGAAAGCCGCAAGCTCAAATAGCTCAACCGGCTCAGCAAGTACAGCCTCTGCAGGGGCTTTGACTTCTACCTAAAGAACTTAACCATTTTCCTCTGCAGGGTCCAGAGCCCTTGACCATTCCAGGCAGATTATGCCATTTTGCTAAAAGATGGCAACAAATAACATCAGAAAACTGGATTCAGTCCATTGTAGGACAGGGGTACAAACTTCACTTTCTCAGCATGCCCCCACCTACAGTCATAAAACAATTCAAGTCTCAAGGCCCTGTCACCGACATTCTGTGTCAGGACGTCTCTTCACTCCTTGCTCAAGGAGCAATAGAAGAGGTACCCATATCCCAACGGGGAGGGGGTTCTACTCCCCCTATTTTCTTATCCCAAAGAAGACAGGGGGATACAGACCTATCCTGGACCTCAGAGAATTGAACAAATATCTGTTCCGAGAAAAGTTCAAGATGATCTCCCTCGGAACACTTTTACCATACCTTCAGAATCAGGATTGGTTATGTTCTCTAGATCTAAGAGATGCGTATACGCATATTCTCCAGGACCAAGCAGGAAGTCAGTCCTCACATATGGGTGACGTCGGTGTCGACGGAGCCCCCATGCGGAGCATTTCCCCAGCTTTCAAAGAAAGCCTTTGGGAATGCAGGCACGCATGCGCAGTCCCCTTCCCGCCCAAAGGTGCCATCTTGCTCAGACTTCTTTTTTCCGCGGAGCCCTTCGGACGCCTGTCCTTGTCACCCGTGAAAAAAGTTGATTTTTCTGCGTTGGGTCGAGTTTTTTCTTCGGTTCGACGTCGGTTCCTTTTCCGCCGGTGCCAAGCCTGGATCTCTTTTTTCGTTTTTTGTCCTTAAAGACTGCGTTCATGCCTTTTTTCTTTTCCCTGGCAGCCCAATTTTTTGATCTTGCAGGGGCCCTTTTTCCTCCGATGGCTATCAATGGCTTTAAGAAGTGTGATCGATGCGAGAAACTAATGTCTCTCACCGACACACACGACTGCTGCCTCCGGTGCCTAGGGCCAGACCATGATTCTACGGTCTGTAGTCCCTGTGGCAAAATGTCTTCCAAGGCATTACGGAGTCGTCAGCACCAGTGTGAGAGGATCTTCTCCGAATCTGCCTCTGGACGGGTCCGGACATCGTCAGAGGCCTCGACGTCTCGGGAGTCTGACCCCGAGCATCGTCGGGGCTCCTCTGAAAGGGAGTCCCCCTCGAGGCAGCATCGAAGGAAGAAGAAACCCACGAGGGCGGCATCGGTGGACGCTCTTGGCTCCTCGAGGGCCAGGTCACATAGCCCCGATCGCCGTCCCGGGTCTTCGGAGTGGGAGAGGCCTGCAAAGCATCCTCGTGTGGAGTCGGAGGCCCCGAGTCACGTGAGTACTGTAGTCCTCGTGGACTCTCCTCCGGGGGAGCCGACATCAGGCCCGATGCCGTCGGGGCCCGAGTCAGAGACTGCTGGGTCCCCTGAGCTCAGAGTCAGGTTGACGGCCTTGAAGAGCAGATTGCCTTCATGGAGCAACAGCGGGTGCTGATCGCTGGTCTCACCGGCGCATCTGCCCCGACCACCGGGACATCGACGTCCAAGTCGACCTCGGAGGCCGAGCTGATCCTCGAGACCGAGCTGATCCTCGAGACCATGCGAACTCGGAGCCACTCAATTCCTCCTCGGAGGAATCGGCGTGGGAAATGGAGGAGGAGTCCCCTGACACCTTCCAGACTTGGTGCGTCCCTTCGGACTCACCGGGATCCGAGCCTCAGACAAGGTCCCCACTGGAGGATATCAGGTTCTCGGACTTCGTAAGGGACATGGCCAAAGCATTGGCATTCCCTGCGGACCCCGAGGCTCTGCAGTATGACTCTCCTCCCAAGGAGGCCTTTACTGTCCCAGTTCCTACGATGCGGGAGCAGTTGCTCTTCCGCATGTGGGAGGCGCCGGTCTCGATGCCGGTTCTAAGCAAGCAGGTCCATTCCATCTATCGAGTCCGCAAGAGCCCTGGGTTTCAAAAGGCACAGCTACCGTACCACTCCATGGTTTTGGAATCAGCTATGCATCGCCTGAAGAGTCAGAAGATGCTCTTCTCGGTGCCTCCTGGCAGGGAAGCCCAGAACCTGGATGCCCTCGGTAGAAAGTGCTTCCAGGGCTCTATGCTTGCTTGCCGTGTCCAGACCTACCAGCTGTACATGGGCATGTACCTTTGAGACCTGGCAAAGTAGATTGCCGGGTTCTCTGCTGGTTTGTCCGAGGAACTTTTGCAGAGGTTCAAGGCCTTGTCTTCTGGTATTCGAGAGTGCTTGAAGTTTATATCTCGAGCAGCCTACGATGGATTTGAGGCTTCAGCCCGGGTAGCAGGGGCTGGCATCGGTGCATGCCGCCAGGCCTGGCTACAATCCTCGGACCTCGAGCCATGGGTACAGGACAAGTTGGTTGATGTCCCTTGCCGAGGTGAAAACCTATTTGGCAAGCCCATGGCTGAAAAGGCTGCAGAACTCGAGACCGAGCCTCTTACCCGGCCAAGGTTGTCCAGGAAAACCTCTGCCTCTTCTCAGAAGAAGAAGGGCTCGGGGAAAAAGACCTTTTACCGAGGAAGACCGCTGCCTACAAAACCTATCCTCACTACCAGGCCTCTGCAGCTCCCCAACAGGGCCAGCAGGCCAAGGGCAGGGTCATGGCCCCCGTAGGCAGAAGGCTCCCAAGCCTCCTACTCCAGCTCCTGCTAAGCAGGGAGGGAGTTTTTGACTATGCCAGCATAGCCTCTCCTCCTCTCCAGGGCACAGGAGGCCGGCTGACCCTGTACGCAGACAGGTGGCCAGCCATCAGAGGGGATACTTGGGTGTTAAGCATCATCGAAAGGGGCTATCTGCTCCAATTTACCCAGATGCCCCCCTCCTACTTTCCAGGAGAGCCTTCAAGACCCCCTCTGCACAGAAAGGACCAGGACCTGAGAACATGTTGCATGGTACTCAAACGAACTACGCGTATCACTCCTCCACCTCCGCAAACTTGAGACACATTGGCACCGATCCCGATTCACTGAAGCCTACACAGCATATTGTTCACAGCTAAAGAAGCATCGCCAAGAAATAGCGGAGAGAAAAAAGCAGTTCCATACAGACCTACTGAAACGATCAATAAACAAGCATCATGACTTATTCAACATAGTAAATACATTAGCATGGGAACCAACCCCAGAACAAACACACATAATACAACCCCAGGATTACGCTGAATACCTAAAATCAAAAATGATCCAGACAGTCAAAAGCCCCAACCCTGCCATACTCTCCCCACCATCCAAGCCACCACTCCCAACCCCTCTGACCAATTTCAACACCATATCACCCAAAGAGATTGAAAATACCATCACCTCCATCAATGCTACCACTGCGCCAAATGATCCCTGCCCAGCGTCCTGGATAAGAGAACTCTGCTGCGATCTGAGCCACTTCCTGAATAAAATCCTAGAACAATCATTCTCAAAAGGAACCTTCCCACAAAGCCTAAAACATACTTCCATCAGGCCATTACTGAAGAGCAATAAACTGGACACCCTAAAAGTTGAATCATACAGACCAATATCCAGCATCCCACTGTTAGCTAAAATAATTGAAAAAGTAGTTCAACGCCAAATCCAACAGCACATTGATACCGAAGCCCCCCTGGACCCATCCCAACATGGCTTCAGGGAAGCACATGGAGTAGAGACTCTCCTTATCACCCTCTTCAACACCATAATTACAGGAATAGACAACACCCGTCAAGGTTTTGTCCTTATATTCATGGACATTGCAGCTGCGTTTGACTCGGTAAATCATCAAATATTTATTGAGCGTCTGCAAGAAAAGGGAATACAAGGCTCAGCACTGAACTGGTGCAAATCATACCTATCCAATAGATGGCAACAAGTGAGGATCGGCGCTTCAACATCAGACCCATTCCTACAAGAGCAAGGAGTACCTCAAGGCTCCTCGCTATCCGCATTATTGTTCAACATTTACATGCAACCCATCTGCGACCTGGTTCGATCTTTCAATGTAGCCTGCCTAGCATATGCCAACGATATTCTCCTCTACATGCCTTTTATAACGGACCTACCCGATTTTACTCCACTGATAAGCTGCTTCGATGCAGTAGCGGAGTGGCTCCTCACACAGAATTTGCGAATCAACCACAACAAGACCGACGTACTGTTCATCACGAAGAACCAGGATTTCGCACCCCCGTGCACACTAAAGGTAAAAGACACAGAACTGACAACGAAACCCAATATCCGATACCTAGGAATCACCCTTGACCAGAGGATGGACATGAAATCACATATAAAAAACACAACAAAATCAATATACCACAAAACACCGACACTCCGTCATATACGACCACTACTCGAGTACACAGATTTCAGAACAATCTACCAAGCCCTGGTGATTCCACACATTGACTTCGCAAATGCAATACTATATGGGCTACCACAAGCAACTCTAAACCCTCTTCAACTGGCAATGAACACAGCCGCTAGAGTGCTAGAAGGAATATCTAGATCCAACCACATCACACCAATTCTGAAAAGGCTCCACTGGTTACCGATTCAAGCCAGAATCCAATATAAGATCATAATTATGACTTTCAAAGCCCTGAACAATCAAGCCCCCACAGCCATCACCGAGCTAATACACACTTCTCCCACCATCAGAAGCAGAAGAACTGCAGCATTAAACACTCTGACGGTCCCGAAAGAAACAACAAGATGCACAAAAGCAACAACTAATAGAGCCTTCAGCATCTGCGCCCCAAAAGCCTGGAATGCCTTCCCCCCAGACATAAGGGTGATCCCCAACTTAACCCAATTCAGAAAGACCCTAAAACACTACTTATTCACAAAATATTTCTCAGTGTAGTCTCAAAAGGGAAATACGTGTGCCATGTATATAGCTGTAGATACCCAATAATGTAACAATTGTATATAGTTACCCTGTTAATCCATGTTTTAACCCCTGTTCAAATGTAAATACTTATCCTGTAATGTATATGGTTTTGTTGAATGTACACTGCACTGATGTGAATAGTGTGGTATATAAGAAATGTTAAATAAATAATAAACTTACTCCTTCAGGAGTTGGAAGGTCTGCTAAGGGACCAGGCGGTGGAACCGGTGCCTCACCACCTGGAAGGGCAAGGCTTCTACTCGAGGTACTTCCTGGTACCAAAAAGAACAGGAGGCCTCAGACCCATCCTGCACCTGAGAAATCTGAACAAGTTTCTGGAGAGGGAAAAATTCAAGATGCTTACTCTTGGAATCTTACTGCCCTACCTCCAGCACGGAGATTGGCTATGCTCCTTAGACCTGAAGGATGCTTATACTCACATCCTCATCCATTCAAGTCACAGACAGTTCCTCAGATTTGTGGTGGGAGGAAGACACTTCCAGTACAGAGTGCTTCCTTTTGGCCTCACCTCCGCCCCAGGGTTTTGTTGAATGTACACCGTACTGATGTGAATAGCGTGGTATATAAGAAATGTTAAATAAATAATAAACTTACTCCTTCAGGAGTTGGAAGGTCTGCTAAGGGACCAGGGTTTTTACAAAATGCCTGGCGGTGGTTGCGGCCTACCTCAGGAACCAGGGGATCTTTGTGTTCCCTTACCTGGATGACTGCCTTATCAGGGGCCAGTCTCCACAAGAGGCCAGGCAGGCCACCTTCAGAACCATATCCCTGCTTCAGCACCTGGGGTTTGTGATAAACTTCCCCAAGTCCACTTTAGTCCACTCGCAGGACGTGGAGTTCATAGGGGTAAGATTGGATACCATCCATGCAAAGGCCTATTTGCCTGTGGACAGAGTTCACAGGCTGATAAAGTTGGCCGGCCAGTTTTGGGCGAACTCTCTGGTCTCCGCCAGACACTTCCTCCAGCTCTTAGGTCACATGGCTTCCATGGTGCATGTCACCCCAAATGCCCGTCTGCACATGAGGCCGGCTCAGTGGTACCTCAGGGCACAGTGGCTACAGGCCACAGGGAAATTGTCAGACAAAATAAAGGTGTCCAAACTCTTGGTGGATTCCTTACGCTGGTGGAGGCATCTCCCAAATTTGACAAGGGGTGTTCCTTTTCAGGCCTCCCCACACACTCAGGTACTGACAACCGATGCTTCCCTGCAGGGCTGGGGGGCACACTGCCAGGGGGCCTGCACCCAAGGCCTATGGTCTCCGTGGGAGGCCGCCCAGCAGATCAACCTGTTGGAATTGAGAGCCATTCGACTAGCCTTACGGACTTTCTCTCAGATCCTGTCTCACCAGTCTGGCCTAGTTCAGACGGACAACCAGGTGGCTATGTTCTACGTCAACAAGCAGGGAGGCACAGGATCCAGACTTCTGTGCCTGGAAGCACAAGCTTTCTGCTCCTGGGCTATCAAGCAGGACATGACCCTCAGGGCGGTCTATCTCCCAGGCCAGGAAAACTACCTGGTGGACAGGCTAAGCAGACTCCTGCAACCTCACGAGTGGCAGTTGGATCCTCTGGTAGTTCAGCATATCTTTCTGAAGTGGGGATTTCCAACCATGGATCTTTTTGCCAGTCCGCTGAACAGGCAACTACCCAAGTTCTGTTCCAGACAACTGCACCCTCTGAGGACGGCGGCAGATGCATTCCTGATCCCCTGGTCAGAAGACCTGCTGTATGCTTTTCCTCCCACATCTCTGGTGGCCCGGACTCTCTTCAAAATCCAGCAGGACCGGGCCACGGTGATCCTGATAGCCCCCAGGTGGCCCAGGCAGCCGTGGTTCCCTCTTCTTCTGCAGTTGGCGGTGGATACTCCACTTCCTCTGGGGCTGCAACCCGACCTTTTGACTCAGGATCAGGGGTCCCTCTTACATCCCAACCTCAAATCCCTCAATTTGATGGCCTGGCTGCTGAAAGGGTAGTTCTTGCTCCCTTACTCCTACCAAAGGAGGTTGAAGAGGTGGTGTTGGCCTCCAGGAAGCATTCCACTAGGAAGGCCTATGCTCTGAAATGGCGTAGGTTCTCTACTTGGTGTTCTCATCAGCAAGAGGACCCCTTCTCCTGCCCGGTCCAGGTGGTGCTACAATACCTGCTCCACCTTTCCAACCTAGGACTTCAGTCCAACTCTGTCTGGGTTCACCTCAGTGCCCTCTCAGCTCACCACTTGCCGATGGATGGACAATCTCTCTCAGGCCACCCTCTGGTGTCTCGCTTTCTCAGAGGCCTGCTTTTGCTTCGTCCACCGGCCACTGAGTGGGATCTCAATGTGGTTTTGCAGCAACTGACTCGCCCACCTTTTGAGCCAATGGCAACCTGCCATTTACATTTCCTCTCCTGGAAGGTGTTGTTCCTTGTGGCACTCACCTCGGCTAGGCGGGTGAGTGAGCTTCAGGCCCTGGTCTCAGATAGGCCGTATACCAGGTTCTATAAGAACAGGGTAGTCTTGCGGACTCATCCTAAGTTCCTTCCCAAGGTAGTGTCCTCCTTCCACTTCAACCAGGAGGTGGTACTTCCAACGTTCTTTCCCAGGCCGCACGCCAGTAGCGCAGAGACTGTCTTGCATACCCTAGATTGTAGAAGGGCGCTGTCCTTTTACCTTGAACGTATGCAGGGGCATAGAAGGGCTTCTCAGCTCTTCATTTCCTTTGACCCTAATAAATTGGGGTTGCCTGTCACTAAGCATACGTTGTCCCTCTGGGTGGAAGACTGTATCGCTTGGGCATACAGGGCAGCCAGCCTCTCCCTGGAGGGTCGAGTCACGGCCCACCGGGTCAGGGCGAAGGCCGCATCAGTAGCTCACTTCCGTTCTGTTCCGTTGGCAGACATCTGCCGGGCCGCTACTTGGTCTTCAAGCCAGACTTTTGCGGACCACTAGTGCCTCGAGAGGGAGTCCTGTAGGGACAGTGCTTTCAAGCAAGCGGTACTCTGTAATCTCTTTGAGGTTTAGGCAACTCCTACCCTCTGGCCCTGGTGTTTGGGCTACCGTTCAGGTGTGGTCTCAGAGAAGATTCTCTCACTGTTGCTGAGGCTCTAGAGGGAGCTCTATTTTTCAGCCTGGGTTCCTGGTAGCCCAGAGCTAGGAAGTCACCCATATGTGAGGACTGACTTCCTGCTTGGTCCTGGAGAAAGAGTAGTTACTCACCTGTAACAGGTGTTCTCCAGGAGCAGCAGGAATCAGTCCTCACAACCCTCCCTCCTCCCCTTGGAGTTGCAGTTGTATATAGTTCATTTTCTTTTTGTGCTGTCTTTTAGCTATGTCATCAGACTGAGCAAGATGGCACCTTTTGGGTGGGAAGGGGACCGCACATGCATGCCTGCATTCCCAAAGGTTTTCTTTGAAAGCTGTGGAAATGCTCCACATGGGGGCTCCGTCAACGCCACCCATATGTGAGGACTGATTCCTGCTGCTCCTGGAGAACACCTGTTACAGGTGAGTAACTACTCTTCCTCATCTATGTAGATCACAGGAAGTACCTACGTTTTCTCTTTAAAGGAAACCACTTCCAATACAGAGTCCTTCCATTCGGGCTGGCCTCTGCCCCAAGAGTCTTCACAAAATGCATGGCTGTAGTAGCAGCATTCCTGAGAACTCTGGGGATATTCGTCTTCCCCTACTTAGACGACTGGCTCATCAAAGCACCAACAGCTCCAGAAACAGAACGAGCGGTTTCTCGTCCCATGAGCATTCTCCAATATTTGGGTCTGGTAATCAGCGCTCAAAGTCTCACCTCACCCCTTCTCAATCCCTAGAGTTCATAGGGGCTCGCTTAGACCCGCAGCAATCAAAGGCATTCCTGCCACAGCCGCACTGTCTACAAATAATAGATTTTGCTTCCTAAGCAGTAAAAATAACCCCTCCTAACTGCTCGGGAAATGCTTCAAGTGCTGGGGCATATGGCATCCACTGTACATGTGGTCCCTTATGCCCACCTACACATGTGAGTGGCTCAGTGGACACAAGCCACAGGTCGCTTAATGGACAAAATCAAGAATTCGACATGTCTCATTTTGTCCCTGCAGTCGTGGCAGTCCCTAGAAAACCTCCTGGTAGGTTCCCCCTTCCAGCAACACTGCCCAAATCACCCTGATGACGGATGCGTCCAAGCTGGGTTGGGGAGCCCACTTGCACGATCTTTCCACTCAGGGTCTCTGGACCTCACAAGAGGCCTCTCTTCAAATAAACCTCTTAGAGCTAAGAGCCATTTACAATGCTATAATAGCATTTCAGGCCCAGCTCAGGCAAAAGACAGTTCTGGTCCAAACTGACAATCAGGTTGCCATGTTTTACATAAACAAACAAGGCGGAACGGGCTCTCTGTCGCTATGCAATGAAGCTTTGCGACTATGGGCCCTCGCCAGAGAGCTCCAAATTCACCTTCTAGCGGTATATCTTCCAGGCATTCAAAACTTGTGGGCAGACAAGCTCAGTCACATACTGCTGCCACACGAGTGGTCTCTCCAGTCAGACCAACTGCCTCGAGTGTTCCAAACTTGGGGAACACCAGATATAGCCTCTTTGCAAGTCCACAGAATGCCAAATGCCAATGGTGAAAGTGTTTCTGATGTTATAGTGGAAGATCATTATGCATCCAGTGATCACCAGATGGTGTGGTTCAGTATTAGGACTAGGGCTGTTAGAATCCATTCAAAGGTGAGGATCTTAGACTTTAGGAAGACTAACTTTGCGAAGATGGGCCAATACCTCAGGGAGTCGTTAGTGGGATGGGAACAGCTGGAGGATGTAGAAAAACAGTGGGCAAAACTGAAAGGGGATATTTTAAGGGCAACCAAACATTTTTGTTAAAATGGTAAATAAAGGTAAAAGGAAAAGGAGACCACTATGGTTTTCGAAAGAAGTAGCTGAAAAAGTGAAGAAAAAGAGGGAGGCCTTCATGAAATACAAGAGATCACAGAGAGAGGAAGACAGGCATCTGTATTTGGAAAAACTTAGAGAAGCTAGCAAAGTAGTCAGGAAGGCAAAGATTCAAAAGGAGGAGGAAATAGCCAATGCAATAAAATGGGGGGATAAGACATTTTTCAGATATATTAGTCAGAAGAGGAAGGGCAAAAGTGGTATTGTCAGACTCAAGGGTGTAGGGGAGGAATATGTAGAAGCTGATAAGGATAAAGCGGAATTGCTTAACAAATATTTTTGTTCTGAGTTCACAGATGAAGAACCAGGAGCAGGACCAAGACCTCAGAAAACACCCACAAACAGGAACAGAAGCAAGGGACATCTTCAACAATTTCCAGAAGACTGTGTTCGTGAGAAACTAGCTCAACTTAAAGTAGACAAAGCGATGGGACCGGATACACCCTAGAATACTGAGGGAACTTGGGTACGTTCTAGCAGCTCCACTGACTGACCTTTTCAATGCCTCGTTAGAGTCGGGAGTGGTGCCAAAGGACTGGAGAGAGGCTCATGTGATACCTTTACACAAAAGTGGAATTAAGGATGTGGTTGAAAACTACAGGCCGGTTAGTTTAACTTCGGTGGTGAGTAAATTATTGAAAACGCTGCTGAAAGAGAAAATAGTGAAGTTGCTGGAGTCCAGCGGATTACAGGATCCGAGGCAGCATGGATTCACCAGAGGCAGGTCTTGTCAGACAAATCTGATTGATTTCTTTGACTGGGTGACCAGGGAGTTGGACCGAGGGAGAGCCCTAGATGTGGTGTACTTAGATTTCAGTAAAGCCTTTGACACTGTTCCTCACAGGTGACTTATAAACAAACTGAGCACCCTAGGGATGGACCCTACTACTTGGCTTAGAAATTGGTTGGGTGGGAGGCGACAAAGAGTACAGGTAAATGGAGCTCACTCTGAGGAGAAGGATGTTACCAGTGGTGTGCCCCAGGGATCTGTCCTTGGTCTGATTCTTTTTAACATCTTTGTTAGTGATATAGCGGAAGGGCTGTCGGGTAAGGTTTGCCTCTTTGCAGATGATTCCAAAATCTGCAATAGAGTAGACACCCAGGAAGGTGTAGATAACATGAGGAGGGATCTAGCTAAGCTTGAAGAATGGTCTAGAATTTGGCAGCTGGGATTTAATGTTAAAAAATGTAAGGTCATGCATTTGGGCTGCAGCAATCCAAGGGAGCAATATAGTATAGGGGGTGAAGTACTTTGTCCACTAAAGCAGTGCGGGACCTAGGCGTGGTTGTGTCTGATGATTTTAAAGTAGCTAAACAGGTAGAAAAGGCGACTGCAAAAGCAAGAAGGATGCTTGGGTGCATACGGAGAGGAATGGCTAGCAGAAAAAAGGAGGTGACAGTGCCTCTGTATAAGTCTTTGGTGCGACCTCATTTGGAGTATAGTGTGCAATTCTGGAGACTGCACCTTCAAAAGGATGTGAACAGGATGGAGTCGGTGCAGAGGGTGGCTACTAAAATGGTTAAGCATATGAGGACAGACTTAAGGATCTTAATATGTACACCTTAGAAGAAAGGCGGGATCGAGGTGATATGATTGAGATGTTTAAATACCTCTGTGGCATAAATGTTCAGGGGGAGAGCCTCTTTCAATTGAAAGCAAGTTCTGCTACGAGGGGACATGGGATGAGGGTGAAGGGGGATAAATTCAGGAGTAATATGCAGAAATATTTCTTTACGGAAAGAGTGGTGGATGCATGGAATAGTCTCCCAGTGGAGGTGGTAGAGATGAGGACAGTATCTGAATTCAAAAAAGCATGGGACAAACCCAGAGGATCTCTAAAGGAAAAAAGGGGACTGTTGGAGTTATTGATATGGAAGGACAGACTAGATAGGCCATGTGGTCTTTTTCTGTTATCATATTTCTATGTTTCTATATTCATCTGTACAGCACTGCATATACCTTGTAGTGCTAAATAAATGATTAATAGTAGTAATTATGCCCAGGCAAGTCTGAGCCTTAATGGTCTCGTTCCTGCTCATAATGTCGGTGCCATGGCTGCATTGGTGATTAACTTCCACTTGGTCTCTATGGAGGAAATGTACAGGGCTGCAACATGGGCTTCTGTCTACACGTTCACATCTCACTACTGCCTGGAAGGGGATTCCTGACAGGAGAGTAACTTTGGCCAATCTGTACTCTGGCAGCTAGTTGGGGGATTAAAATCCAACTCCATCCCCTCAATGCCCATCTGTCCATCCAGGTTACCAAAAAGAAAAGAGAAATACTAAAGAAAGCAGAAGATATGAGGTGTGAATTGCCCTCTCTCTCTATGGTAGTTTTGAATTTGTCTGTTTTGTAGTTAAACGTGCCCCTGTTTGGCTCTGGGTTGCCTCCTTCGTTGGTAACCTGTAGCTTGGAAATTACTCAGCTGCAGAAGGTGATCTCCAGGAACAAGCAGGAATAAGTCCTCACATATGGGTACGTCGGAACCGACGGAGCCGGCGCGGGAAAGCTCCCCAGCTTTTCAGATGAAAAGCTTTTGGGGCTTCCCACAGCGCATGCGCGCTGCCTTCCCGCCTTCCTTACCAGCTCTCTTCAGTTTCTCTTTTTCCTCGGAGCCAGCAGGTCGTGTTCCTGTCACCGCTGAAGAAATTGTTATTTTAATTTGTTTCTTTTGACCGCGTACCTGCCTTCCCCATACCAAAACCGGTACTGCCGGTCTCTTTCTTTATTTCTTAAAAAAAAAAAAAAATCTTTTTTTTATTTCAGCACAACGTGGTAACTTTTGCTAGGCCTTCAGGCCTACACTAATTCTCCTCATGGAGAAGCCAGCTCCTGGTTTTAAAAAGTGTACCAAGTGCAGTGCTGTTATTTCTCTCTCAGACACCCATGAATGGTGTCTTAAATGTTTGGGACCTGACCACTCCATACCGGACTGCCCATTCTGCTCCCAGATGTCTAAACGTGGTATGCAGAACCGGGCCAACAAGTTCCATGTGCTGTTTGCTTCAGATAATCCAGCATCACAGTCATCCAGGTCTTCCTCTCCGGATGGATCTCAGGTAACCAAACTTTCTGTGGGCAAATCCTCTAAAAGCAAATCTCTTTCAAAAGATCGAGAGGCTCTCAATCTTGAGTTCGAGGATTCTGCCCACACCAAAAAACCCCGGCGGGAGGCTCCGGCCTCCAAAGCATCACCTATGGGGTTACAGGTTGACATCGATGGCACGGCCTCGACTGATCACCTGTTAGACTGCTCTGGGGTACCGGTCGATACCGGTACCGACATCCAGGCAGCAGTGGCGTCCATGGGCAATACTGTCCAGACCATGCAGCAGGCCGTTCTGGCTTTCATTAAGGCTGCGACGCCCGGTTCCGCTTGCTGGATTCAGGCTTTTGCCCGATACCAATCCCATGCCCGATACGCCCGATCTCGATATCGATCGGTACGCGTATCGTGCATTGCAAGCACAGAGAGAATACTCAGATTCTTCTGATGAGTTCAATTCCTCTGATGACTCTGCTGAGTTTGATCTTCCTGAGGAGCCCTCTTCTCTAAAGAGGGCGATGTCTCCTCCAGAGGATTTATCCTTTCAGGATTTCATTGCTACATCTTCTGAAAAGAAACCCAGGTCAAAATAATTGGATATTTTAAGATACTCTAAAGCTCCTAAAGAGGCAGTTACTCTGCCTATCCATGAAATCCTTCAAGAACACTTGATGGATTTGTGGGAGACTCCTCTAACTGTCTCCTCATTCTCGTAGGTTGGATACCATGTACCGGGTCCCTCCTTCTCCTGGGTTTCAAAAAACTCAGCTGCCTCACCACTCCATTGTGGTGAAGTCTGCTATGAAGAGTATAAAGAGTCCCAAAAGGCACTCTTCTACCCCTCCGGGGCGAGAATGTAAGACCCTTGACTCTTTTGGTAGAAAGATCTTCCAGGCTAGTATGCTTATAGCCAGGATCAATTCTTACAGCCTTTATATGGGCATGTTTCTCAGAGAACTTGCCCTAAAGGTACGGCATTTTGCCCCTTTATCCCTGAGGATAAAAAGGAGGACTTCACTTCTGTGGTGACATAACTTTCAGAGGTCTCCAAGATTTCCAACAGGGCAGCCTTTGATTCCTTTGAGGTTGCTGGCAGGGCTTCGGGAATTGCTATTGCAGCCCGACGTCTTGCTTGGCTCCAGGCTTCTGACCTAGAACCCTGGGTTGTGGATGGCCTAAGGAATCTGCCCTGTACAGGTGAGAACTTATTTGGTGAAGACTGGCAAATTAAAGCTGCTCAAATGGATGCAGAAAATGCCACTCTAGATAGACTTTCTAAGTCTACTTCTACTCCTGCCAAAAAGAAGTCTTTTAAAAGGCCTTACTATAAGGCCAGATTTTCCACAAATACTGGCCAACAATCTTCTCAGCCTCGCTTTGCTGCTAAACGTCAGCAATTTAAGCAAGTAAAGTCAAAGTCTGCAGTGTCTGCTACACCCCAGCAGGCTCAACCCCCTCAGGGGTTTTGACTTGCCCCTAGAGAACTTACCATTTCTGGCTCTAGAACAACCAGAGCCTCTCACCATACCAGTTTTACTGTAACATAGTCAAATATTGTTCTTGTTATATTGTAATTACATTAATCAATATTGTTCTTTTCAACTCATGTTATAATGTAATATTCAAATTGTTCATAAAGTTCTGTTTAACTGTTTAACTGTATAACTTTGGTTGTAATGTAAACCGCTGCTGATCCTTGGAAACAGCGGTATATAAAAACTGTTCAAATAAAATAAATAAATAAATAAATACCTGGAAGGCTAGTTCACTTTGCTCCCAGATGGGAGCAAATAACATCAGAGCAATGGACCCTCTCTATCATCAGAGAGGGCTACAAACTTCATTTCTCCAGCCTTCCTCCCCATACCATGGTGAGGCAATTCAGTTCTCCCCCATCTCTTCTGACCCTGTTGGGTCAGGAAGTCTCCTCTCTCCTTGCCCAAGGGGCAATAGAGGAGGTTCCTCTTCCTCAACAGGGGTTAGGGTTCTACTCCCCTTATTTTCTCATAACAAAGAAGACAGGGGGCTTCAGACCTATCCTAGATCTGAGAGAATTGAACAAGTTTCTATTCAAGGAGAAATTCAAAATGCTCTCTCTGGGCATTCTCCTTCCATACCTTCAGAGTCAGGATTGGCTTTGTTCTCTAGATCTCAAGGATGCGTACACTCATATACTCATCCATCCATCCCACAGAAAATATCTTCGATTTCTGTTCCAGGGAAAACATTTCCAATACAGAGTACTTCCCTTCGGTCTCGCCTCTGCTCCAAGAGTATTCACAAAATGCATGGCAGTCATAGCCGCATTTCTAAGAGGCATGGGAATCTTTGTCTTCCCATATCTGGACGACTGGCTCATCCGAGCTCCATCTCAGTCAGAAGCCCAGATTTCCTTGGACCGCACAAGGCATATTCTTCAATATCTGGGACTTGTGGTAAACATTCCCAAGTCCCAACTCATCCCTATTCAGTCCCTGGAATTCATAGGGGCCCACTTGGACTCCACCACTGCAAGGGCCTACCTCCCTCTGGTCCGAGGCCAACGACTAATCAGCTTGGCCTCCCAGGCTCAGTCCAGAAGTCACTTGTCAGCCAGGGAACTGCTGCAACGTCTGGGCCACATGGCCTCCACGGTCCATGTGGTGCCCTACGCTCATCTCCATATGAGGGCAGCTCAATGGACTTTGGCCACCCAGTGGTCTCAAGCATCAGGAGCGCTCTCAGACCAAGTACTCACCTCAAAACGTCTGTTTTGGTCTCTCCAGTGGTGGACATCCTCCAAAAATCTGTTGTTGGGAACCCCCTTCCAACCTTCATTGCCCCAAGCAACCCTCACAACAGATGCCTCCCAAACAGGGTGGGGAGCTCATCTCCAACACCTCTCCACTCAGGGCACCTGGTCTCCCCAGGAGACCACCCTTCACATCAACCTTCTGGAACTGCGAGCAATCTTCCTTGCCCTCACAGTCTTCCACACCCTCCTTGTCAACCTGACTGTCCTAGTCCAGACAGACAATTAGGTAGCCATGTTCTATGTCAACAAACAAGGAGGGACGGGCTCTCTGTCGCTTTGCAACGAAGCTCTCAGATTATGGGCCTTCGCCAGAGAGCATCAAATTCATCTTCTGGCAGTATACCTTCCAGGAGTTCAAAACTCTCGGGCAGACAGACTCAGTCGAGTTCTGCTTCCACACGAATGGTCCCTGCATATGGACCAGATACGCAGAATCTTTCAGGAATGGTGGACCCCGGACATAGACCTCTTTGCAAGTTCGTGGAATGCCAAACTTCCCCGGTTCTGTTCCAGGACTCCGTGTCAGGGAGTTCAGGCCAACGACGCCTTTCTCCTGCATTGGGGTCAGGAATTCCTGTATGCTTTTCCACCCATTCCTTTGATTCCCAAGACTCTGTTCAAACTTCAGAGGGATCACGGGTCGATGATCCTCATAGCTCCATGCTGGCCACGCCAAGTGTGGTTCCCTCTACTTCTACAGCTCTCCCAGGGCTCCTCCCTGGACCTGGGAGCTGCGCCAGACCTTCTGTCTCAGGAGAAAGGGACTTTGTGGCACCCAAACCCCAAGTCCCTACATCTCCGAGCTTGGTTACTGAAGGCTTAAGCCTTCATGAGTTTAATCTTTCTCCACCAGTGAAAGATATCCTTCATGCCTCTAGGAAACCCTCTACCAGGCGTTCCTATGCTTTCAAATGGAAACATTTTTCCATTTGGTGTGCTCAACAGGGTCTTGACCCTCTGGCACTTCCTTTGAATTCTCTACTAGACTATCTCCTGCATCTTTCCAATGCAGGCCTCAAGACAAATTCAGTACGAATCCATTTAAGTGCTATTGCAGCATCCTTAAAACCTATAAATGGACAACCTGTTTCCTCTCATCCTCTTGTTGCAAGGTTCATGAGAGGCTTGACCTTAACTAAACCTCCCATCCGACCTCTGCCGGTAGCATGGGATTTGAACCTAGTTCTAGGTCAGCTTATGAAGCCACCTTTTGAGCCTTTAGACTCCACCTCCTTGAAATTTCTTTCATGGAAGGTAGTTTTCCTTATTGCAGTCACTTCAGCTCGACGCATCAGTGAACTGCAGGCTTTAGTGGCTAATCCACCTTGTATTAGGTTTCATCATGATAAGGTGGTCCTTAGGACGAACCTCCACTTTATGCCCAACATGGTCTCGCCTTTTCATCTTAATCAAGAGGTATATCTACCTGTTTTTTTTCCGGCTCCTCATGCATCCAGTGCAGAGAGGAACCTTCATACTCTTGACTGTAAAAGAGCTCTCGCCTTTTACCTCAACAGGACTCAGCCACATCGAAAGTCTTCCCAACTTTTTGTGGTTTTTGATCCTTCTCATTTGGGACTTCCAGTCTCCAAACGTACACTTTCCAATTGGATTACTCAGTGTATTTCTTTTGCTTAACAGAGTAAGAATATTTCTCTGGAAGGCCATGTCACAGCTAACAATGTGAGAGCCATGGCTACTTCTATGGCTCATCTTCACTCTGTATCTATCGATCAGATCTGTCGAGCAGCCACTTGGGCCTCGGTTCATACCTTCCCAGCCCATTACTGTTTGGACAAGGACTCCCGCCGGGATGCCTTGTTTGGTCAGGCTGTCCTCAAACACCTGTTCCATACTTAAGCAACTCCTGCCCACCTTCCCTGAATGGATGCCTGAGATCCATACGAGGATGGTTTACTCTTGGAGGGGGATCTCCCAGGCATCTTAGCTAGGGAGTCCCCATATGTGAGGACTTGTTCCTGGAGAGCACAGTTACTTACCTGTAACAGGTGATCTCTGGGAACAGCAGGAATTAGTCCTCACAACCCACCCACCTCCCCTAGGAGTTGTATCTTTTATCTATCTATCTTCCTTTCCTCTCTTTATTGTCTCAGCTATAAACTCGAACTGAAGCGAGCTGGTAAGGAAGGCAGCGCGCATGTGCTGTGGGAAGCCCCAAAAGCTTTTCATCTGAAAAGCTGCGGAGCTTTCCCACGCCGGCTCCGTCGGTTCCGAAGTACCCATATGTGAGGACTAATTCCTGCTGTTCCCAGAGATCACCTGTTACAGGTAAGTAACTGTGCTTTCTCTGTGGAGGAGTTGTAATGGATAAATAAAAATATTCTGCTATAGCTCTGTTCTTAGACTGAAGAAGATGGTGCCATAGCAGCTGGAACTAGGTGCACAGGCCCAGTGGAGCCTTCGAAAAGCTTCCAATAGAAATGGGAGCATTCCTGGGGAGGGCTCTGTTGGGGACGTCACTCCTGCCAGGGCTGTACTGACTGTAAATTCTGCCCTTTGTGACTTGCACATTGGGTGTGTGCCCCCACTCCCTCCCCTTGGCGGGAGAGAAGAGGCATGCCTGATGTGCAAGTTGCTGGCATGGTAAGCAGATCTGCTTAGCATGCAAGTGAGAAGGCTTAAGGGGTGCATTTTAGCTGTCGTTGCCTGCCACGGCTGAGAGAAGAAAAAGTGGTGGCGGTGGCAGCAGGCAATGGCAAGCAGCTAAAATGCACCCCTTAAGCTTTTGCGCCCTGTGTGGCTGCACCGCTTGTACAGGGCTAGTCCTGACACCTGCTCCCTTTTCTCTTTCTTTGTACACTACACTGCTGCTTAATTTCATTTATAGTTTAGTTTGTGATCTGTGGTCTTTTATTTTTCAGTAAATGATGGTCTGTGTTTTCTTTGTGTGAGGGCAATGCAGGGTTTTTTTAGTATGTAGGTCTGGTGTAGGCATCCGAACCAGTCTGGCTTCTCTTCACTGCAGGCACCTTGGTGTTCTAGACTATTTGCAGCGCTGACTTTTTAAGAGCTCTGAGTTCTTGGACGTTGCGCTCAGATGGTAAGATAAGCAGGTTTTTTTTTGCTGCCAAAATTGTTTTTTTCCCTATCTTATATTTTCCCTCTGTATCATTAACTTGCTCGTAGCATCGACCAAAGAAATGTAATATGCCAATCTTTATTATGCACAAGCCCCTCCGCCCTGAATCGACTTTTCTATCTCACGGTTATGTTATACTCCTTCTGATGATGGTTTCCTCCATTATAAAAAGAACAAAAAAAAAAAAAAGCTTCTTCGCAAGGTGCTGTGACAGTAGCGCCTCCTCCCCGCTCTCCGGCAGCCTATGGCATCAGGGCTCCGGCAGCGAGGGGCGGGATGTGACAGTAGCACCTCCTCCCCGCTCCTCAGTAGCCTATGGCATCAGGGCTCCGGCAGCGGTGGGCGGGCTTTCGACACTAACTAGCTCCTCCCCCCCCAACCAGACAGTTGTGGAGGGAGGGACGGGCTTTCAGAGTCCGCCCCCACACCCGGGCTGGTGTGGTGTGGAGGGAGCATGGAGTCGGGCGCGTCGCCGTTGCTCACTGACCTCTACCAGTTTACCATGGCCTACGGCTACTGGAAGGGCGGGCGGCAGCGGGAGCCGGCGGAGTTCGAGCTCTTCTTCCGGGAGCCTCCGTTCGGCGGCGGCTTCACGCTCTTCTTCGGGCTGCACGAGTGCCTGCTCTTCCTGCGCAGCTTCCGCTTCAGCGAGGGAGGTGAGCGGAGGGGGAGGGGCTGGCAGGCGAGTGCACCCTCTGAGTCTTCCGGTTTACTCGCGGGCTTGGGCGTTGTGTGTATGCGAACCGCGAAGAGAGTTTCCTCCTGGAGTTCCGAATATGGAACGTACAGGCTGCGGCTCGACTCAGTCTGTTGCTTGAGCGGGACATGATCTTGAGTCAGTCTTTCCCCCCGGGCATGGAGAGGCCTCCTCGGAGCTCCAGTTAGGAACCAGGTCCCCTCGCTCATAGTTCCGATTAGGAGGTTGCCCCAAGAATAAAATGTTCCCAGGCCACTTAATTTTTAAAAAAATAAACATGGAAATATGATGGCAGAAAACACACCTGGCGTATCTAGTCTGCCCCTTCCATATCAACTTCTATAGTCTCCTTTTCCCTTTAGAGATCTTCTGTGTTTGTCCAATGTTCTCTTGAATTCAGACACTCTACTACCTCCACTGGGAGACTATTCCAGCAGCTTCCACTCCTGTATATTACTCCTGAGCAGGGCCGGCCCTAGAGTTGCTCCAAAGTGTTGGCGTCCTAGGCGAACCTCAGAATGGTAGAAACCATCATAGAAAAAACAAAATTACAAAGCATGTAGATAGGCTTTCAGAAAGCCTTTGACACGGTCCCTTATCAGAGACTTTTGGCAAAACTAAAAAGTCATGGGATAGGAGGCAGTGTACTACTGTGGCGGCCAATTTTCCCAATGGAAAAAGGTGAATAATGGAGTACCCCAGGGATCTGTACTGGGTCTGCTACTTTTTGACATTTTCATAAATGACCTGCAAAAGGGAATAACTAGTGAGGTTATCAAATTTGCAGATGACACAAAACTGTTTAAAGTTGTTAAAACCCAAGAGGATTGTGGAAAACTGCAGGAGGATCTGGATAAATTGGAAGACGGCATCCAAATGGCAAATGAAATTTAATGTGGACGAGTGCAAAGTTATATTCAAATCTTTGTTACTCACTTTCAAATCCATCCATGGCATCACCTCCCCTTCATTAACCGATATCATCCAACCCATTCCTCCCAACAGAACAAGGAGATCCCTATCTACAAATGCACTACTAATCCCAAAGGCTTCAACAAAGTACACAACCGCAACATCTAACAGGGCATTCAGTATCTATGCCCCAAAATGTTGGAACGCATTACCACCAGGCATCCGTGCAATTACTGACCTAACACAATTCAGAAAGGCTCTCAAATTCCATTTATTTACACAGTACTACCAGATTAACCTAACCCCTACCTAATTGCCCTCTCCTCTTACCTCCTCAAGATAACATCTCAACCCTACTGTACACATGTAACACCCTAAATTCTCAGCAATCAATCTCATTGTACATATGTAAGTAGTTCAGTTTGCATCCCCCGCGTTATCCAAGTTGTTACTCCTGTTCTCTGTAAAGCAAAACATGTTATCCAAGTTGTTACTCCTGTTCTATGTGAAGCCAAACAGTTTGTTATGGTCATTTTGTTGTATGTAAACCGCGCTGACAATAGTGCGGTATATAAGAAATTGTAATAAATAAATAAATAAAATAAATAAATGCACCTAGGAAAGAGCAACCCACACTATGGTTACACAATGCAAGGTTCCACATTGGGAACCACCACCCAGGAAAAAGATTTAGGAGTCATCATGGATAACATGTTAAAACACTCCGCCCAGTGTGCAGCGGCGGCCAAGAAAGCAAATAGAATGCTAGGTATCATAAGGAAAGGAATGAAAAATAAAACAAAGGATATTATAATGCCTCTGTATCGTTCCATGGTACGACCGCACCTTGAATATTGTGTGCAATTCTGGTCGCCGTATCTTAAAAAGGATATAGCGTTTTTAGAAAAGGTACAGAGAAGAGCCACCAAAATGGTAAAGGGGATGGAAGGCTACTCCTATGAAGAGAGGCTACAAAGGTTAGGGCTCTTCAACCTGGAAAAGAGATGGCTGAGGGGAGATATGATAGAGGTCTATAAATTAATGAATGGAGTGGAATGGGTAAATGTAGATCAATTGTTTACGCTATCAGAATATAGGAAGACTAGGGGACATGTAATGAAACTACAGGGTAAACTATTTAAGACAAATAAGAGAAAATATTTTTTCACTCAGCGTGTAATCAAACTCTGGAATTCGTTACCGGAGGATGTAGTAAGGGCTGTTAGTGTAGCTCGATTTAAAAAAGGTTTGGACAAGTTCCTGGAGGAAAGGTCCATAAACCATTATTAAAAAGGGACCCAGGATATCAATGCTTGACCCAATACAAGCATTGTGGAACCTATGTCTCTTGGGGATACTGCTAGGTACGTATGACCTAGATTGGCCACTGTTGGAAACAGGATACTGGGCTTGATGGACCTTGGTCTGACCCAGTATAGCATATCTTATGTTCAAGCTTTACACCCCCTCTGGCTGTTAAAATGTGTTCCTTAGCGTCCCTCTAGTCCAGTCCCGGAACCATAAAGTTGTCAACCTCCTCCAGCAGCCTTGGAGACTGAAATGCATCAGCGCTTTGCTGGCACCAGTATAAGTAGGCAAGGACCGCCCCCTCTCACCAGTACTTTCAGTCTCCAAGCATCTGAAGGAGATTCTGAGCCTGGTTCTGGGCTCAGTTAGGGATATAGGCAGAGCTAAATAGAATACATTTACCTTTAAATTTGAATTTACTTTTATTGATTTGCCCCTTCTGGGTTTTGATTGCAGGAGCTGTGCTGGTGCAGGAGATTTCTTCCTCTGGCTCCATCTGTCCCCCTTCCCTCCCCCCCCCCTTTACCTCTTCTCTCTCTCTTACTTTTCCTTCTTTCCTTTCACTGCCCCATTGCTTAGACGAGCACTGTGGGGTTCAGACAGCACAAGGGTATTTCTGTGCCTCCCTGTTCCTGAACCCGCGTTAAAGGGTGAGGAGCAGGTTGCAGGCTGGCAGCAGTGGCCCGGAGTTAGCAAGGCAGCTGAGAAAGTGCTGCCGGTGTTGGAGCTGAAGCCACAGTCAGGCTGAGCTCCAGCGAGGCTGCTGCATCTCTCCCTCTCTCCTTCACCCCATCTTGCAGTGGTGAGTAAGAGGTGTTTAATTTTCTGATTTTTGTGGCCCCTTAAGGTTTAACAGGGGGGGGGACTAAGTTTGGTTTTCTGTTCCTCTCGGGGTGGTCTGCCGCGTGGTTTTTTCGGCGGGAATCGGCTGCGGCGGCCATTTTGAAAAAAAATCCCGATTTGCTTTTTTGCTTTAAATTTGCTTTTTCTGAGCTTTCTAACCCTCGTTTTGGCTGCAGACCTTCTGGGTTTGACTTGGGGGTGCTCTGGGGTCATAGTGTGTGAAGAATTAAAAAAAAAAATAAACTTTATTGTTAAACAGGGGTTTCTTGAGTCTGCCTCACAAGCTCCTTTTTTGCTAGGCTGTGCTGCTGACCCACGGACAGAGGGTGGCAGGAGAGCTTCCCACTGAGTATGCCTGCGAAGCCACGCTGTGTGGTTTGTGGAGCTAAGCGGGGTTTACTGACAGGGTCCAGTGTGTGTGGGACCTGTACTCTGGATTCCAACGTTATGGAGGTTACAGCTCCTTCTCCGGCTGTCGCCGGTGAGGGGCTTCCGCTAGATGCGGTGCCGGCTTTGCCTCCAACTCTGGATTTTCAGGGGCCGGAGTCTTCCCCTGGGGAGGGGTCCTCGGGTTCGCAGGGTCAGAATTCGGTGGCCTTAGCTCCGGGGATTCCGCCAGATTTCTTCACTCTCATGCAGCAGGCGTTTGCGCCTGCTGCATGAGGAGGAGTGGTCTAGTGGTTAGGACAAGGTACTTCAGGCTGGAGGGCCAGGGGTTCAAGTCCCACCTGGGGACAGCAATCTCAGGCTGGAGGGACTGGGATTTCTAGTCCTATAGGCACTCCTTGTGGTCTTGGGCAAGCCACTTTACCCTCCATTGCCCATGTTCCCTGTAAGTATTTGCGTATGTGTGTCATATCCCCTTGTGTTAAATGTATCCCCCAATTGACCGCTTTGACCCTGTGAAAAGCGGGATATAAATACAGCTAAATAAAAATAAAATAAACCCGGGGTAGTCTCTCCGGCTCGTGCTTCGGAGGGGCAAAAGCGTCCGGGGTCCCTGATTCGGATGGAAGACGGCGCTCCTGCTGCGAAAGTGGCCAAGGGGTCAGCAGAGGAGGATTCTCCGTCTCGTCTGGGGGAAAACCTCGGGACGGAGGACGTGGACCTGGATAACACCTCCGGTGAGGAGTTAGAGGAGGGAGAGTTACCTGACACAGAGCAGCATAGTCGGCTCGTCAGGGTGTTTCGTAGGGAAGAGCTTCCGGCCTTGATTGCCGAGACTCTCAAAACCTTGAATATGCCGGCGGAGGCGATGGTGCCGGATGATGCTCTGGAGGATCCTCTGCTCCAGGCGGTGCATAAGTCCCAGCGGGTCTTTCCCCTGCACAGAGTCTTTAGAGGGATGATTCAGGAGGAGTGGGACTCGCCAGAATCGGCGCTAAGGGGCTCTCGGGCCTTGTCGCGCCTGTATCCATTGTCGGATCAGGATAGGGAGCTTTTTCGGTCTCCCAAGGTTGATGCGGCGGTGTCAGCAGTCACGAAGAAGACTACGATCCCGGTTGAGGGCGCCGCTGCGTTGAAGGATGTTCAGGATAGGAAGTTGGATACGCTATTGAAGCAGGTTTTTGATGTATGTGCCCTCTCTATGCAAGCCGCCGTGGCGGGGGCTTGGGTCGCGAGAGGTTGTTTGCGCTGGTCCCAACGATTACAGGGGGATGTCGGGACAGCACAGGTGGAGGATGCGGCGCGTTTGGAATCTGGGGCCGCCTATTTGTCGGACATTCATTATGATCTCATCCGTAGTGGAGCTAAGTCGATGGCCTCTGTGGTAGCGGCGCGGCGGTATTTGTGGTTGCGCAATTGGGCGGCCGACAGTTCTTCCAAGGCTCGTCTCAGTAAACTTCCCTTTCGGGGTAAGTTGTTATTCGGTGAGGATTTGGAAAAGCTGGTCAAGGATCTCGGTGAATCTAAAGGGGGTCATCTTCTGGAGGATAAACCGAAGCAAGTCCGGGCTGCCACTGGGTCTCGAGGTGCTCCTCGGGATTTTCGCCGTTTTCGGGCGGCTCGTTTTGGTCAGCCTCAGCGTGGACGGTTCCCGACTAGAAGCCAGGGGTTTCGTAGCTTCAGAGGAGCCGGCAGAGGTTTCTCCGCCTTTCCCTCCGGCTCTGGTAAGAAGCCCCAATGAGATGAGGCGGGCTCAGGTAGATGTACAGGTAGATGTAGTTCCCGTGGGGAGGCGGTTGCGGGAATTCTACCCTGCCTGGGTCCAACTTACGTTAGATCAGTGGGTTCTGGAGGTAATTCGGGAGGGCTACGCTCTCGAACTTCATTGTCCCGTGTTAGATTCCTTTGTTCTCTCGCCCTGCAGAGCTCCGCTCAAGCGGAGGGCCATCGTCGACACATTGCATAGATTGTTGCGCCTCAGGGCCATAGTTGCGGTGCCAGGGGACCAGTGCGGTTCCGGTCAGTACTCCATCTATTTCGTGGTGCCGAAAAAGGAGGGATCCTTTCGTCCTATCCTCGATTTAAAGAGGCTCAATCGGTGTCTCCGGGTAACTCACTTTCGCATGGAGACTCTTCGATCCGTCATAGCGGCTGTCAGGCAGGGGGAGTTTCTGACTTCGCTCGACCTCATGGAGGCTTACCTGCATATCCCGGTTCGGCGGGAGCACCAGCGCTACCTGCGGTTTGCGGTTCCCTTGGGACATTTTCAGTTTCAGGCGTTGCCCTTCGGCCTGGCGACGGCGCCCCGCACGTTCACCAAGGTCATGGTAGTTGTAGCGGCGGCTCTTCGCAAGGAGGGGGTGCTCGTGCATCCTTATCTAGACGATTGGTTAATTCGGGCAAAGTCTCGGGCGGAGAGTGCAGAGGCCACCGCCAAGTTGCTGCGGTTGCTACAGAGTCTGGGCTGGGTGGTCAACTTTGTGAAGAGCAGGTTGACTCCCTCGCAGTCGTTGGAATACATGGGGGCGCGCTTCGAGACGCTTCAAGCGGCAGTGTTCTTGCCGGATCAGCGGGCACAGGCGTTGCAGAGGCTGGTGCGGCACTTTCTACGGCAGACAGAGCTCACGGCGTGGCAGTATCTCCAGTTGCTCGGCACGATGGCAGCAACGATAGAGGTGGTGCCCTGGGCCAGAGCGCATATGCGAAAGCTTCAGAGCGTGCTCCTCCGGCGTTGGTCTCATCAGCGCGATGCGTTATCTCGACGACTGATCTGTCCCCCGGAGGTCCGCCTGGATCTTCGCTGGTGGTTACGGCCGGAGAATCTAGCCGCGGGCATGCCCTTGGAACCTCCATCCTGGATGCTGCTGACCACGGATGCAAGTCTTCTGGGGTGGGGGGCGTGTTGCGGGGACGTGTTTGCCCAGGGCCTGTGGTCGGTGGAAGAGAAGGAATGGTCCATCAATCGGTTGGAGATGCGAGCGGTGTTTCTGGCTCTACAAGCATTTCGGGGGACTCTTGCTCGGCAGGCGGTTCGGGTTCTCTCGGACAATGCGGCCACAGTCGCTTACATAAATCGGCAGGGCAGCACCAGCAGCATGGGGCTAGAGCAGGAGGCGGCTCAGTTGCTAGCTTGGGCCGAATCGCATCTGAAGTGTCTGTCGGCACAGCATGTGGCAGGCGTAGAGAACGTAGCGGCGGATTTTCTGAGTCGCCGACGGGTGGACCCGGGAGAATGGGTCCTTCACCCCGAAGTCTTCACGCTTTTGGTACGGCGCTGGGGTGTTCCCCTAATGGATCTCATGGCGACCTTGCAATCGGCTCAGGTGGAGCGCTTTTTCAGCAGACGGCGAGAACAGATGTCAGAGGGGCTCGACGCGCTGGCGCAGCCCTGGCCGCAGGAGAAGCTGCTCTATGTCTTCCCACCTTGGGCTCTGATAGGCCGGGTGGTGCAGCGCATAGAGCGTCATCGGGGCCTCATGGTGCTGGTGGCGCCCGATTGGCCCAGGCGGCCGTGGTACGCGGATTTGGTGCGGCTGTTAGCGGATCGCCCGTGGAGGCTCCCTCAGCGGAGCGATCTCTTGTGTCATGGTCCGTTGTGCATGCCTCAGGTGGCTCGGTTCTCGCTTACGGCATGGCTCTTGAGAGGGCTCGGATGACCGCTAAGGGGTATTCGGCGGCGGTCGTTTCGACCTTGCTGAGGGCGCGTAGACGTTCTACATCTTTGGCGTACATTCGCGTCTGGCGCATCTTTGAGGCTTGGTGTTCAGAGCATACCGTGCGTCCGTTGGGAGCTTCAGTGTCGCAGATCCTTTCGTTCTTGCAGGATGGTGTGGACAAGGGTTTGGCGGCTAGTTTGTTGCGAGTGCAGCTGGCTACCCTTTCCTGCTACCGTGGGAAGGTGCAGGGTCAGTCTCTCGGGGCCCACGTGGATGTCCGGCGGTTTTTGAGGGCGGTGTTGCTCATGTGGCCGCCGCGGCGCTGTGCTGTTCCTCCGTGGGATTTGAATTTGGTGTTGGAAGCCTTGCTGGCTCCTCCGTTTGAGCCGTTGTCCACTGCTTCGCTAAAAGATCTCACATTGAAGACAGTTTTCTTGGTGGCGATTTGTTCGGCTAGGAGGATCTTGGAGCTACAGGCCTTGTCTTGTAGGGAGCCCTATCTCTCTTTTTCCGAACACAAGGTGGTTCTCCGTACCGTTCCGGCGTTCTTACCCAAGGTGGTGTTCGCCTTTCATGTTAACCAGGTGGTCTCTCTTCTGGTGTTCTCCGATCGCGATGGGGCCGGATCTGGGGGTCAGTTGCGTCTGTTGGACACCCGTAGGGTTCTCAAGAAGTATCTCTCCCGGACGGCGTCCTTTCGGCGGTCGGATCGGCTTATTGTGGCGTTCGGAGGACCGCGTAAGGGAGAAGCGGCGGCGAAGTCGTCTATTTCCTGCTGGTTGAAGGAAGCTATTGCATCGGCCTACAACTTGAAGGGCAAGTTGGTTCCGCAGGGTCTTCGGGCTCATTCCACTCGGGCGCAGGCGGCGTCTTGGGCAGAGTTCAGTCTGGTCCCAGTGGGCGACATCTGTAGGGCGGCGACTTGGTCATCCTTGCATTCCTTTGCCAAGCATTACCGCTTGGATGTTTTGTCAGCGGAGGATGGGCGTTTTGGCTCAGCGGTGCTTCAGGCTGGGCTTGCTGGACCCTCCCGTTGATGTTCACTGCTCTGTTACATCCTCTATGGTTCCGGGACTGGACTAGAGGGACGCTAAGGAAGGGTAAATTAGACTTACCTGCTAATTGTTGTTCCTTTCGGAACTCTAGTCCGGTCCCGGATCCCTCTCTTGGTTTGAAGAGTTACCAGCCTGATTGTTTCGACTCCTGCGGGTACTCTGCGTTTTCTTTGCTTCCGGGTGGCGCGGGATGAAGCCATTGGAGGACCCTCTTGCGTAGCGCTCTTGCCTGCCCATCCTCTTAGGAGGTGGTAGGGTAGGGCGTTTCTGTGTTGTCAGACGATATTCTTATTCAGACACAATAGATGAAAACAATTTCTTAAAAGAAAAAGAAAAGAAAATAATTACTTAAAGTGGAAAATGGAAATATTCTATTCCGTATATATATATATATATATATATAGATAGATATAGATATATATATATATATATATATATATATATATATATATATAGATATAGATATAGATATTGATATGTTGAATGTATTCTGGTTAATTCTCCTTATTTGTTGTTCTGCTCAGTGTGCTTTGTCAATAGGTACTGGTGAGAGGGGGCGGTCCTTGCCTACTTATACTGGTGCCAGCAAAGCGCTGATGTATTTCAGTCTCCAAGGCTGCTGGAGGAGGTTGACAACTCTATGGTTCCGGGACTGGACTAGAGTTCCGCAAGGAACAACAATTAGCAGGTAAGTCTAATTTACCCTTATTTAACTTTGAATGGCCTGTTGTTGCTGCCCCAGGTGACTGCCTAGTGGTTAGGCCAGCCCTGCTCCTGAATCTAACCCCTTTCACTCTCATCCCATGCCCTTTCATTGCAGAGCTTATTTTCAATCAAAAGAGGTACTCCTCTTGTGCATTTATGCCAAAGAGGTATATACATGTCTCTATCATATCTCCTTTATCCCACCTTTCCTTTATTTATTTAGACAGATTTGTATGGCACCTTATCCTTCAATCAAGGTGGTCACGTCACATCACAATTGGAGGAGTACGTTTAACATATACATATCTGACTGCTGATGTAGCTACTACTACTATTCAGCACTTATAAAGCGCCACGCACGCAGCGCTGTATAGCTAACCTACAAGAGGTAGCCAACATACAAGAGAGAGTCCCTGCCCGTCAGAGTCATGCTCATCGGAGCATACAATCTAGTCAGAACAGTACAGAGCATGAAATGAGAGTCAGAAGCTGTAAAGATGTCTTACACATTGGAACATGGAACGTACGAAGCATGAACCAAGGGAAGATGGAGGTGGTCAAGAATGAAATGGAACGTGTACAACTTGATCTGTTGGGTGTGAGTGAACTGAAATGGACTGGCATCGGGCACTTTGCATCAGATGATCACATGGTCTACTATGCTAGAAATGAAAGACAAAGAAGAAATGGTGTTGCATTTATAATAAAGAAGAAACTTGCAAGAACTGTAATGAAATACAATGCAGTCAGCAAACGCTTAATCTCTATTCGTCTACGAGGATTGCCTATCAACACAACTATAATTCAAGTATATCCCCCAACAACAGCTGCAGAAGAGAATGAAATTGAAGAGTTCCATGAACAAGTACAAGCTGAAATTGACAGAACATGCAAACAGGATATCCTGATAGTCATGGGTGACTGGAATGCAAAAGTTGGCAACAAAGAAGAAGGCAAAGTAATTGGAAAATATGGACTTGGCAACAGAAATGAAGCTGGAGAAAGACTGATAGAATTCTGCAAGACCAACCATCTATTCATCTCAAACACCTTCCAGCAACACAAGCGGCGACTGTACACATGGACTTCATCCAATGGATTGTATAAAAATCAAATTGACTACATCTGTGGAAGTCAACGATGGAAAAGCTCTGTAACCCCTTGAGAATATACCACTGGAATTTAAAGACTGCCTACAAAATCGATTTGCTGCTTTAGATACAAATGACAGAGCTCCGGAAGAGTTATGGAATGACATCAAGAAGGTTGTGTTGGAAGAAAGCGAGAAGTCTCTACAAAAGGTAAAAAAGCAAAAACGGCCAAAATGGATGACAGAAGAAACTCTGAAAATTGCACAGAAACGCAGAACAGCTAAAGCCAGAGGAGAAAGAAAGACAATCGCAGAACTCAACAGAGATTTCCAATGTGCAGCAAGAAAGGACAAGGAAAAGTACTACAATGACGCATGCAAGGAAATAGAAGCAGAAACTATTAGAGGAAGAACAAGATCGGCTTTCCTAAAGCTACGAGAGTTAAAGAAAAAGTTCCAGCCTTGAATTGGAATGTTACCAGATGCTCAAGATTCTATGTTGAATGATGCTGAGAAGATCAAGAAAAGGTGGAAGGAATATACAGAGTTTTTATATGATAAAGATCAAGTGGACCAAAAGCTGTTTCAACCTGTACCTTATGATCAGGAACCATTGGTGATGAAAGAAGAAGTTGAAGCAGCATTGAAAGCCTTATCAAAGAACAAAGCACCAGACATTGATAGCATTCCCATAGAAGTATTACAGCAATCTGATGCAGCTGTTACCGTACTTACAAGGCTCTGCCAAGAAATATAGAAGACAACATCATAGTCAACTGACTGGAAAAGATCTGTGTTTATACCAATACTAAAGAAAGGTGATCCAACTGACTGGGGAAAGTATCGCACAATCGCTCTGATCCCACATGCCAGCAAGATTCTACTGAAGATTATTCAAAAGAGACTACATCCATACCTGGAACAAGAACTACCTGAAGTACAAGCAGGGTTCAGGAAAGGGCATGGAACGAGAGACGACATTGGGGATGTGAGATGGATCCTTGAAAAGACTAAAGAATACCAAAAGGATATCTATTTCTGCTTTATCGACTATAGCAAGGCTTTTGACTGTGTAAACCATGAGAAACTCTGGGCCGCATTAAGAAGCATGGGTATACCAGAACACCTGATCGTTCTCTTGCGCAATCTGTACATTGATCAAGAAGCAACAGTTCGAACGGAACAAGGAGAAACAGAATGGTTTAAAATAAGCAAAGGTGTAAGACAAGGCTGCATACTTTCCCCCTACCTGTTTAATTTATATGCAGAACAAATCATCAGAGAAGCAGGATTGTATGAAGACAACAGAGGTGTGAAGATTGGTGGAAGACTCATCAACAACCTTCGCTATGCTGATGATACCACATTACTGGCTGAAAGTGAAGATGATCTGAAACATTTGCTTCTCACAATCAAAGAACATAGTCTCAAAATGGGCCTGCACCTTAATGTGAAGAAGACAAAGATCATGACAACTGGCATAATCAACAGGTTCATCGTTGAAGGAGAAGAAATTGAAATTGTGAACAACTTTAACTTACTTGGATCAACTATCAATAAAGAAGCAACAAGCAGTCAAGAAATCAGATGTCGCATTGCTCTTGGCAGAATGGCTATGAAAGACCTAGATAAGATTCTCAAGAGCAGAGATGTCTCTCTCCATACAAAGATTTGACTTGTTCAAGCCATGGTATTTTCAGTAACATCATATGGATGTGAAAGCTGGACAGTGAAAAAGATAGGAAGAAAATTGATGCCTTTGAATTATGGTGCTGGTGGCGAATACTGTGTATACCATAGACTGTCTGAAGATAAAACCAGTCAATACTAGAGGAGATCAAACCTAAGCTTTCTTTAGAAGCTCAGATGACAAGACTTCAACTTTCATACTTTGGACACATCATGCGAAGAGAGAGATCATTAGAGAAAGACGACATGCTTGGCAAGATAGAAGGTCAACGCAAAAGAGGAAGGCCAGCAATGAGATGGATCGATACAATAACAGCAGCTACTGGTACCAGTCTGTCAACAATGACCCACCTGACTGAAGACCGAACACAATTTAGGATAGCTATCCAGAGGGTCGCCATGTGTCATCTCCGACTCGACGGCACTAAACAACAACAAGGCTAGAAACATTATGGCAGACCATGTGGTCTTTTTCTATCAAGTCTGCTCTTCCATATCAACTACAGTAGTCCCTTTCTTATCTTTAGAGATCCTCCATGTTTGTCCCCTGCTTTTTTTGAATTCAGTTGCTGTCCTCATTTCTACCACCTCCACTAGGAGACTATTCCATACATCTACAACTCTTTCTGTAAAGAAATATTTCTGCAAATTACTCCCAAGTCTATCCTCTTTCACCCTCATAGCACCGTTTGCTTTCAATTGAAAGAGACTCTCCTACTGTGCATTTTTGCCACAGGGGTATTTAAACATCTCTATCATATCTCTTCTATCCCGTCTTTCCTCTAAAGTATACATATTAAGATCTCTTCTCATATGCTTTGTAATGAAGATCACTAACCATTTTAGTAGCCACCCTTTGCATGGACTCCAACCTGTTTATATCCTTTTGAAAGTGTTCTCCAGAATTGCACACAATACTCCAAATGAGGTTGTACCAGAGACTTAAACAGAGGCACAGTCGCCTCCTTTTTTTCTGCTGGCCATTCCTCTCCCTTATCACCCAAGCATCCTTCTGACTTTCGCTGTCGCCTTTTCTACCTGTTTAGCTACTTTTGGCTCTTTGGACCAATCACTCCCAGGTCCCGCTCTTTCGTGGACTGCTTCCTTGGACTTTTGCAGCCCTTCATTTTTAGCATTAAATACCCAGGAGAAGAGCAGCTCTGCCTCCTCTTCCATGGCTGCGCTGCCAGTCCCGCCCTGTCGATTGATGTAGACCACGGTCGCGGAGTTGTCCGACATCACTCTCACCACCTGCCCCGTCACCGTCGACTCGAAGGACCGCAGCGCTAGACAAACCGCTCTCAATTCTAGTCTGTTGATTGACCATTCTGTCTCCTGGTCCGACCAGGTGCCCTGTGCAAAGAGATTCCCGCAGTGAGCTCCCCAACCCGCCAGACTCGCATCCGTCAGGAGAGGGAGCCAAACTGGCTGCTCCAGGAGCATACCCACTAGGAGTGACTTGGGCCGGAGCCACCACCGTAGGGCGTGCCTGACCGCGAGCGGGCACGAGAGACGCTTGCTCAAAGAGTCGTTTTGATGAGACCATCGACGAAGGAGGGCCCGCTGGAGGGGCCGCATATGGAACCTGGCCCAGGGAATGGCTTCCAGAGTCGCTGCCATCGTGCCTAGAACCCGCAGGTATTCCCATGCCGTCGGGGCTGGCGCCGCCCTGAATCTGCAAACCAAGGTCTGAAGGCCTTGTGCACGACGCCGTGGAAGGAACACGAGTCCATTCTGCGTGTCGAAACGTACTCCCAGGTATTCGAGATCCTGTGACGGCACTAATCAACTCTTGCCTAAGTTGATTACCCAGCCGAGACTCTCCAGAAATTTCACCACCTTGGCCGTCGCTTGCATGCTTTCGGCCTCCGACCGCCCGAATGAGCTGGTTGTGGAGGTAAGGATGAACCAACACCCCTTCCTTTCTTAACGCCGCCGCCACCACCGCCATCACCTTGGTGAAGATGCGAGGTGCCGTTGCAAGCCCAAAGGGCAATGCTTGAAACTAGTGGTGGCCCCAAGGCAGGGCAAACCGCAAGTACTTTTGATGGGCCGCCCTGATTGGGATATGCAGATAAGCCTCTGTGAGATCCAAAGACGTCAAGTACTCCCCTTTGCGCACTGCGACTATTACAGACCTCAGAGTTTCCATCCGAAAATGCGGGACTCGCAAACACCAATTCACCCCTTTGAGATCTAAGATAGGGCGCATAGCACCGTCCTTCGGAATGACGAAATAGATTATCGACCCATACCGTACTCTGAGGATGGAACTGGAACGACCGCCCCCAGACGCTGGAGCCGGTCGAGGGTAACGCGAATCGCCCAAGCCTTCTGCGAGTTTCTGCAAGGGGACATGACGGAATCCCGGACCGGTTTTGCCAATTCCAGCACATAGCCTTCGCAAACAATTTCCAGGACCCACCGATCTGTTATCTGGGTCCAGGCGGAAAGAAACCTGGCAAGTCTCCCGCCTATTGGTTGTCTTTCTGTCGGGACCCGCAAACCTTCATTGTGATTTGCGGAAGGGCTGAGAGGGAGGCGACGAGAAACCTCTACCTGCTCCTCGGAAACCGCGAAACCCCTGGGTCCTGGCTGCAAATTTGCCCCTTTGGAAGCCGCCCAGCTGGGACCCTCTGAATTGCCTGCTATCTCTGTACGACCCACGAAAGGCTGACGAGGGTCTGCCCGCCTTTGGCTTATCCTCCGGGACTCTACCCCCTTTGGACTCTCCTAACTCCTTCACTAACTTATCCAGATCGTCCCCAAACAACAACTTACCCTTAAAAGGGAAGCTTACTGAGACGCGACTTAGAAGAACTATCAGCCGCCCAGTTCCTCAACCAGAGGGAATGGCGCACTGCCACCAAAGAGGCCATGCTATTAGCAAGTGCCCGAATCAGATCATAATGCACGTTTGCTAGGTAGGCCGTACCGGATTCCAGTCTATCCAGTTCAGCCGCCCCTTCAGAATCCATTTGAGAAGACTGACGCAAGCGTTGGGACCATCTGAGGCATGCCCTTGCCACCCAGGCTCCGCAAATGGAAGCCTGTAAGGACAATGCGTCCGCTTCGCAAGATTGCTTAAAAAGCCGTCCATCTTTCTATCCTAAGTGTCCTTTAACGCAGCACTGCCCTCAACCGGGATAGTGGTCTTCTTGGTGACCGCTGACACCGCTGCGTCTATGTGGGGAGACCGAAAGCGATCCTTGTCCGCTAGGGGATACAGCCTATTCATCATTCGAATCCCTCGGAGGCCTGATTCGGGATGATCCCACTCGTCCTGAATCATTTTATCTACCACACGGTGGACGGGAAACACTATATGCGCCTGCCGCACTGCTTGGATGACGGGATCCTCTACCGGAACAGTTGTTAAATTCAACGTCTGGAGGGACTCTGAGATGAGAGCTGACAACTCCTCCCTCCGAAAAACCCGAATGATCCTCGCCTGGTCCTCCGGCTCCGGAATCTCCCCTTCTTCCAGATCAGCCGTGTCCAGGTCCAGCTCACCCTCGTCCGACCCGAAGGCCTCTAAGTCTGACGAGGACGGCTTACGAGGCCGGGGCCTCTTCGAGGGTCTAGGAGAAGAAGCACTTTTACCCAACTGGTGAGGCTGCATAGAAACGGAGGAAAGAGACGTGGGGTCTGCCAGCTTTCCCTGCCGCCGCAAGCAAAAGGCCTGATGCATGAGTAATACAAAATCTGGGCAAAAGTCCTCTATCTGTGGAGTCACCCCTAAAACTGAACTCTGCGCTTGCGGTCCCCCGCTGGTCTCCTGCCCACACCGCGAGGAAGAAGCCGCCAGCTCCTCCCCGTCAGGAAGGATCGCCAAAAGAGAGCCCTCAGAACTGGCCTTTGTCTCCATCTGCTGCTCCACATCCGTGGAGACCGCAGCACAGCCTCTGCAGATCCCAGACTCGGCCACGGTTCCCCTGCGTGTTCCGCAGACCACGCACTGTGGACGAGACGCCATGAAGGCACCAGCCTTGAAAGGAAACCTTTTATTTTTTTTTTCCCGCTTATATCACGCCTGATCGGGCTCACAGGTCTAACCACCCGCTAGGAAACTTGACCCCCCTGGCCTTGGCAAAGGCGCTGGGCCAAAAACAAGAAACTGAAGACTTCTCTCCTGAAATGCACCACTGGAACCAACAGAGACTGAGGAAACTGGAGAAAGGCAAGGCTGTTGAGGCCACGGTAAAAGGAAAGTGTGCTGCCCTACCAAAGCCCCGAAATCGCAGGCACCCTAGCCCAAATAATCTAGGACCAGGGAGCCCAATGGAGCTCATGCACCGCGGTCTCCGAGCCTATAAAATGGCCACCGAGCCGGCTGGAATAAAAGGGCGCCAAAAACACCCACACACAGCAGCGACGCCGGCGGGACTGCCGTTCGACTTTAGCCCCCCGAAGTGCACAGCACTGCCTAAATAGCCTCAAACAAGCATAAAATAAAGAAACTTAAGGAAGCTTACCCCTCTTCGGCGGAGTTCCAGCCCCCGCGGTTCCTCTGATGCAGTCTGTGAGGACACCGCCGGGCGAGCCTCCCGCTAGAGCAGTGACGCCGCCGGGCAGCTCCCCGTGCTTAACAATCTTACGGGGAAAAACTGCCCCTGCTCCTGAACAGAGCTCTCCTCCATCCTGTCTAGGAGGAGAGATCTGAGGGGGACTGAATCCAAACTCCCCTTTTAAGGCTCCGGTGAAGGAGGGCAGACAGAAAACGGCAGTGGAAGCAAACTTCACCGCAGGAGCAGCTGTGCTCTTAAAGTGACAGCCTCCTCTAGCAAAAAACAAAGGAAAAACCACCCAAAACCAATTTAGACTAAACTATTCTATCCTAATGCTTCTTATCCGTTCCTCCAGTGAGCCCAGCACTCTAGGCTCACTACGTCGTCCTGCTATGTGGAGACTGGACACACTGGGGATTATGGGAGTTGGCAGCAGGTTATATCCAGTGACGTCATTGATTTGACATGTCCAGTCTCCAAGCTGCAGGAGGAGGAGCACAACCCAGTTGTAGAGGATTGAACTGGAGGAACGCTAAGGAAATCAAAACCTTCCTAGAAGCTGGTACTGTTGGGTCTGTGTTGAATCTGATCTGATAAGTCATTTTTAATGTGTTCAGAGTGAACATCCTGTGCTTCAAGCGGCAAGTTGGTGGCCTCAGCAGATGCTTTTGGAATCATTAGCAGCTTCCGAGAGTGTGGTACTGCCGGAACCACTGCCTCTGAGGATGATGACTGAGCCTGCTTGTAACTATGCCAAATGTGGCCCCTGGGATAGTAAGGACCACAATGGGTGGCACTGAGGCTGCCTTCCTGGAGGAGGAGTTGGAATTCGAATTCAGTCAGTGAAAGTGACAGCCACAAAGGCTTGATGGTTAGATCGATCTAGGAGCCCCCCATGAGAGGAGATGACAAGGAATACAGAGGAGGTGGGAATTGTTTCCACTGAAGCAAGTGGAAACCTTGCAGCTGAGTGTAACTGACTCAGGGCTGTAAAATCTCCATTGACTGTGTTCAGCTCAGGAGATGACTAATCTTCATCTATGGAATATTATGGCAAAAATGGAGGCTACTCTTAGGATGCCTTTTATTATATCAGTTTTCTAGAAAGATGGCCTAAAATAATTGGGACTCAACAGGGGCTCTCGTGTAAATGCATATGCTCGAACTGTCTCAAGGAAAGTTGGGAGCAGTAGAATAAACTAGTTTGACTCTCTTTAAGGTGTTCTATGGCAAGACCGAGAGGCTGAAAATGCTTTCTGCTATAAGAACTTACAATTCCTTAATTTTGCAAGGAATAGACTCATCTCTCCAAGGAAAATGTTGAAGAAATATCAATTGAAGATTAGAGATTTGGATCAGAAGGCCTACCAACCCTTTATTGGATGTATTATGTACTCTGTGCCATTTGCCAAAAGGCAGAGGGGGAAGGGGCGTTGGATGTTTTAAGCTCCCCAGATAGTTTGAACTTAACAGCGATTTTGTAAATGCCTGAACAAAGACACCGAATAGAGCAACCCTGATAGCCACCTTTCAGCAGAAACCAAATAGAAATTTAGGGCCCCTTTAACTAACACAGTATATCAAATGAATGAATAAAGAATATATAGCTGGAGCTATCTGCCACACAGCCCATAGGAATAAAATAGGCCGTGCAGCAGATGGCTTGGTCTAAATGTCTGATTGATTGTTTGTTTTACATGGGTCAAAAAGTGAACATATTCCCAGATCTATCTGTCTGCTAGGCAAGCTATGTGGAGGAACTTTCTTATTGCCCTCAGATCTTGGCCCTGGGGAGAAATGTCTTCTTAGATTCCTTGTAAATATATTCTTAAATATAAGGGAAATATATTTTTTTGCAGAGTAAAGCACCATAGTCTTGTGACCCTAGATGAACGGTGACTGTTGAATGTCATACATAAACTGGGTGCTGCCAGTTGCTATTTTTCATTCTGCTGCTTTTTTTCTTTTCTTCTAGAAGGTTAGTGGAGTTTGTGGGTTTTTTTTAGTTTCTTTTTTTCTATTTATCTGCTTTCCAATGAGCCTATAAAAGTATTTCATCTATAGTTTTTAATTTATTGGCACTTTTTTAAATATAGAATTTGCAGTGATGACTGGATACAGTTTCTGTGGTAGGTGGTAACAACTCTGAAAGGATGGATGAAAGCTGTAAAGTCAGCTGGGACTGAAAAGTTCAGAGTAGTGCTGGAAAAATCTGGGAGACACAACTGATTCTTTATGGAGGTGACCTTAGCATGTCGGAATTGTGCAGATTGCTGGGCAGATAAGGAGGCCGAATTGGGGGAGGAGGAACAAGTGAATGAGCTTTGAAAAGTAGGATGTTTTTAGCGCTGAAGACTAGCTTTATAAAAATGTGGTTGAGCCTTACAGCTGGAGAGATCTTTTGGCTTTCTGTTCTTGTAGCATTTCCTTTCTGCATGGTGGGCTACTTGTTTAAACAAGGGAAGGCCACCTTGAAACTAAGGATGGGAGTGGGAGGACTGGAGTTGTACCTCCTTCGGGTGGGGGGGGAGGGGTAACAGAATTGAACATGAAGGACAGGGTTCTATTTCAGCAATTGGCTTAGACTATTAGGGTCAGATCCTCAGAGTTTCGTGGGAAAGCATCTCAATCTTTTTTTTTTTTTTTTTTGAATTTAAAAAAAATTCTTTATTGAAAATTAAACGGGCATTACAATCAAGTCCACATCAAAAGAAAAGCTGAAGGTACACAGTAAGAAATAGAATCTGGAAAGAAATTTAAAAGAAATAAACACAAAAAAAGAGAATATTTTAAAGTATGCCACTATAAAACAAAACATGATTATGGATTCCCATGAAATAATATTTTAACCCTATTTATACTTGGACAGGAAGGAGACAAAAACTCAACCATTTTCTTTACCTAACAGAAAAGCCTCTAACTGCTCAGATTCAAGGAAAACATACTTAACTTGCTGATATATTAAGATGCATTTACAAGGATATTTTAATAAGAAAGAAGCCCTGATAGCCAGAATCCTAGGTTTTAATACAAGAAAAGCTTTTCTGCGTTTTTGAGTGAGTCGCCAAACATCAGGAAAAATCTGAATTGAGTTACCGCAAAAAGCCTGATCCTTTTTTGAGAAATATAATCACATCACCAAATTCTTATCAGCCAATGACAAAAAGGAGACTATTAAGGTAGCTCGCTGTGAAATCACATCTAAGGAAGACTCCAAAAACGCCGAAACATCCAAGGACTCTGCAGGGGGGTGGGGGATTCCCTCTATCATTGTTAGGTGAGGAGGTCTCTGTGGAAGGCAGCACAGGAACATAATAAACAAGAAAATTTTATAGCTTCCACATCCTCAACTAACAAAACCTCCTTAAAATACTTATACAGTAATATAGTGGGAGAAAGATAATGGGCACGAGGAAAATTTTAAAAAATGCAAATTTTTTACTCAAACAGAATTTTCCAATGACTCCAATTGATAGTGTATAGTAACGCTATCTCGTATTGAAGACAAAATAGTGGCCTGTGCCACGGAGACCTGACCCTCCAACCTATTTAAGGACATATTACATTTAACAATAGAGTCATCGTGATCTGAAAACGTCTGCACCACATCTTTAGAAAATTGCATTATTTGGAAGAGGGAGGAATGCAAAGAAGCCTCAATGCGAGCCACTACATCCCAAGCATCACGCAAGGAGACATCTAAAGGAGGCACAACAGTTGTAACAGGAGACGACGGATCCATTATAGAAGGCAAAGTAATCTTCCCTTTATCCAAATCAACAGTCAACAGAGAAGAAGCTTCCTGTAAACCAATAGAGCGTTCCCCCACCAGTTGAACTTCCCTGGGGGAGGAAACAACCTCATTAGTCACTTCCTGACCGGGCAGGGTAAAACCCATCGTATGCGAGGAATGTTCTGGGGTAGTACTCACGGACTCCACCGAGGTATCCCTCTCCGACGAATCAGCATGGGCACTCAGCAAATGACGATCCATAGGGCCAAGAACTTTAATAGACTTAGCACCCAAAGCTGGAAACACCTTCTTTCTTCTTTTGCCCATAGGTACCCTCAGAAGGTTCCACCAAGCTCCGAAGGCGCTCCAAAAGGGCAGGACCTGCCCCTTTGGTCACGCCCCTTCAGGCACGCGGCAGGCCAAAGATTTTATAGCAGCCCGGGGGGGGTGATAACATCAGCTGCTCCTCCTCCTCCACGCGACAGCACAGGAATCCAATCCGGCAGACCTGGCGTTCTGCGGGCCAAAGATTTTATAGCAGCCCGGGGGGGGGGGTGATAACATCAGCTACTCCTCCTCCTCCACGTGACAGCACAGGAATCCAATCCGGCAGACCAGCAGCAGACCTCCATCTCAATCTCTTTTAACATCTGTCTGTCTTGGTGGAATCATAAGGAAAGGAATGGAGAATAAAACAAAGGATATTATAATTTCTCTGTATCGTACCATGGTGTGACTGCACCTCAAACATTGTGTGCAATTCTGGTCGCTGTATCTTAAAAAGGATATAGCAGAATTAGAAAAGGTACAGAGAAGAGCCACCAAAATGATAAAGGGGATGGAAGGATACCCCTATGAGGAGAGGCTAAAAAGGTTAGGGCTCTTCAACCTGGAAAAGAGACAGCTGACGGGAAGATATGATAGAAGTCTATAAATTAATGAATGGAGTGGAATGGGTAAATGTAGATTGATTGTTCACGCCATCAAAATGTAGAAAGACTAGGGGACATGCAATGAAGCTACAGTGCAACCCATATAAGACTAATAAGAGAAAATATTTTTTCACTCAATGTGTAATCAAACTCTGGAATTCGTCACCAGAGGATGTAGTAAAAGCTGTTAGTGTAGCTGGGTTTAAAAAAGATTTGGACAAGTTCCTGGAGGAAAGGTCCATAAACCATTATTAAAGGAGACCTGGGAAATCCACTGCTTGCCCCAATACAAGCATTATGGAACTTGTGTCTTTTGGGGAAACTGCTAGGTACTTTGTGACCTCAATTGGCCACTGTTGGAAACAGGATGCTGGGCTTGATGGAACTTGGTCTGACCCAGTATGGCATTTCTTATGTTCTTATGTCATCTGAGCTGGAAAGTATGGACTTTATTGGCCGATAGTGGAGAAAAGGACAAGTGAGTGATCAGACCAAGAAATCAGACTGGTTTTAAATTAAGGAAGGATGTGAGGAAAGACTCTTTTGAGAGTATTTCCTGCAACATGAGTTGGGAGAGAGCAGCAGCAAAACTGGTACAAATTAATTATGAAAGATTCAGAACATTACTAGACCGCTCTTGGTGAGACTTTATCCTACTCCATCAAAAAATATAATTTGGCCTAATCATTTTCTCTTGCTCCTAATAAATTCCACCTTAGTTAGAACAATCCTCTTGTTCTGTGCTTAATGGGCCTTCATAGCTACCTGGGAATTTTGGACAGTGCTTATTCTTTCTGCAAAAGTGATAAAAACAGGAGAACTGTGAAATGCGAATGATGAAACAAATGATATTTAGTTATTTACTTAACAGGTTTTTTTATGCCGCTTTATCATTTCACTCAAAGCGGTATACATTGTTAAACTTGATAATCTACATTAAACAGGTACATTTATAACTTGGATTTTTCTGAGGCAATGGAGGGTTAAGTGACTTACCAAGGCCACAAGTAGTGCTAGCGGGAATCAAACCTTGACTTCTTGGTTCCCAAGCCAGTGCTCTAACCATTAGGCTACTCTTCCACTCTATTCACAGTATTATTATTGTGAATAGTATAAAGCTACTATTTTATTAACAGTTGCTCACAAATTCGTTCAGTGGAAAATTTTGCACATGGACTGAAAATTTTGCAGAGAAGCCACCAGTCCTTCAAAGCAACATTGATTTTATCATTGTGATCATATGGATTTAGGAAGTCTCACTGTGTACTAGTATAGCATAATATTTTTTTATTAATATGTGGAAGGGGGGTCCACGTGTTTGATTCAGAATTTGGTCTTGTAAGAATCAAAGAGGAAGATGAGGCTTGGAATGGTTTATCACGGGAAGTGATGAAGGCCAGTATTTTAGATAATTTTGGGCATGTTTGGACTGATAGGGAGGGCAGTGATAGGAATGAGCTACAGATAACATTTTACCAGAGAATAAGTGAATCATAGAAAGCATTCCAATGATCATCTGAAGGGAAACGGTGGGGGAGGTTGGTGAGTAATACAAGACAGGCAGCTAAATTTTATAGTTCACAATCAACATTCCTACTAAGCAGCGTTGAGCTGTATGGGAATCCTGCGCTGGTGTTCCTGCTAATGGGGAGTAGTACATTGAATCATGAGGGGCAGGCAGGGCCTGAGGGATAACCTACCTGTCCCCTGGTGATTCAATGAGCGATGGCACTGTACTAACCCCTACCGGCAGGAAGACTGGTAGAAGGCTCCCACACAGCTCAAAGCTACTTAGCAGGAACGTTGTCTATGAATTGAAGTTCATTATGAGCTATAAAATAGTGTCAACTATGTAAGCTCAGGTAGCCATGCTTATCTGTTTTTAACCTTTGGGAGCCTGGGACCATACATTTTGTGATCTAAGCTGTAAGGATTCCATCACAAGAATTCATATGTAGAGCAAATGTATTTCCTGTCGTATTGGGAAACATAGACCTGATAAAGAACTACTTCCAGTAGGAGGAAGTGACATCACTCGCTTGAATGGCTGCATGAGCAGCGAGCTGCGGACCGACCCCAGTGAAAAACGGAGTTTAAAGCCCCAAAGTGCTGAGAAAAGATAACCGGCACAGAGATCAGGAAACATGGCGACCCGAAAGATGACGGCGGATCTGCGTGACTATGCATTTGGAGTGCCGAGTGTGTCCGTGGTAGAGGGCAAGATGGCGACGGGAGAAGCCATGTGGCGGGAACCAGCGGAGCGGAATACGAAAGAGACGGAGAGGATAGAAGGAGAACCGGAGGCAAGTGCGATTAAGCTGGTTTCAAGAGAAGAGTTAAAACAGTGGTTTGCCGAATTAAAACAGAAGTGCAGTCCAAAAAGGCTCGGGAAGAGCTTATGACCACTTTAAAAGAAGAGGTGGAGGAGGTCACATGCAAGATGGGGGACCATGAAAATCGCTTGGAAACCCTGGAGCTGCAACACGAGGAGTGGGACACAAAGCGAAAAGCTGAAGAAGCCTGGAGAGAACAAATGACATTAAAGCTGGAAGACTTGAAGAATCGCTCCAGGAGAAATAACCTGAGAATTAAAGGGGTGCTTGAGGAAGTGGAATTCAGAGACTGTGCAAAAGTGGCAGAGGCGGTGTGCCAGGAAGCTCTGAGGCAAGGAGGAAATGGTAGATGGAATACACCTGGATAGGGCCCACAGAGCTTTGGGTCCGGCTAGAAATAATCAACCTAGAGATATAGTAATATGTCTGAAGGATTACAAAGTAAAGGAGAAAATATCAGCTAAGATGAGAGTACTGGGTCCCTTCAAGTGGCAGGGCTACTCGGTGGCCATCTATGCTGATCTCTCGTTGGGGACCCTGCAAAGAAGGAGAGCCTTGGGCCCAATTACTAAAGTGCTGAGAAAAGAGGAAGTGAGAGATGGGTGGCTATACCCCTTTGGTCTGCCTTTCTCAAAGGGTGAAAGAACTTGGAGAATACAAACGATAGAAGCAGCTTGGTCAGCACTGAAGGCGGCTGGGATGGAGGGGCAAGCGGAGGAAGCCAGAGCTGAGTGGACCCAAATGGAGCAAGAGGGAGAGAGGAAGAAGCAGCAGGGGAGAGAACCGAGGGAGAGGCGTGTGGAGACTGAGGGAGACCTCAGAAGATCACAGCGCAGAGGAGCCAAAAGATAATGGACAGTGAAGCAGAAGGAGATGCTGTGCTGATTAAAATGGACATGTTTGGAATGCATAAAAAGAATATGGATTAAGAGATAGCAAAATAGTATGAGGAAAGAAGGGTAAATGAGTAATGTATAATGATGGCAAACTGATGTTGAGATGCTTTTTGTTGGGGTGATAAGGGGAAGAGTTGGGGGGATAAATGAAAGGAAGGAGGGGAGAGGGGTGGGGGGCTGAGGGGAAGGGGGAGGAAGGGAAGATGGATGGAAGGGGGAAGGGGGGATGGAAGAACAGGTAGGAGGGGGGCAGAGAAGGAGAGGGATGGGGAGGAAACCGGGGGAGGTGGTGGGTGGCCCACGACTCCGAGTTAGCCTGGTTAGAGATGAAGCAGGGGGGCAGGGAAGGGGGGGGGGGTGGGAGTGGGGGAGGGGGTAGGAAGGAGAGGAATGAAGGAAGGGGTAGGGAGAAGTTGATAGTAGCAACAGTAAATGCTAAAGGGCTACAAACCTGGCGCAAGCAACGTTTGTTGGAAAGAGAAGGCATAAGGCTGAAAGCAGATATTTTATGTATACAGGAGACACACTTGAAAGTGGGGCAAGAAGGGTTAATAAGCTCACGGATTTACCCTAGGGTTTTGTTGGCGGGGCAAAGAGATCACCCAAGGAAGGGAGGGATGGGGATAATGATAGGGCATGAGATTAAAGAAGCGGTAGTGGAGGAATGGAGGTACAGAAAAGGAAGATGGGCGGCAGTGAAGTTAAAGGGGGAGGAGGTGTGGATTGTAAGTATTTATGGACCTAACACGCAGAAAGAGGAATTCTGCGAGAGGTGGCTGTCTGAGCTGGAGGGATGGGGGGGACATCAATCATATTGGGAGGGGATTTTAATATTACGAGTAACCCAAGGTTGGACAATGGGGGAGGGGGTGGGTGGAGGGGGAGGGAGGACAAAAGAGAGGAAGAGCCTTATGAGGTTGAAGGAACGATTGGGCATGGTTGACATGTGGAGAAGTCAATATCAAGGAGAAAAGAGTTAAACCTTTTACTCGGCAGTACATGGCAGATACTGTATAGTAGAATAGATATGCTATGGGTGAGTGGGAATTGGGTGTCCATGACGAAACAGGTGGAAATTGGAAGTATTACATGGACAGATCATGCTCCAGTGCATACTGAATTTGATATGGGGGAGAAGGATGAGGGAGTTAGATTCTGGTGATTAAATGAGGCACTTTTGGATGACCAGAAATATGTGGAGCGAGTGAAGGAGGTGATACGAGACTACTTGAGACATAATTACAATGGGGAAGTGTCAACGGGGACAGTTTGGGATGGTTTGAAGGCAGTGTTGAGGGGACATCTGATTAGAATCGCAGCCCAGGAGAAGAGAAAAAAAAAGGATGTGGAAGAGAGACTAATGCAAAGGGTTGGGATGTTGGAAAAGAGGCACCAAGAGGGAATAGACCCCCAAGTGTTAATGGAGTTACAAAAAGTAAGAGGAGAATTGAACCAGCTAAGGACAGCAGAGATAGCATACAATTTACCTTGCCTTGCCTCTCTCAACTAACTGGGCTTTGTGTGGTACCCCCTCCCCCCCTGCTGAGGGTTCAGGACAGGGTACCTTGTAACTGCCCTCTTTAATAGGACTTATTTCCCTCCCTCCCTCCCCAGCACCCACCCACCCCTGGGGTAATTGTAGCTTTATAGGTACCTACACATCTTGGAGGAAAGGGGCTGCTCTCAGGTGCAGCTCTTTATCCAAATCAGTCATACACTGAGGACCTGAGATTAATTAAGCTTCAGGTGAACAAGGTGTATAGGGGGTGTTAGATACACTTTTATTAGTATAAGCATCTACACCAGTCCTTATTATATACAGAATTTAAAAGACCTAAACACAAGCTTTAAACTAAGATGCAGACAAAAGTCCAGCAGTGAGATGGGGGCTTTCTGGTCTTTTGCATTGAGTGTCACATGTATGATTTTCTCCCAGTTGGTGAGAGGTCTTACGTATGCACTAAGTGCAAGGAGCTCTTTGCTCTCAGGGAACAAGTCCGTTCTCTAGAGGCTAGAGTAGCAGACCTGGAAGACATAAGAAAGACAGAGAAGTACATGGACGAGACCTACAGGGATATAGACCTGAAGTCCCACCTCCAGTCTGGCAGCATCCCTGTTGCCATGGAGGAGAGAGGTCACGTGACAGGAGAGCATCACCCTGGTGTGGCAGGAAGTGATCCTGTAACTAGGACCTGTCCTCCAGGTGATGTAAAACCCTCTCGCACCGAGGACGTTTCTCCAGGGCCATGTCCCCATGAGAGGAGATTCAGGACAGCTGTCATAGTTGGTGATTCAATCATTAGGAATGTAGATAGCTGGGTGACTGGTGGACGTGAGGATCGCCTGGTAACATGCCTGCCTGGTACGAAGGTAGCAGACCTCATGCACCGCCTAGATAGGATCATAGATAGTGCTGGGGAGGAGTCTGCTGTCTTGATACATCTTGGGGGTACCAATGACATAGGAAAATGTGGTAGGGAAGTTCTGGAGGCTAAATTTAAGCTTTTAGGTAGGAAGTTGAAATCCAGAACTTCCAGGATAGCGTTCTCCAAAATGCTTCCTGTTCCACGTGCAGGACCCAAAAGACAGGCAGAGCTCCGGAGTCTCAATGCGTGGATGAGACAATGGTGCAAGGATGAGGGTTTTGGATTTGTTAGGAACTGGGGAACATTCTGGGGAAAGGAAGGGGCTCTTCCAAAGGGATGGGCTTCACCTTAATCAGGATGGAACCAGACTGCTGGCATTAACCTTTAAAAAGGAGATAGAGAAGCTTTTAAACTAGAAAATAGGGGAAAGCCAACAGTCGCCCAGGAGCGCATGGTTCGGACAAAGGTATCCTTGAAGGATACTACCAAAAGCAGTGAGATTCCAAAAAAGAATATAGTACCCCAAATGCCCTTGAGTATGGTGCAGACAGAGTGTAAAGATTCCAAATTACCCATACCTACCAATAGCCAGATTAATATTAATAAAATACAGTCTCTAAAATGCTTGTATGCAAATGCTAGAAGTCTAAACAATAAGATGGGAGAGTTAGAATATATAGCACTAAATGAGAGGTTAGATATGATTGCAATCTCAGAGACATGGTGGAAGGAGGATAACCAATTGGACACTGTGATACCTGGATACAAACTATATTGTAATGATAGAACTGATCAAATTGGTGGAGGGGTTGCGCTCTGTTAGAGAAGGCATTGAGTCAGAAAGGATTGAAGTTTTGCAGGGAACAAAATTTGCTGTAGAATCTGTATGGATTGAAATTCCATGTATGAAGGGGAAGGTGATGGCAGTGGGAGTGTACTAACGACCGCCTGGCCAGAATGAACAAATGGATGATGAAATGCTCAAAGAAATCAAGGAAGCTAGCAAAAGTCACAGCAGAGTAGTAATAATGGGTGATTTCAATTACCCTGATATTGACTGGGTCAGTGTTATGGCAGGACAAGCTAGGGAGATAAAGTTTCTAGATGAAATAAATGACTGCTTCTTGGAGCAGCTGGTTCATGAACCGACCAGAGGGGAAGCCATACTGGACCTAGTCCTTAGTGGAACGCCAGATCTGGTGCAAGAAATAAGGGTGTTGGGACTACTTGGCAATAGTGATCATAGCATGATCATGTTTGATTTAATTAGTGGAGGAGGGATAGTAAAGAAATCCACAGTACTACCTTTTAACTTTCAAAAGGGAGACTATGATAAAATGAGGAATATAGTTAAGAAAAAACTAAAAGGAGCGGTTGCAAAGGTTAAAGACTTACAGCAAGCTTGGGTGTTGTTTAAAAATACTATCCTCGAAGCCCAGACCAGCTGTATTCCACGCATTAAGAAAAGTGGAAGAAAGTCCAAAAAACTGCCAGCATGGTTTAAAGGTGAGGTCAGAGAGGCTGTTGCTGCCAAAAAAGCATCCTTCAGGAAATGGAAAAAAAGAGTCAAACGAAGAAAACTGGAAACAGCACAAGCACTGGCAAGTTAAATTCAAAGCATTGATAAGGCACGCAAAGCGAGAATTTGAGAAGGAACTTGCTACGGAAGCAAAAACACGACATAAAGACTTTTTCAAGTACATTCGTAGCAAAAGGCCTGTGAGAGAGTCAGTTGGGCCATTAGATGATAGAGGGGTAAAAGGGGCAGTAAGAGGAGACAAGGCTATAGCAGAGAGACGGAATGAATTCTTTACTTCGGTCTTTACTGAGGAAGATGTAGGGATGTTACCCAAGACTGAAGTAGTATTTAAAGGTGATACTGCAGAGGAATTGAGAGAAATATCGCTACACCGGGAAGATATATTACAACTATTTGATAAACTGATTAGTAGCAAATCACCTGGACCGGATGGTATACATCCAAGAGTGTTGAAAGAACTGAAATATGAGATTGCGGACCTGCTATTGGTAATCTGTGAACTTTCATTAAAATCATCTGTAATACCTGAAGATTGGAGGGTTGCCAACGTAACACCAATCTTTAAAAAGGGTTCCAGGGGTGACCCAGGAAATTACAGACCGGTGAGTATGACGTCAGTACCGGGGAAAATGGTAGAAACCATCATAAAGAACAAAATTACACAGCATGTAGATAGTCATGGCCTAATGGGAGACAGCCAACATGGCTTTAGACAAGGAAGATCTTGTCTTACTAATCTGATATGTTTTTTGAAGGTGTGCATAAACAGGTAGACAAAGGTGAGTCGGTTGATATAGTGTATCTGGACTTTCAGAAAGCTTTTGATAAGGTCCCTCATCAGAGACTTTTGGCGAAACTAAAAAGTCATGGGATAGGAGGCAGTGTACTATTGTGGATCGGGAACTGGTTAAAAGATAGAAAGCAGAAGGTAGGGCTAAATGGCCAATATTCCCAATGGAAAAAGGTGAATAGTGGAGTACCCCAGGGATCTGTACTGGGTCCGCTACTTTTTGACATATTCATAAATGACCTGGAAAAGGGAATAACAAGTGAGGTTATCAAATTTGCAGATGATACAAAACTGTTTAAAGTTGTTAAAACCCAAGAGGATTGTGAAAAACTGCAGGAGGATCTGGATAAATTGGAAGACTGGGCATCCAAATGGCAGATGAAATTCAATGTGGATAAGTGCAAAGTTATGCACCTAGGAAAGAGCAACCCACACTATAGTTACACAATGCAAGGTTCCACATTGGGAACCACCACCCAGGAAAAAGATTTAGGAGTCATCGTGGATAACATGTTAAAACCCTCTGCCCAGTGTGCAGCGGCAGCCAAGAAAGCAAATAGAATGCTAGGTATCATAAAGAAAGGGATGGAAAATAAAACAAAGGATATTATAATGCCTCTGTATCGTTCCATGGTACGACCACACCTTGAATATTGTGTGCAGTTCTGGTCACCGTATCTTAAAAAGGACATAGCATTATTAGAAAAAGTACAGAAAAGAACCACCAAAATGGTGAAGGGGATGGAAGGCTACTCCTATGAAGAGAGGCTACAAAGGTTGGGGCTCTTCAACCTGGAAAAGAGACGGCTGAGGGGAGATATGATAGAGGTCTATAAATTAATGAATGGAGTGGAGCAGGTAAACGTGGATCAATTGTTTACGCTATCAGAATATAGAAAGACTAGGACATGCAATGAAGCTACAGGGTAAACTATTTAAGACAAATAAGAGAAAATATTTTTTCACTCAACGTGTAATCAAACTCTGGAATTTGTTACCGGAGGATGTAGTAAGGGCTGTTAGTGTAGCTGGGTTTAAAAAAGGTTTGGACAAGTTCCTGGAGGAAAGGTCCATAAACCACTATTAAAAAGGGACCCAGGATAATCAATGCTTGACCCAGTACAAGCATTGTGGAACCTGTGTCTTTTGGGAATATTGCTAGGTACGTATGACCTAGATTGGCCACTGTTGGAAACAGGATACTGGGCTTGATGGACCTCGGTCTGACCCAGTATGGCATATCTTATGTTCTTAATTTGGAAAAATTAAAACAGGGGTGGTATGAAGGTGGGAATAAGGTGAGGAGAAGGCTGGCTAGCAGGTTAAAAGCGAGGCAGCAGAAGTCAAGTAAAGGGAGCATACGAAATCAACAAGGGACAATGGTGTATAAGCCAGCAGAAATTAGGAAGTCTTTGTGAATTATTATGAAAATCTATACAAGAGTGAAGTAAAGGGGATGGTAAAAAAGGGGGAGCAGTGCAAGATGGGGAGTCTATCGGAAGAGGAGGCGGACGAGTTGGGGAGACGGTTAGATATGAGGAGCTGAGGGACACAAATCCTTTAAGGAAGGGAAAGCACCGGGATTAGACAGTTATACTGCGAAATTTTATAAATTGATACAGGAAGAGGTAGGAAGGTTGTTAGTGGAAGTCTTCAATGGGGTGCTACGAGGGGAGGGGCTTCCCAGATCAATGGAGGAAGCGGGCTTAATGGTCATACCCAAGGCGGGAAAAGATCATACCACATGAGGAGCCTATCAGCCTATATCGCTTATAAATTTAGATGCCAAAGTGCTGGCTAAAATCATGGCGGCTCGGCTGCAGAGGGTAATGCAGAAGTTGGTGCATAGGGACCAGACAGGCTTTATAAAAGGGAGAAAGGGAGGGGATAATATTAGGAAATTATTGAATGTTATCTGGTCCTTGCAAGACACGGGGAAGGAGGCAGTATTTCTAACAGTTGATGCCGAAAAGGCATTCGACAGAGTTGAATGGCAATTTATGATGCAAGTACTGGCAAGTGTCGGAGTAGGGGAAAAGTTCTTGAGTTGGGTGAGAGCACTGTATGCCTGCTCAAGGGCCAGGATAAGGGTTAATGGAGGCTATTCTGATAGTTTTCAGCTGGGCAGTGGAACCCGACAGGGTTGCCGTTTATCACCCTTACTGTTTGCCATAGTAATAGAGCCACTGGCAGACTACATAAGGAGACAGATAGATATTAGGGGGATAGAAGTGAGAGAACAGCTCAGCAAGGTGGCTGTCTTTGCCTATGATGTGATTTACACTCTAGGCCAACTTTTTGTTAGCCTCCCAAATTTATTGAAAGCTATAGAGCAGTATAGTGAAGTGGCAGGCTATAAGATGAATATGAGCAAAACAGAAATCTTGGGGTTTGACCTCACAAAAGGCTTGGAAGAGAGATTGCGGGAAGGATTTCCCTTTAAGTGGGTACGAGGTAGTTTTCGATATCTGGATATTCAAATAGGAAGTTCTATAGGTAACCTACAGTAATGGAACTATAGACCTCTGCTAGTGGCGATACGGAGGGATTTAGATAGATGGAAGGGTCTGCATATGTCCTCGTCGGGAAGGATAGCTACAATAAAGATGAATGTACTACTTAGGCTACTGTTTGTCTTTATAGCACTGCCGTGTAAAGTTACTAGGTCCTGTCTTAAGCTTCTTAAGGATATGATTATGAGGTTTATTTGGGCGGGGAAGATCCAATGAGTGGGTAGACCCACAATGTTTAAGGCAAGGGAAGATGGGGGATTGGGAGTTCCTAACTTTGTGAAATACTATGAGGCTGCCCAGTTGAAAGCTCTGTTTTTGTATGGAGAGAGTGGGGCGAAACACCGCAATGGGTGCACATGGAGAAAGAGCGAGGGGAGAGTTTGGAGGCATTAGTGTGGGACGGAGATGAGAAAAGAATGGGGAGAAAGATGCAGAACCCTCAAAGGGAGTTAATACTACAGATTTAGGGTAAGTGGAGGGAATATTTATTGCAAGAGAAAAACATGTCCCGGGAGACCCATTTGCAGAGCATGGGAACCTTTGAGCCGGGGAGAGTGGGTGGTATATTTAAAAACTGGGCGGCTAGGACACTGGTAAAGGTGGAGCAAGTGATTGATAAGACCGGGCGGATAAGATCATACGAGGGGCTCAAAAGTGCCGATGGGGTGAAAGATAAGGAATACCATGCTTATATGCAGCTTTGGTACTACCTACAAAGTAAAGAGGTACAGAAAGACCTACAAAGCTGTCCAACATAGTTTGAGGAATTAATAGGTAAATAGGAAACTGTGAAGGGATTGGTCTCCAAATTGTACCGGATTTTAAATGCCAAACAAGGGGGTAAGGCTGGATGGCAGGAACAATGGGAAAAAGAATTAGGAGGCTCATGGGATGAGGGGAGGTGGCAGGGAATTTATGAGGGGGAAAGAAGGTTAGCATGGGGAACAACCCTGGTGGAGAACTGCCTGAAATTTAGACTTAGCCTGTAGCTTGGCTGGTGTCCATACCACCCTATCTATAAACATAGGACTGCTAACTGTTGGAGAGGTTGTGGGGAAAGGGGGATCTGTTACACATGATTTGGGGGTTCCCAAAAATCCAATTGCTGTGGAAAGACATGGTGAGTTTTTATAGAGACGTAACAAGGGTGCAGATATGGATAACCCCAGCACAACTGGTGTTAAATGAGGGAGAGGAAGGGGGGAATTTAATGCTATCCACCTTCTCAAACTACTGTGTGGTGGCGGGCAGATTGGCAGTTTTTCAGAAGTGGAAAAATAGTGAAATACCAACTATGAGGGAAATTATTGGGAGGTTGGAGTTCCTTTGGAATTAAGCTTGGTGGCAGCACATAGATGCAATAAGAAAGCAAAACATGTGGAGATTTGGCAAGCCTATGAAGAATGGAGGGAGAGAGGGTGGAGTGAATGGATGAAAGAATAGGGGGAGAGGGAAGGGTAGTAGGGAGGAAGAGAGGTACACAAATTAAACATATTAACTGCTGGGAATAAGGGATGCAAATGAGAGCCAGAACCAATACGGGTTGCCATCACTGGGATTACTGGTTATTGGTTGGTGGTTAGTTAAGTGGTTGTCGAGGGTTCTATGCTATGTTTATTTATTTTTATTTATTTATTTATCTATTTCTTCTATACCGCCCCTTCCAGAGATCAGGGGCGGTTTACATGGAACAAGTAAACATTTGTATACTGCTGTATACATTACATGGAACAGAGATTTCTAACTTTATACAGATAACAGTGCATTAAACTGTCGGAACTATTTACATTTTGTATACTTTTATAAATTCCTGTATTATAATATTGAGCAGAATTTTCTAACTTTTTACAGGTAGTGAGGCGAGGAACTGCCGAAACTATTTACAATGGTTATTTACCAAAAGGTTATATACAATGAATTACAGGGTGAAGCATTCGTTAGTCATGTGTGAGTGGTGGAATTTATTTCCATTTTTTTTTTTATTCGTGTGTTTTTTGGGGTGTCTGTGGTGGGTGTCTGTGTGTGGTTGGTTGAGTGAGATTTTAGGGCTTTGTGTTTGTGGGTCTGGGGATGCTGTGTGGATGGAGTTGGGGGTAGGGGATTTCAAAGTGTTTGGAGAATAGGTATGTTTTGAGTTCCTTCCTAAATTGGGTGAGGTCTTTTATGATACGAAGGTCTATTGGGAGGTCATTCCAGAGCATGGGGGCAGTGAATGTGAAGGCCCTGGTGCTGGTGGATTTTTTAGTTTTCTTGAATGATTTTGGTATTTCAAGTGAGTGTGCTGTGTTTAGTCTGCGAGCTCTTGATTCAGATGGTGCGTGTAATAGTGTGGATAGATATGAGGAGGCGATGTCGTTCAGGAGCGGGTGGGCGAATGAGGACAATACAAAGGATGGGAAGTTTAAAGATGGACTGTTAAAATAGTATTAAAGGTTAAAGGGTGGAGGTAGGGGATTTAAGCCAGTATCTGAAGGAGGGGGGGGGGGTAACTGTTAAATCAATGTATAAAAGATTAGTATATATGTTGCCTGTTGATTTTGGATGTATAAAGGATATGAATACAATTTTAAGTAAAATGAATAATTTCAATTATAAGAATATGGAGGAAGGAGGGTAAGGCAACGGGGTAAAATGACTTAAGTGACTGTATAAAAGAAAACTGAACTGTTATAATGATGTAAGAATTTTGAAGATGTATAGAAATTTTGAATATGTACAGAGTTTTGAAGCTCAGATGTTATATGTAAAGCAGTTCATAATAAAAACTGAAAATATAAAAAAAAACAAAAAACATACTTCCAGTTGCTTAGCTTCTTGACAAATTTCCCATACATGTTACTTCTTATGAACTCCAGAAGGAAGCTCTCTTTGGCACGATGCAAGTACTACGCTGAGCCTTAGCAGTAAACTTGAGAGACGGAGATCATACTCCACATTTTATTTATTTTATTTTATTTAACAGTTGCTTATATACCGCTACCTTCCACAGATCAGGTGCGGTTTACAATGAACAAGAATGAACAGATTTACAAGTCTGTTTTACATGGAACATTTTTTAACTAGGTACAAAGTAGCTGTTTTACATACCCTGGCTCATGACTGTCATAGTATGTGCAAAACCAACCCATTTGGAAAAATGCTCCCTGAGGTTGTGGTGTGTATTAAACAGGAAGTCGATGTAGATAATTCAAAAGGAGCATCAAATCAATTATAGGGAGACAGTTATCACTGGTAAACCATGTTAGGAACAATTTCATCAGTCTCAAAATTGATTTTAACTTCTCATATATATATGTGTTTGTTTTTAAATTTATTTTCTAAAGTTGGACTTTTTTTAATTAAAACATTCTGCTGACCACTAAAGTGCTCTTCAGATCACATGTGTTCCTACATCAAACTTCAGATGTAGATAAACTCAAACACAGTTATAATCCAACTTATCGTTGTGTTGATAACAGGATCAATTTAGCTTCTATAAACATGGTTCAAGCTCCGGAGTTAAACTGCAGGAGTCTGTGAAGGAGAGTGGATCCCTGACACAGTGTTGGAACATAATATCATGTCGGACCATGTTTATATAAGATACCTTGATGGTGTTATCAACACACAAATAAGTGGAACTACAAGTATAACTGTTTATCTACATCTGAAGTTTGATTTGAAAGCACTTTAGTGGACAGCAGAATGGACCATTTTAAAATAAAATGAACTTAGAAAATGAATTTTAAAATGAACTTATATATAAGCAATTTAAAACCAGTTTTAGGAGTGGTGATAAAACCATGCTCAGTACGATTTCATCTGTGCTAACCGGATTTCCATAATTGATTTGATGGTCCCTTTAGATTTTCATTAAATGCAAGATTGTTGTATGGTATATTATCTTTGCTTTGCTTTGGTTTAATAATAGAAGGGGAACATTATGAAATTCCTCATTATCTCTGCAGCCAGAAGAAGGGATGGAACCAACTCTGAGTTGCCAGGTTGCTGCCCCGTTTTCCATATAAATTGGCCATTTTCTTTCTCTTCCTAATTTTGTATCGTTGCTTAATTTAGGTGGTATGTTTGCACCGCCACCTTTCTTTTAATGTTTATTGAAGTACCTATTGAAAGGCTGCTGGATGCTTGCATGGGCCTGAAATGCAGTGGCTTGGCCAGTGATAAGCCATGAGTGTTCATTTGCTGGTAGCCACATGCCCACCAAGCTGTTGAAGTACCTTGGAAGAGATCTATTTTAAACCATTGAAACTATTTGGCCACTGGTTCTCATCAGTAGATGGCCAACATTATTGAGTTTCAGCAGGACTTCTAATGTTTTGGGTAAAAGGTCAAAGCATTGTGGGGGTTTTAATATGGTGACCAGTGCCTACATAATTGCCTTCCCTAAAAATGTTTTTAGCAGATGTTCCTAACCCTGTTCATAAGCTTAAACGGTTGTGGCATATATTGCCTCCCCCCTGATATTGGCATATTAGAGGTGCATAACTCAACATTCCTTTCAAAACTCTTGAGTCAAAATTTCTGGCTTTTGTTTCAGATATCGAATACCTGGAGTCTGTCCTCCCCAGCACTGTGGAGAAGGCCTTCTTTGATTACCTCAGAACTGTCGATGCCTCAGATGTCACCCTGTGTTCAGTCCCCGAGGGCTCTGTTGTCTTTGCCAGAGTAGGTATGATTTGTGCAAAACACCAATTTACTCTGAGTTGAAAAAACAAATCCGAAAGGCAGCCAGTTCTGTAATGAGAGGTTTCCCTGCCTATGTTCTTCAGGTGCGTAGGATATTCAGCACTAGCCATGGCATCAGTTACAGATATTAGCATTATTCACCGTCCTTCTGAAAACATCAGAAAGAGCTGATTCCTTCCAGATGGGGCCACATGGAACTTGATTCAGATTGTTTCCCAATTAAAAAAACATCCCTAAGAGAAGGGGAGCCTCGGTACATGAGGAGGGTAGTTTCACAAGGGGGTGTCAAAGACAGCAAAGCCAGCCTACTCGGGTATTATTTTATAAAGAAAAACTGTCTTTATTCAACACCAGAATAAATGGAAGGAAAAGGCACCTTACATATAGATATGATCGCTTACACCTGCTCATGAGGTGTATAAATGATCATACGTACTTTGCATATGCATGCATGTAGATTAAGGTATTTATAATCTGTGTGTGTGTAATTGTGTGCTCCACCCGAATTCCACTCATATGTATGCCCATGGTGAAAAATACACATCAAATCAACATTTATTTATACTGGACGCTATTTATAAGACCTCATTTGCGACCAAATAAGCATGTGTAAATGACTAAAATATATCCAGTTTCCATATTGTCTTGCTAGACCAGTCCAGACAACTGGGTTGTGTTTCCCTACCAGCAGAATGGTGGAGACAAAGAACCAATGAAAAGTCCATGTTTCAGTGACATCACTCCTATGCCTCTATTCACCTCAGCCATCGGAGGTCCCTTCAGTATTTTTGTCTCCAGCAGATGGTGGATGGATTTTCTCTTCTCTGTAGAAAATCTGCAGATTGAGAGGAAAAGAGAATGATTAAATGCTCGTGAACCTTAAGCCCTAAAAAGGTGACTCTCTCACTTGAGCATGATGTGGGAGGCTCCACTAGACTGTGGTCTTCGTGGTAGCCATAGGAGAAGGGAAAATTGGTTCAGCTCCACGCCCTTATCATGATAAGGGTCTGTTGAGCAGCCACAAATTGGAAGAATCTGGAAGAGTACAACAGCCTCACACAATCTCAGCACCCCATCCCCCTTCTTTCTCCCTGGCTCTCTCCCGAAGATTGCAAAAGTCTCTCAGAGGGATTTGCCTGCCAGCCAGCTTTCACACAGTGCTGTTGAAATAAACCCAGTCAGTGAAGCAGTTTCAGGGGAGTAGAGTTGAGTACAGCATGGATCCTACACCTGGGGCTCTTAGGGAGTGAGTACCAAGACTTAACCTTGTCATTGTCCTTGTTGGGGGCTCCCAGTTCTGCATCTGAGGGATGCAATTCGGGGTAGACCGCTTGCGATCATTGGCACTGTGTTGAGGTTTCCCACAGTTTTCTGTACACATTAGTAACATTTCTGCCTATTGTGCACCTGGGAGTCATGCAGTCCTAAAGCTTGTTCCACCCAAGCTGCTCCAACGTGTGCTCCTTCCCCAGCGCCTTTAACGCACATTATGTAAGAATGCAGATAATGCACGATTGCGGGCCGACGCAGCCTTAGTGTGCGCTCTTATGATACCTCTCCTAACTCTCTATATACTTCCAGGAAATGTTGTTTGACCTGTGGCAGGCGAGGAGCCTTATCCTTGGATTCTGGACTCTGCTTCTGAGTCGCCCCTGGAGAGCATGCTTTCCCCCTCTCAGCTGGGGAATACAGTTAGTCAGCCCTTACGTGCCTCAGGGCAAGAGAATGCAGGATGGCGCTAAAAGTAAGGATACTCAGCTGGCTGGTGGCTCTGGCAACTGCGCTATGAACCGCTCTTCATCCTCTAGGAGGTCTGTGACGGCTATGCCTCCTGATGTCAGGAAGCCTTTTCCAAGAGTAGAGCTTCTGGAGTCCGGATTGTCCTTCCCAGAATTATTTTCCTTTTTGCAACAGGCCTGGTACTTCTTGCATGAAAATGCAGACCCTGCAGCCTCTGGGTGTCACTCAACGTAGTCTCGTGCTAGGCAGGCTGAAAGTAGAAACCCTGTTCAGCTACCTTTGGCTAAATGTCCCTGGCACAGGGCACTCCCTGAATATGAGGAACAGTGGGGAGCTAGCCAATATGTTGACTATGCCTCAGACCCAGATTTATTTTATTTATTTGGTTTTATACCGCAAAAGATGAATCGGTATTGGGCTCTGATGTGGATGAGGACCTACTCTCGCCTTCAGAAGACTATGCAGAGGTTGGTGTGATCTGCCTATTCTGGAAGGAGGCGCTGGCGGCATTGATTTCCAGGGTCTCATCCGCCTTGAACTTGATGGATGCTTCCAGCACAGAGCAGGAGTCGAACGTGTATCTGCTGCTTCAAGTGGTGCGGAAATCCACTACGTTCTTCCTGTTCCCAGAGGTGATCAAAAAAAATGATCTGGTCCAAGTGGGACTCACCTGACTCCCTGCCTAAAGGGTTAAAGGTCTATAAGAAGATCTACCCTTTCCTGGAGAAGGAGCGTGGTGAGTGGTTTGATATTCCCACAGCGGATGCACAGGTCACGGTGGTTACTAGATGGGGCCACCATTCCCAAGGAAGGCAGATTGGCCTTGAAGGATATTCTGGACCGCAAGGTCAATTCTTTGCTGAAGAGACAGTTTTCCATAGTGGTGGCTGTTCTACAGCTGGGAGTATGTACCAGCTTGATGTCTCGAGCCCTGCTCCAGTGGATTCAGTCTCTTCCACCTGATGATACTACTTCTCTATTGGAGTCTGCTACGGCCTTCCTTTTAGGATGCCATGTATGACTTGGTATGCTTGGTGGCCAGGGATGGTGCCCTGACTGTGGTGTCATGGAGTTTGATTTGGCTCCATCACTGGGTAGTGGACACACTCTACAAATCCCGTTTGGCTCAACTGGCCTTGAAGGCGAAGCTTCTGTTTTGGAACCGATTTCGAGAAACTGGTGAAGGACCTAGATGAGACAAAATCTTACCACCTCCCGGAAGACAGAGCCAGGGGGTGTGTGAAACAGGCCAGTACCCCTTTCTCATCAGCCCCTGACCAAAGGCGCACTGACAGGTTTTCCCAGGCGGTAGTGACGATAGTCCTGAGACCTCCGGGAATCCATTCTTCCCCTCTGCTTCAGGTCCTCTGGCATAGTATTTTTAAACAACATCCAAGCTTGATGTAAGTCTTTAACCTTTGCAACTGCTCCTTTTTTGTTTTTTCTTAACTATTTTCCTCATTTTATCATAGTCTCCCTTTCGAAAGTTAAAAGGTAGTACTATGGATATCTCCAGGAACAAGCAGGAATGAGTCTTCACATATGGGTACGTCGGTACCGACGGAGCCTGCGCGGGAACGCTCCCCAGCGTCCAAAAAGAAAGCCGTTGGGAGCATCCCACACGGATGGCGCTGCCTTCCCGCCCATTTACTTCCCTCTCATCCGTTTTCCGCGGAGCCAGCAGGACGTATTCCTGTCACCGCAGAAAATTCTTCTTTTTATTCTTGTTTTTTTGTGGTCACATCTGCCTTCCCTCGACGCCAACGGTACCGCCGGTGCTTTTCTTTCTTTTTTCTAAATTTTTTTTCTTTTCTCTAGGAATTTTTCCTGTTTAGTGCCTGACGGCGTCTAGGCCACTAGGCTTCTATCCTTCCATTATGGAAAAGCCAGCCACTATCCTTAAGAAATGCTCAAAGTGTGGTGGTACAAATATATTTTTAGACACTCATACTTGGTGTCTAAAATGTTTAGGTCCTGACTGGAGTGTCTCTCCTGCTGGAGCTCAAACAGAAGAACTCTTCAGGATCAAGCATAATTCGATACCCGGTTCACATCGGACTCAATGTCACCAGCCAGAATATCTTCTTTTTCACAGGATCAAGTAACCAAACAAAAGTCTGTTAAGACTAGCCAGTCCTTGAGTGGTAGATCTCCTAAGCATTGAGATGCCTCTGGTGTTGCCCTCGAGGATATTTTGGCAATAAAGCCCCGGCGGGAGTCTTCGGGCTCCAAAGTATTAACGGGGCTTCAGGTTGTTCCCGAGGTTCTTACCTCCATGGACATACCTGGGCCATGCTCGGTGGTTGTGGCCGCTTCGAGCGGTACCAACACCCCGGCATCGGCTATGCTATGGTGATGGATGAAACACTCCTCACCGATGAACGTAGTCTAGCGCTCTCAGCTACTTCGGTACCGCTAGAGTTGCTGCAGACCGTTCCTCCAGTATCGGTATCGGCTCCAGTACCGGTATCGACATCATCACCAGTGTCGGTACCGCCGATGTTTTCTTCGACAGACTCTCTCCCTTCCATGCCGAGCCTGGAATCGCTCTCTAGCATGGAAGATTCGGTACCGACTCATCTCGGTACTGACCTCGGGCGGTACCGAAGACATCTCTTTAAAGAAAACCCGATGCTTCATCCTTTCAAGTCCTCCGATCCCGATGACTGGGATGAATCCATCGGTGCCAAGGCTTGAATTTTCAACAATTTCAGCCTTTACCCCTCATTTCAGAGGGTCCTCCTCAGGCGAGTTTTCTTTTCAAGCTTTTTTGCTTGATATGGCAAAGTTACTTGCCATTTCTATACCTGGTAAAGAATCTATACCAGAGGATTCAGAAACTCTGCAATTCCCCTGGGTTCCAAGGGATATGATCATGCTTCCTGTGCATCAGATTTTACAGGATCTACTATTAAAAATGTGGGAAACTCCTTTAACATTATCCCCAACTTCTAAAACACTTGACACTGTGTACAAGGTGCCACCTTCTCCAGGTTTTCAAAAGACTCAACTTCCTCATCATTCTATTGTTGTAGAATCAGCAATGAGGCGTATTAAGAGTGCAAAAAAGCACTCCTCTTATCCGCCAGTTCGTGAGTCTAGGATTTTAGATGCCTTTGGACGTCGATGCTTTCAGCATGAATTATCTCATATATTTTCTATATGTGATTGTCTCTTGAAGAGGTCACAAAGAATTTAAAACTTTTGAACCTTTTGCTTCAAGAACATAAAAGAGCAGACTGCTTCTTATTAGTCAGTCATGCTCAAAATGTCTCTAAGGGGTATGTTTACTAAACTGCGTTAGTGCAATTCGCGTTAGGAGCCGCGTTAGTGAAAGGAAAGCCAAATAGGACATGGGCGGGACATCGTAACCAATAATGCGCAGTTACGTGCGTTATTGCGCGCCGCGCAGCAATGATCGTTACAGCGCGCGCTACTGCGCGCACGCTTAAGACAGCGCGCAGACACCCAAAGACAGAAACAGAGCTGTAGCACAATGGTTACTACACAGACTGATGGTACAAGAGTCATGGGTTCGATTCCCCAGTGTGCCTAATGAGTAAGGCTGGCTGAGGCATCCTGTGTAACCCTTTGAAAGGCGACTATAATATTTTAATCCGCAGTCTGTAGGCGGGTTACAGTTTGCATATGTCAGGAAAAGTGTACCCTTCCTATGAAATATGTTCCAATAGTGACGTTCTCTCTGACATGGTCATGTATTATATACCAGTTGATAGGAATATTTAGGCGCTCCCTATAAGGCAAAGTGTAAGGCGCGCCCTATAGGGAGCGCCTAAATATTCCTTTCAAATGGCATATAATACATATAGGGCGAAGTGTAATGTGCGCCCTATAGGGTGCCGCGTAAGTCGCGCCCTATAGGGCGGCATGTAAGTCGCGCCCTATAGGGCGGCATGTAAGTCGCGCCCTATTGGGCGCCTTATAAGGCGCTCCAAAGGAGGCCTATTGAGCTACCCTAAGGTGACAGTACCCTGAGGGTGGTTCTGCTGGCAGCACTAATATACAGTAAAAATAGACAATGCCTAAGACAGCCCTATCAATGAACCCCACCGTGGGTTGTGAACCTATGACCACTGGCTCCATGGGCAGTGAAGTAACCAGTGGGCTAGAGCTGCTAATAAACACATGGCTGGCTACAGGAGGACTGCACGGCACCACACCCACATTCTGCTGTGGTTACCAGGGAGATTACATACTACCACCCAACACACCCTCTAGGGCTCAGGGTGGGGGACAGGATCTCCCGCCCACAGATCCACTTCCAACCCTCTGCAATGGTGGCAGTAGAGGGGACCATCACCCCAGTCCCACTCGGGATCAAACACCCTACAGGGCAGGCAATGCAGAGCAGTACACACCCGTACAGCAAGAGCAGACAGACGGCAGGTCTGGAAATGCTCAGCTGCCCCCCACCATTATCTGACATTCCCCAGCAGCAAGCCTCCAGCCGCTGCACCCTGCACGGTGTTCCAGCAAGACACATACTAGCTGCAGACAGTCCGCCAGCTAGTCCATAGTGCATGGTCCTGGAGGAGATGCATGTACCCAGAACGGGGATATCAGCATACACACCAAGCAGATAAGTCCGTGATTGGTCCCCAAAAGGAAACCCATATATATCACATAAGAGAAATGCTATATAGCACTATGGTGGAACCTAGCCATGCCATGGTCACTGCTCAGTCAGGGTGAGAGTGACCTCCCAGCAGGACATGCTATGGCCACCCTGTCCGTGCAAGTGGTACCGGGCACTACAATGTCCGGCCATTGCCCTATGCCCTGTGCAGATGCGGACAGGCCAGGCCACCCTATCCAGGCTATTCCCACGGTACCTTGCTCCTCATTATGCACATTGGCAGGCCAATACTGGCAACAGTGCTATCAGTGTGGGCTGTGGCGGGTTTTGGAAGCCACCACACACTGGATAGACAGACAAGCACTCCCCACACCTATGCAAGCACTGTGCAACACTAGAGGTGTTGGGCAGCCCAGGCCACCACACCAGTCCTGGGCACAGTGCTGGCATGGCTATGGTATGCAATACTGTCGGAGTCACACCCCAGGTTAGTAAACACTGTTAGACACAGGACCTGTAGCACACTCCACAGACATCAGAAAGGTTGCTATGATGCAGCTCACTCAGGAAATTGTACTTAACCTAGGAATTGCTATCTGCCAGTGCTCATAGCAACCTTCTGGTAGCTGTGTAACATATTCCCAGGTTTAGGGTGGCATTAATACGGTATGCATGTGCTAGTATTGGGAGATGCACGCAGAGCCCAAAGTCCTGCCTCTCCAGGAGGCTTTGGATAATGGGGCCTGTGGGTGCGGGTGTGTCTGCCCCTGTTGGCTGCTGCTTTACGGCAGAGGTTCCCAATTCCAGTCCTGTGGTGCCAAACACTGTTTGGGTTTTCATGCTGTCCCTCATGAATATGCATGAGATACATCTGCATACCATGGGGGTGGCGCATAGAAATGCAGCACAGGCATCTTTATCAGAGGCAGCATGGAACCGGGATGGTGTTTGGCCCTCCAGGACTGCATTTGGGAGGCTCTGCTCTAGGTAATGTGCATGTTTATGGTGTCTGTGCTCTGTAGGGTAAAATGTGGGTGTTTTGGGCATGTTTACGTCATCTGCAAGACCGGTTCTGTCTGTATTAGCCCGTTCTAGTAGTGGGTAAAATATGAGGACTGGGTTGGCGGAAACCACAGCTGGGACCTGAACCTGTGACCCTCTGCTTCTGAATTCACTGGTTCTGTGCACTGCACCACCATGTTCTCACAGAGATGGTGCGTTCCCTGGTGATAACATGACTGTTGGTCAGACAGGGCCTGTCTGTTGGAGTGCACTGCACCCACGTGAAGGGGGCTAGGCCACGGTCTGCTCTGGGCAGCTGCCACTGCCCCCTCCACCACCATTATCCCTCAGCCACCATGCTGACATGCCCTTCTGCTGGTGGTGCTGGTGGTGTGCGGTCTCAAGCCATCCAGTGTGCAGGTAGGCGGCTGCCTATGGTGCATGTTCTGGGGTGGGGGTGCCCGCATAGCTGCCCACGCTTTCTCCCAGCACCGCCTGCCAATGTTCCGTGCCATTGGGGGTACCTGCTGGGTACTATTCCCTGTGACACTGTGGGAAGCACACTCTTGCTCATGTTGGGCCCTCAGTAGTTGCTGTCTGGCTACTCTACTGTTTCAGCATTCCTATGGGCCAGCTAGGCATCACCCTAGTCCCCACTATGGCCCAGCTGCTCCACAGCATGTGCCGCCTGCAGCCCTCTGTATCCCCTTCTCCAGCATCTGACCGGTTGCCCGTTTCGACATGCCCGCCCTGATGTTGCGGGACATGTGCACGCCATAGGAACCCTGTCCGATGGTGGGGAAGTCCCTGAACAGTGCTATTTCACTGTGGGCCCGTGCACCTTGTATGGGGACGGGGTATGGACCCTTCCGCGGTTTATAAATGCATAACTAACATAAAGAAATACATAAATATCTGTTCAATGGAGCTTACTCGGGGGGGGGGGGGTTGATGTTTCTCATTGATACCACTATTGGCCAGCTTGGTTGCTGTTTTTTTCCAGTTTGTTGGGGTCATTTTCAGTGTTTCTGTGCCCTTTTGTTTTGTGCACATGTATCACACTTATCACCTTTTTTTGGTTTCCCTGCCTAGGCTGTACATTGCTGACATTTAAATGGTTTCTCTCCCCTTTAATATGACTTTAACGGCAGGTTTTCATTTGCATTGGAATTCAGCTCTGAAATTCAGCGCGTTAGTGTAATGGGAGCCTCTCCCCGCCCACTCTCCGCCCATTGACCCCTTCTCTCCGCCCTCTCTCCGCCTTCTGCGTTGTTTTACCGCACCGCGGAGCATCACACGCGCTATAGCGCGTTTACGATCGTTAATGCGCTACAGCGCGCTAATGATCATTAACGTCGTACAACGCGCGTTATTCACGTTTACCGCAGTTTAGTAAACATACCCCTAAGTTCCTTAATCGTGCTTCCCTGGACTGTTTTGAGTCTATTAGCAGAACTTCTGCTATAGCCATAGTGGCACGACGTATGGCCTGGCTCCAAGCTTCAGACTTGGACAAATGGGTACAAGAAAGGCTGGCAAATACTCCTTGTACTGGTGAAAATCTCTTTAACAAGGATGCTTTATTCCAAGCTAATCAGTTAAGCACTGATATTGTTGCTTTCAGAGGATTGTCAAAACTTTCCTCTATGCCAGCTAATAAAAAGTCTCCTAAAAAACTTTATCCCCCTAGGGGAAAAAAGTTTTATCCATCTTCTACCCATCATGCAGATGTTTCCAAAGAAGGGCAATATCAAACCAGGCTAAGAACATCAAAACCTCAACAGGCTCAGCAAACCCAGCAGTCGCAGGGTTTCTGATATTTTATTCATTAAATCTCTTTTTCCTGTTTGAGGTTTAGAACCGCTAACCTACTTCTTATTAACAGAAGCATCTACAGTTCATCTCATCCTTACTGAGAGATCAGTGATACGCTGACTTAATCCTCGACTCTAGGCATGAATCTCTTGCCACAAGAGAAATCCATTCTCTTAGCTCCTAGAGCTATTGAGGATAATCATGCCCTACAGGTAACAGGTTTCTCCTCTCCTTTTTGAAGGAAAAAGCCAATCGGGGCTGTGGGAGGGGAGCAGCAGCTCCTTTAATTTGAAACCGCCGACGGCGTGAAGGACACTATCAGACTCCCGAGAGGGGCGAGATCACCTGCCTGCCTCCGGCCCAATTGGGGCTGTGGGAGGGGAGCAGCAGCTCCTTTAAGTTGAAACCGCCGACAGGCGGGCCCGTGCCTGAGGGCCTCGCCAGAGGGCCCTTTGGCGTGGCCCTTAGGCGGGGGCATGACATGCAAATCAAAGCGGAGTCCACAGATAAGTCAGCACTAGGCCGTTCATCGTAACTCATGCCTTATACTCAAGCAAGCCATCTCACTTGAAGATAATTCAAGAGACAGCCAGTAACCCGGTAACATTGTATACTATCTCTAGATACCTTGTCTCCTAATGCTAAGCAACCTGTTTAATAGTGTATACTGAATTGATATTATTCCAGTCTTGCTCTAGCCACTTTGATTAATTGATTGCCTTTTGTTTAGCTACATATTTCGAGCACATTCTAGTGTGCACAGATACCACCTAGTACCATTACACTGGTCCATTATCTATATCTTCACCATGCTACCATATTGTGCAACCTCATACCCCTTTACCCTTTCTCTCTGTTATATGTTAATAGCTTTAACTTATGACATTCTAGCCTTTACTGCACCCCACAACGCTATTCCAGTCCTTCATAGATCATGGAGAAGATCCTTCGACTTCCCCAACCATCAAACTGAAACGCCACGGTGCCCACCTGGTCCACATGTTATCTATGTTGCCCTACAGCAGCACACCCTTCTCAGCGTGCACAGCGTCTCTATCCCTCTAACCTTAAATGCGCACTAATAAATGCTCGATCAATACGGGAAAAAATGGCCAGCATTAACAGATATTCTCTCAGCCCATAACCTTGATATCCTATGTGTCACTGAGACCTGGCTATCCGCCTCTTGACTCTGTGCTCCTTCACCAGATTGTTCCTCCCAACTTCATAGCTCACTCATGTCACAGAACTGACCGCCATGGTGGAGGGGTACTCATCTTATCTAAATCTGACCTTAGATTTCAGCTTGTAGCCTCAAACAGCACTTCGATCCTTGACTCTGTTACCATCGCAAATAAGCAGATCACTATCAATTTACTCTATAGAACACCATCCTCATCACCAGACGATTTAGCCACAATAATTGATCTTGCCTGCAACCCTATGAGCCCGCACACCTTAACCTCCCAACCATTCAAGACAGCCATACCAACGCCTTTATCAATGCTCTCAGTCAACTAGGCTATGTTCAGTTGATCGACACCCCTACCCATACAAAAGGTAACACACTGGATCTTATCTTTGCACCACAATCAGCTCTTACCCATTGGCACAATTCCTACCTAAATTCAATTTCAGTACCTTGGTCTGATCATCTCCTGATACTATTCCAGATGGCAATATGCTCCAGCTCTTCCAAGACATTACCAGTCGTTGAACCCACCCCAGAACACTTGAAGCGCTTTCACCCTTTTAACAGAGAGGACATCCTAAAGAGGACACAGAACCTACTTTACCCTCCTGAAAAAAGCCTTGAGGACATGGTTGATTCTTGGAACTCTTGCCTAGATGCTGTGATCCACTCTCCTACCACAATCAAGGTACCTCATAAGAAAAAGAATGCACCATGGTACTCCTCAGAGCTACGGAAATCACTCCTTCTCCTCAGACAGCTAGAAAGACGGTGGCGACGATCAAGAACAGCTGAAAACCATGATGCATTCATAGCACAATTAAGAAGACATCACTCATCTGTATCTTCTAGTATGAAACAATATTACGCAAGTAGACTACAGCGCTCCCTCAACAAACCTCACGAGCTCTTCCGCATTGTGAAAACCTTAGCAAAGGAACCTTCTCAGGGTACCTTGCCCCATCTAGACCCTCAGGAATATGCCAACTACTTACGAAGCAACAGTAACCAGCTCGCTCTAACCTCTAAGCCCCTCATTCCAGCTAACACTCCCTACACCGTCCCTCTACCCTCACCTAGCCAATTCTCATGTGAGACTCAACACACTCTTTCATCCTTCTCCACCCCAACTGACAGAGTCATTCAAGACACTATCTTAAAATTAAACACCACAACATCACCTTCTGACCCCTGTCCAGCTTCCTGGATAAAGTCACTACGGGCGGATCTCAGCCCATTTCTAGCTAAAATGTATCGTTCTCTACTAGGACGTTCCCTCAAACCCTGAAGCAGACTTCTATCAGACCTCTCCTAAAAACAGCAAGTTGGACCCCTCCATGATGGAATCCTACAGACCCATCTCCAGCATTCCTCTCCTATTGAAAATCATTGAAAAGATTACCCAACGCCAATTACAAGATCATATAGATACCAATGCACCCTTGCATCCCTGTCAGCACGGATTTCGTGAATCACATGGTGTTGAAACACTACTGACATCCCTGTTTAATGCTTAACATCAGACAAGGTTTTGCTTTAATCTTCATGGACATTGCCGCTGCCTTCGACACTGTCGATCATGAAGTACTCCTGTCACGACTTAGAGCTGATCCGTGAACTCCCTTCTCTCTATCTTGGTGCGCTTCATACCTCAGAGACCGTTGGCAACATGTCCGTTATGGATCTTCCACCTCTGACCCCTTCCCTCAAACAAAAGGTGTGCCACAAGGCTCCTCCCTTTCCGCCTTGCTGTTCAACGTCTATATGCAGCCTATCTGTGACTTTATCCACTCTTTTAACATCAACTGCCTGATCTATGCTGATGACGTCTTGATGTATATGCCAATCTCAACAGAACACCTGGACCTCTCCCCACTAATCAAGTGCTTTGATGCAGTCACAGACTGGCTAAATGCACAAATGCTTAAGATAAACTTCAAAAAGACAGAAGTCCTCTTCGTCACCAGGAACCCTGCATTTACCCCACCAATGTCCATCAAGGTGCATGAGACAGAACTCCTCTGCAAGACTACAGTGAGATACCTGGGGGTTACGCTCGATCAGCAACTCAATATGAAGGTTGTGATAAGGAAGCTTATCATAGTTCAGGAAGGAGCTATAATAGAGGTGAAGTGACTCTGAACAAGCAACCTGTCTGTTCTGGTAGAAATAATAAAACAGAATGTTTCCATAAAAGACTACCAGTCCCAGAATGCACCAGGTTTCCAACAGCCATTAGAAGAGCTGAAGTGGGGAAACGTGTGTTCAATCAGGAGGGCTATGAGGTAATCCCCAAGCACTCATCTCCAAGGGCAGGGCTTGATTCAGCACAGCTGCGCTGTGCTAGGGTGGAGCATTCATCTAAGCAGGATAAAAGAAAAGCTTATTCTACAGAGAATCATCTTGATCATCAGAAGCATCTTGATCAGAAGCACCTTGATCATCCTGACCATCATCATCAGCAGAAGCCAGAGCTGACGGACAGAGAGAGCAAGAAACACTTTGGAAGAAAGAAGAGAAAAGCATTTGGGAGGTCTAAAGGAGTCCATAGCAGTACGTATACTGGGAGGCATTCCAGAGGCAAGCATACACCACTGGACTGGGGAAAGCCAGAGGAGTGGGGCTGCAGAGCCAGGAATCCCCGGACGGCACCTGTGAGGGAGATGGCTGCACTTGGAAGGGACCCTAAGACCAGTGCCAGAAGGTATGTGAAGAGAGATCCAGTGTCCAGGGATCTTGATTGGAAGGCCGGACATAAGAACTGGACTACATACTGGCCAGGGTATTTAGAGAGGAACTCTAACAGCAATGGAAGCTCAGGTATGAACACTGATCTATGCTCTAGCTCTTCACTGGGAAGACAGCAGGAACAAGTATTGTCCTGAGAGTGTTCCATTGAGAAATTCCTCTGTGCCAATCCATGATAGTTGAAGAAGGGGAAGATGTTATAAATGGGGACTTTGAATACATGCATTGCTCTCTGTCTAAACTTCTGTGGTAATATGCTGTCACAAAATACAACAACCATCACAAAGAAATATAAACCTGTTCTTTAATCTACTCAGAAAAGCTTCTGAGTAGGATTTGAGCCACGTAATAGAAAGTAAACCAGCCAAGAGGGTTTCAGCTGGTAATGGTTAGCAATTGAGCCTTGCCTAATTGCCTGTGAGCTCTGGAGGGACACTTCTGAGTGTGTGTGAAGATACAGGAAGATATCCCTGAAAAAGAACAGTTTTTTTCCTACTTTGTGGGTTTTGTTTGTTCTTTGAAGCACTGCTAAGGAGAATTAGCAGGAGCTTACAGAAAAGACCTTTCTGTTCCCATCAAGGTCTTTATGCTTTGATTTGATTGCTTAACAAGTTCAGCTGTTGTTTTTTCCTTATTTGTTTTTCTAAGTATAATACTGAAAGCAAGTATTCCTTTTTATGTACTACCAAGTATATCTGTGTTGGGAGAAATAACCCCATAAATAAAATATCTTCTTTGCTTTACATTCGAGCAAGCACAACTAATTTATTGTGAACGGCTGAGTCTGGTATGAATGGACTACATTTCCCACAATCCTTTGCAAGTCATATTAATATTTGCCTTTGCCAAGACTGTGGACATTCTCACCCAGCGCCCCCGTTTACAAGGTTCATATCAGCAACGTAGCAAAATCTGTCTATCATAAAATCCGGACCCTTCGTTATCTGCGTCAGCTGCTAGAGCCAGATGACTTCCGATCAGTCTTTCAGGCCCTAATAATGCCTCACCTTGACTACGCCAATGCGATACTACAAAGAGCACGATCAACCCCTTACAACTGGCAATGAACTCTGCTGTAAGAATCCTTCATGGAGCCTCTAAGAGAACCCACATCACTCCAATACTGAAAGTTACATTGGCTGCCTATACAATCTAGGATCTCTTTCAAGATCCTAACTATGACTCATAAAGCGATCAATAACTACTCTGCGTCTGCTATCACTGACCTGATATCAATTACACCCCCTAATCGAGCAAGGAGATCGACCGCCTCCAACTCTCTCGTATTACCGAAGGCAATCACGAAGTGCTCTCAAGTCACTAGATCCAGAGCCTTCTCCTACTTTGCACCATCATGTTGGAACGCCCTACCATCTGGCATCAGAACCATCAGTGACCTCTCCCAGTTCAGGAAGGCACTGAAGCATCACCTATTTCTGCAGCACTACGATGTTTCAGATACCCCCCATACCAACACCTAATCCCATGCACTCCACATTCTTAATCTGCAGAACTGTAATCTCGCTTGCACCTCCTCTCACCAAGAAAAATTTACTTAGTTTCACGTAACTCTACATATAGCTGCATTTAGTTGCTTTGTACATAGTTCTCATGTTCACTGTTTCACTGTTCAAGAAACCTGTTTAATGTATATCCAAGTTTATTTTACCTGTTCATTGTAGGCACAGATCAATTATTTGTGACGTGTGGTTTTTATGTTCATTGTAAACCGCACTGATGTCGAATAGTGCGGTATAAAAGAAACTGTAAATAAATAAATAAAAAAAATAAATAAATAAAAGAGGAGTAACAACTAACAACAAGGTAGGCTATGCCCTTCACCTTGACAGTTGTTCTGTACGAGGATATCTCATAGTTTTGACTGCAAGGGGGCTTTACCTTTTTCAGGGACTTACCAAATTGTAAGTCTTCTCAACTCTGTATTACTTTCTATCCCTCTTAGTCGAGACATCCAGTCTAAGAGTGATACTATTCAACTGGAGGGCTTACTTTTTAAGCCCATAGGATTTTCTTCAATACCTACTCCAGTAAGTGGTTTCCATACAGAGCTTTCTTCCCCTTTTCAATCTTCTCAAATGTTGTTGTTAAGTGCCGTCGAGTCGGAGTCGACTCATGGCGACCCTCTGGATAGCTATCCTAAATTGTGTTCGGTCTTCAGTCAGGCGGCTCATTGTTGACAGACTGGTACCTGTAGCTGCTGTTATTGTATCGATCCATCTCATTGCTGGCCTTCCTCTTTTGCGTTGACCTTCTATCTTGCCAAGCATAATGTCTTTCTCTAATGATCTCTCTCTTCGCATGATGTGTCCAAAGTATGAAAGTCAAAGTCTTGTCATCTGAGCTTCTAAAGAAAGCTTAGGTTTGATCTCCTCTAGTACCGACTGGTTTGTTCTTCGGGCAGTCCATGGTATACACAGTATTCGCCGCCAGCACCATAATTCAAAGGCATCAATTTTCTTCCTGTCTGTCTTTTTCACTGTCCAGCTTTCACATCCATATGATGTTATTGAAAATACCATGGCTTGAACAAGTCGAATCTTTGTATGGAGAGAGACATCTCTGCTCTTGAGAATCTTATCTAGGTCTTTCATAGCCATTCTGCCAAGAGCAATGCGTCGTCTGATTTCATGACTGCTTGTTGCTTCTTTATTGATAGTTGATCCAAGTAGGTTAAAGTTGTTCACAATTTCAATTTCTTCTCCTTCAACGATGAACCTGTTGATTATGCCAGTTGTCATGATCTTTGTCTTCTTTACATTAAGGTGCAGGCCCATTTTGAGACTATGTTCTTTGATTGTGAGAAGCAAATGTTTCAGATCATCTTCACTTTCAGCCAGTAATGTGGTATCATCAGTATAGCGAAGGTTGTTGATGAGTCTTCCACCAATCTTCACACCTCTGTTGTCTTCATACAATCCTGCTTCTCTGATGATTTGTTCTGCATATAAATTAAGCAGGTAGGGGGAAAGTATGAAGCCTTATCTTACACCTTTGCTTATTTTAAACCATTCTGTTTCTCCTTGTTCTGTTCGAACTGTTGCTTCTTGATCAATGTACAGATTGCGCAAGAGAACAATCAGGTGTTCTGGTATACCCATGCTTCTTAATGTGGCCCAGAGTTTCTCATGGTTTACACAGTCAAAAGCCTTGCTATAGTCGATAAAGCACAAATATTCTTTAGTCTTTTCAAAGATCCATCTCACATCCGCAATGATGTCTCTCGTTCCTCGCCCTTTCCTGAACCCTTCTTGCACTTCAGGTAGTTCTTGTTCCAGGTATGGTTGTAGTCTCTTTTGAATAATCTTCAGTAGAATCTTGCTGGCATGTGGGATCAGAGCGATTGTGCGATAATTTCCACAGTCAGTTGAATCATCTTTCTTTAGTCTTGGTATAAACACAGATCTTTTCCAGTCAGTTGGCCATGAAGTTGTCTTCCATATTTCATGGCAGAGCCTTTGTGAGTACAGTAACAGCTGCATCAGATTGCTGCAATACTTCTTTGGGAATGCTATCAATGCCTGGTGCTTTGTTCTTTGATAAGGCTTTCAATGCTGCTTCAACTTCTTCTTTCATCACCAATGGTTCCCATCATAAGGTACAGGTTGAAACGGCTGTTGGTGCACTTGATCTTTATCATATAAAAACTCTGTATATTCCTTCCACCTTTTCTTGATCTTCTCAGCATCATTCAACATAGAACCTTGAGCATCTTGTTACATTCCATTTCGAGGCTGGAACTTTTTCTTTAAGTCTCGTAGCTTTAGGAAAGCCGATCTTGTTCTTCCTCTAATAGTTTCTGCTTCTATTTCCTTGCATGCGTCGTTGTAGTACTTTTCCTTGTCCTGTCTTGCTGCACGTTGGAAATCTCTGTTGAGTTCTGTGATTGTCTTTTTTTCTCCTCTGGCTTTAGCTTCTCTGCGTTTCTGGGCAATTTTCACAGTTTCTTCCGTCATCCATTTTGGCCGTTTTTGCTTTTTCACCTTTTGTAGAGACTTCTCGCTTTCTTCCAACACAACCTTCTTGATGTCATTCCATAACTCTTCCGGAGCTCTGTCATTTGTATCTAAAGCAGCAAATCGATTTTGCAGGCAGTCTTTAAATTCCAGTGGTATATTCTCAAGGTCATATTTTGCTGCATTCATGAGTGGTTTGCTCTTTTTCAACTTTAGCTTGAGTTTGCATACTAGTAGTTGATGATCTGTACCACAGTCAGCTCCAGGTTTTGTCTTTGTTGATGTTACAGAGCTTTTCCATCGTTGACTTCCACAGATGTAGTCAATTTGATTTTTATATAATCCATTGGGTGAAGTCCATGTGTACAGTCGCCGCTTGTGTTGCTGGAAGAAGGTGTTTGAGATGAATAGATCATTGGTCTTGCAGAATTCTATCAGTCTTTCTCCAGCTTCATTTCTGTTGCCAAGTCCATATTTTCCAACTACTTTGCCTTCTTCTTTGTTGCCAACGTTTGCATTCCAGTCACCCATGACTATCAGGATATCCTGTTTGCATGTTCTGTCAATTTCAGCTTGTACTTGTTCATAGAACTCTTCAATTTCATTCTCTTCTGCAGCTGTTGGGGCATATACTTGAATTATAGTTGTGTTGATAAGCAATCCTCGTAGACGAATAGAGATTAAGCGTTCGCTGACTGCATTGTATTTCATTACAGTTCTTGCAAGTTTCTTCTTTATTATAAATGCAACACCATTTCTTCTTTGTCTTTCATTTCCAGCATAGTAGACCATGTGATCATCTGATGCAAAGTGCCCCATGCCAGTCCATTTCAGTTCGCTGACACCCAACAGATCAAGTTGTACACGTTCCATTTCATTCTTGACCACCTCCAACTTGCCTTGGTTCATGCTTCGTACGTTCCATGTTCCAATGTGTAAGACATCTTTACAGCTTCTGACTCTCATTTCATGCGCAGCTACATCAGCAGTCAGACTTCCCGAGGGCTTTGATCCAACCACATCATAAATGCTGGCTTTACTCTGAAAAGTCTTCAGCTCTTCCCCAGTAGCTAGTTGAGTGCCTTCCGACCTGGGGGTCTCATCTTCCAGCACCATAGCACAATTTGTTTTGTTGTAACTATCCATTGGGTTTTCATGGCAAGATACAGAAGTAGATTGCCGGGCCTTTCTTCCACGCAGTTTAAGTTTGTGGTGTTGCCGTTGTCACAAAAATGTGATCCTCCGCCGTCAACACTGTCCCATTCTGCTGCTGCCCAGATGGGTGGTTTGTCTTGGTCTGGCACCTCAGCTGAGACCTGTCCATCTTGGGAGACCCTGCCAGTAGTTAAACTACCGATAGTTTAGCTCTCAGCATCACTGATGCACTCAAGCCCTCACAGCACGACAAGCTGCAAACCAAGTGAGCTTATCAGACCATAATTGAGTTTTACCACTCCTAATTATGTCTGTCGGTCCTTTTCCAATCTATAGGACCTAACCTTTTCTGCTGCCTTAATAACAAATAATTCCAAGAGAGGTTCCAAAACCCACTTGGACAATTTATCATTGCAGGCAACCGGCCTGTCTGCTATTCTTAGCCATCTTCAATTCTTTTTGGCTCCAACAGAATAGATTAGGTTGCTCACTGGCAATTAAACAGCCAGATCTCACCTAAGCAACCTACAACATGCTCTCTGCAATTATACAAAAAAGCTCTGCAACTATGGGCCTTTGCCAGAGAGCGTCAGAGTCATTCCTAGTAGATAACTTCCAGATGGTTAAAAAGGCTTTGTCCAGTCATGCTCCTACATGACTGTTTTTTTCCTACTCTTACCATTTTCCTTAAATTTCCTTTTAAGGAAAAGGAACCAGGGCTTAGACCACGTGAAAGCATAAAGAATTGCTCAATTCCCTGGGTTGTTCCACATCTCCAGTAGAACTCTTACAACAGGGATGCATTCCTTTTCACTGCAGTCGGTCCTTGTCTAGTGCATTCCTTCTAATTCCCAATACTTCATTGAAGTTTATGCTGAACAAAGAACGCATGATACTCATATTGCCCTCATAGAGGGGCAAACATGGTATCCTCTTATATTGCGTCATCTTCTCCACACTGAAGTTATAGAAGGATCCAGACTTGTTGTCTTAAGACTAAGGATTTCCTCTGCACCCCTTCATGTAGGTCTCCATTTCTGGTTATTCAAAAGCTAGAATTTTTAAAGAAATCTAGACCTCTCCTTCTAAGTAAGAACTTTCCACTGGTTTCCATGTAACCTTTTCCATGGTTCTTCCATTTGTAACCAGAAAGAGTCTCAAACAGGTCTTACCCCTTCTTGTTAAGTTAATCTCTCTCTCTCTCTCTTATATATATATATAATTGTCACGCCCATAGCCCCTTACATGTGTATGGAGGGGCGTGCTTATTATATAGAGTTCCCCAATTAAGCAATGTTCCAGACTGTCTAGCTTGCAAAGGATTCTGGTAATGGTAGTCCAGTCATATGGTGCTTGCCTTGGAGGTCAATGAAAACAATTGTAGTTGGTTCGAGTGTAGGCAATGACAGAATATTTATTTATGAGGTTAATCCAGATGCACACAGATTCACTTGGTAACACCTTAGGATGTATTCTCCAGGATTTTATATTCAAAATAATAATAATACAACTGAATGGTTAAGCCAATAGCTTGTAAAGTCCATCAACAGAAATTCTCTCTGTCACTGCTGACAAACCTTGCTCAGCAGTGCCGGTGGAAAGGAAAACAGAAATAGTAAAAGCTTCTTCACAAAAACAGCTCTTTACATTCTACGTTCAAAGCACTTTTATTTATTTTTTTATTTAACAACTTTTATATACCGCGCTATTTGTTATCAGTGCGGTTTACATATAACAAAGGTTGCACAGTCAGAAGACTGTTCTGTGCTTACATTGTAACAGGAGTTTAAACTTGGAGCAACAGGGTAACTATAAACATATGTACAAAAACAATTAGATTAGGTTGGAATATTCAAGAAGGGTTAAGGCAAGCTCAAAAATACTTGTGACAGGGTTATTTATGTAGAGCATGAAAGGTTTGAGGGCATTGGTGTGTGGGTGAGCAGAGGCGGGGTGGATGCTTGTGCAAAGTGAAGTAGAAAAATGTGGTGTTTGATTGCCTTACGGAACTGAATAAGGTCTTTGATGTATCTAATTTCTGGTGGAAGTTCGTTCCAGCATTTTGGGGCGTAGAAGGCGAAGGTTCTTTTCTTGGTCGTCTGGGTGCACTTGATGGATTCTTTAGGGATGATCAAGGTGTTGTCAGTTACTGACCACCTGATTCTGTTTTTCGGGGTGAGGGTGATAAGGTCACTGAGTGTCGTGGGGGCTAGGTTATTGATGATCTTGAAGATGATGAGAAGGATTTTGTATGTTAACCTGCAATGAATTGGTAACCAGTGGAGTTCCTTAAGAATCGGGGTGATATGGTCTGATCTTGCTAAACCACAGAGCACACGCGCAGCCGCATTCATAGCGAGTTGTACTGGATTAAGGGTGTTCTTGGGGAGTCCATACAGGGCAACATTTGCGTAATCAAAGTGTGGTAGAATGAGGGCCTGGAAAATGGTCCGGAAGTCATTGAGGTAACATGGGCCTGAGGTGCCTTAGCGTTCTAATTTTATTGTAGACAGATCTGGTGGTGTTTCATATGTGCTCCTTAAAGTCGAAATGCTGGTCCAGAGTAATCCCTAGGTAGCGAATGGAGAGTTTACTAGGGAGTTCCGCATCTCTTACTCTTAGGGAGGATGGAGGGGGAGAAATCTTTGTTCCTTGATATGAACAGAATTTCAGTCTTCTTGAAGTTTATGTGGAGATTTTTATTTATTTTATTTTTATTTATTTTACAGTTCTTATATACCGCGCTCTTTGGTATCAGTGCGGTTTACAGATAACAAATTTTTGCATCAGAACAATCTTTTGCTTACATTACAACAGGATCAGTAACTTGGAAAGTAACAGGGGTAACTATATACAAAAACGGATATTTCACTTGTGGACTATTTACAGATCATGTAACATGTTGAAAATCATAGTGGAGAAACTTTGAGGTCTATGGACATTTTGGGTGTGCAGAGGGTCTGCTTCGTGTTCTACCAGGGCTATGTTGTTGGGGTGTCAGAGGCTGTGTGGGTAATTTGTGAAGTGGGGAGAGGGGGCGTAGGATTAGTGCATACAAGGTGCAGGCAGAATAGGTAGTGTTTAAGGACCTTTCTAAACTGGGAGAGGTCCTTTATTGATCGGATATGCGAAGGGAGATTGTTCCAACAGGTCGGAGCGAAGAAAGTGAAAGCCCTATCTCTGGTTGATTGGTTACATTTAGTGTACTCAATTGGTATTTTGAGATAGTAACCAGTCAGTGATGGCGTTGAAACAATTGATAAGGTTGGTGAAGTCTGGTTGTTTGACTTTGAATGGTGTAAACAGCAGGACGTCATCAGCATAGATTAGAGTGGAGATATTGAAGGAGCGTCTGATGTCACATATTGGCTGCATGTAGACATTGAACAGCAGCGCGGATAAAGAGGAGCCCTGCGGAACACCTTGATGTTGGTGGAAAGGTGCAGATGTGGTGGAACCAACTCTTACATGCTGCCAACGATCCAATAGATAAGACCTACACCATTCCCAGGCGAGGCCGCAGATGCCCTTCTCCTGGAGACGAGTGAGAAGTTGATTGTGATTAACGGAGTCAAAGGCAGCGGAGATATCTAGGAAAATGAGAGCGAAGCCGTTTTCAACCTTGTCCAATCCTCTATTCAAAGCGTTGGTTAGGGTGGTGAGGAGAGTTTCTACACCGTGAGATTCCCTGAATCCGTGTTGACAGGGTTCAAGAGGTGACACTACATCAATGTGGTGTTGAATCTACCTCTGGACAACCTTCTCTATTATCTTGGCTAATAGAGGTATACTCGAGATTGGGCGGTAGGAGTCAGACTTTAGTGGGTCAAGTCTGTTATTCTTCAGAAATGGTCTTATTGATGTTTGTTTAAGGAATGCGGGGAAAGAGCCTGTTGCAGAGGAAAGTCCAGTGATGTTGATTAGAATTGGACTAAGTTCAACTCACAGAGTTCTGACCCAGTATGCTGGACAGGGGTCGCTTGGAGCTGTAGAAGTGTTGATGATGGCGATGAGATCTTGGAGTGGAGTGGATGGAGTGGAGGAGTGGCCTATTGGTTGGGGCAAGGTACTTCAGGCCGGAAGGTCGGGGGTTCAAATCCCACTAGAGGACAGCAACCTTGGGCCGGAAGGACTGGGGTTTCTAGTCCCACAGGTGCTCCTTCTGGTCTTGGGCAAGCCACTTAACCCTCCATAGCCCATGTTCCCTGTAAAAATAGTTCTCCAAGTTATAATGCCCTGTTCAATGTAATTTCAGTTTGTTCAATGTAAACCGCACTGATGCAGAATAGCGCGGTATATAAGAGAATATAAATAAATAAAATAAAAATAGATAAATCTTGGATGTTTTTCTCTGTTGGAGTGGTGAACATTGTGATAGATGGAGGTGAGGTGTGAGCGTGGCAGGGGGTGGTAACTGAAACTGTGTCAGTTATGGAAGTTTTGGATTGGAGGTAGTCAGCATATGGCTGGGGGGAAATAGGATCGAGTTGGGTAGGTGAAGGTTCCTTAGTTAGGGATTTTGCTAGGCTGAAAAGGTCTCTAGGTTTGTTTAGAGAGCGGAGAAGGAGCTTGGCATGGTATTCGCTCATTCTTTTGTATCCAATGTGTGCATAGCCTGAGCTGTGTGCTGCTCTGGTACCAGCTGGCTAACAAGCTTCAATCAACAGCTCTGCTCGTCTCTGCACAAGTATTTACACAAACTTCTAGTGCCAGTTACTAGGACGTTTCCTTTTATGTTGATCCTACTTTCAGGATTTCTCTGTACTAGCAACCTTGCATAAAGAACAATCCATGAGACTTTTGTCTCCCTCTGTAATTATGGCTTGGTCTTCTACTTGCATAGGTTCTATGTCAGGAGGTGGATCAGAGGGCTTTATTAACTGACCTTCCTTAGGACAGGAACTGTGTCTAAACACCTTGCCTTGCTCTAGGTTAAACAAACGTTCATAGTTCCTACCTGAGTTGCTGGCATTAGGCTGTCCTTTCAAATATTCTGGCCAGTATGCATTGGAGTTTTTATAACCTGTCCTCCAGTCTATATTTCTGGACCTCAAGGCATCTGCTCCATACCTCTGCTTAGGGTTCCTAGCTGCAGTTCTCCAAGCCTTTGGATTTCCCCAATCCCTTGGAGCTGGCTTCTCCCAGGAATCTCCCCAAGAACATGGATCTCTCAGAACTCCTCTCTCCTTGCTCTCATGCTTGCCTCCAGGCTTCCTCGCAGTCCCAGGCTTTCCTTCTCTTCCAGGTCTTCCTTCTCTGCCAGGCCTTCCTTGTCTCCCAGGCTTTCCTTGACTGCTCTCTGCATATTCTGTTCTAGTTTTAAAGTTCCCAGTTTCCAACCCCTCCCTTGCAAACCTCAGGTGTTGCTGATCAAAGTCTCTCCTGGCAGCTGAGTAATTAGGAATGACGTAAGGGTTTCTCAATCTGGGCTTAAACTGTTGCACGTCATCTCCACTAGAGGCTCTCTGCAGGCCACTGCAGCCTGGAATAACCTGTCTTTTAGGTAAATATGGAGTTTTATTCCTGTGACCTGGCAAAACAGGTCCCTTGATTAGGGTAAATTCCCTTCCTTTATTCTTATTCTCTGGGGTCTGGGCAGCTTCCTCATCTCTCTCTCTCTCATCTATATCTATATATATCTATATCTATATATACACATAGATATCTGACTCTGAAAGATTTGTTACTGTCCATATTAATGCTGTTTCAGCATACCATAGGGTTTTAAATGGACAACCACTTTCTATGGTAATTAAAAAACACTGCCTTCATTTATTGTAACCTTTCCGGTTGCGTTACATCTGAAGCTCTCCATGTAAAGTCATTATCCTAAGTGACATCACTTAGGGAAGACATTACTGATCTTCAAGAAATTGGAGGCTACACCGCCTACTACAAATGTTTCTTTCTTTCATTTGGATAGAGGGGTCTTAAAGACCCATCCTTTTCCTGAAAACCAGTCAGATTTATCTCCTCTCTTACCTAGAGCCTTATTCTGCTCCAAGGACAAAGAGCTTCAAACTTTGGCCTACAGAAGCTTTAGCTTCTCCTCCAAGGTCCAACCTCATTAAACTCCCCCCAGTTTTTTCTTCTGGGATTAGTTCTAACCATTAATTAATTAATTTATTTATTTAACATTTCTTATATACCGCGCTCTTTGTCATCAGTGCGGTTTACATTGAAACAGTATAACACTTGGTCAATTAAATTAGGCCATCGTCTACATAGAACAGGGATTTAACATGGAGGTAAACTTGGGGGAAACTATTTACATTCCTAGTACAATACATTTAGATCTAAATTCGCTGTAGGTTATTGGACTCATATAGCTGCGGTTTGGGGTTGGGAGGGTGGGGAAGGGTGAAGGGGGGGAATGTCCAGATGTGTAAAATACGTGAGAAAAAGGTGGTGTTTGAGGGCTTTTCTGAACAGCCTAAGGTCCTTGATTGCTCTAATGCTGGGAGGGAGCTTGTTCCAACATCTAGAGCATAGTTCAAGAATGCTCTATTGATGGTGGTCTGGTTGAGCTTTGTAGATTCACTTGATATGAGTAGCATGTCCGCAGCCAGTGGTCTCCTAGATCTGTTGTTTGCAGCATGTATGATGAGGTCAGAGATAGATGTAGGTGACATTTTGTTAAAGGCCTTGAAGGTAGTAAGGAGGGCCTTGTATAGTATTCTTGAACTTACTGGAAGCCAGTGGAGTTCTTTTAGAATGGGGGAAATGTGGTCATTCCTTGAGGCTCCACAAAGTACGCGGGCTGCTGCATTCATGGCTAACTGTAGAGGGTTGAGGGTGATCTTTGGGAGGCCATGAAGTATTATATTGGCATAATCGAAGTGCGGTGTGACAAGCGCTTGGAAGATGGTGCGGAGGTCACCGGGTTCAATCATAGGTCTCAAGTGCCGCAGGTTTTGATCTTGAAATAGATAGCTTTTACAGTGCGTTTTATGTGCTCCTTGAAGTCCAACTGTTGATCCAGTATGACCCCAAGATAACGTATATTGGCTTTGACTGGGAGTTCTGCGTCTCTGACTTTCAGTGTTGGTGGAGGAGAGAAACCTTTATTTCTTGTTATTATTAGGACTTCTGTTTTCTTGAAATTTATATGGAGGTTCTGCGTGAGTAGCCAATCCGTTATTGCATTGAAGCAGTTGATTAGCACAGAGTAGTCCGGGCAAGTGACAGTTATTGGTGTAAACAGCAGCACGTCGTCTGCGTACATAAGGCAAGATATGCCGAAAGAGCGGGCAATGTCACAAACTGGCTGCATATAGATATTAAAGAGCAGAGCAGACAGGGAGGAACCTTGGGGTACACCCTGTTTCTGCTGGAAAGGTTCGGATGTGTCGTTAGCAATATGTACTTGCTGCCATCTGTATTCGAGGTAGGATTTGCACCAGTTCCATGCTTGATCCTGGATTCCCTTCTCATGAAGCCGCCGCAGGAGCTGCCCGTGGTCTAAGGAGTCAAACGCTGCTGCTATATCGAGGAAGATTAGCGCAAAGCCCTTCTTGATGCTGTCTATTCCATTGATGAGTGTTTTGGTTAATACCATTAGTAGAGTTTCTACACCGTGGGCTTCTCTGAATCCATGTTGACATGGGTCTAATGGGGAGGACGAATCAACATGTTGCTGAATCTGTCTCTGGGTCAACTTTTCTAGAATTTTAGCTAGTAATGGTATACTAGAGATTGGTCGGTAAGAATCCTCTTTCTTTGGATCCAGCTGGTTGTTTTTGAGTAGTGGACGAATGGATGTGTGCTTGAGAGCATCTGGGAAGACTCCGGTTTCGAAGGACAGCTTGGCAATGTTGGCTATAAATGGGCTGAGTTGAGAGCGCATAGTCCTGATCCAGTGGACTGGGCAAGGATCAGTTGGTGCAGTCGTAGTGTTGATTGAGGCGATGACCTCCTCGATGGTGTTTGCTGAGGGAGGTGAGAGTTTGGTGATTGGAAACTGCATGTGGGAAGATTTGGAGGGTTCCTGTGCTGTTTTTGTGGTGATCTTTATTGCTTTGGATTGGATGTAGTTTGCGTATGCCTGGGGCTGAATGCATTCTAGCTGAGGTGGGGAAGGTTGGTTGGTAATGGATTTTACTAGGTTGAATAGGTCTCTTGGCTTATTTAGTGAGCGGTTGAGGATTTCAGCGTGGAATTCCTTCCTCTTGGCCCATGTTGATTCGCGATGTAGTTTCAGATATTCTAAATAGATGATTTGGTCAGAGGTTCTGTGGGTAATTCTCCATTTTCTTTCCAGTTTTCTGAGGTGGAGCAGGGAAGCTCGGAGGTCAGGGGAGAACCATGGAGCAGACTGCTTTTTAGTGACTCCGCTGTCGGGTGTAGCTTTTTTGGTGAAGGCCGGTTGTTGAGCATATAATGAGAGGGTATCATTCCAGTTGGAGACCATTTTGTTGAGGTTGACTGTGGGTCGAGCAAGTTTTGGGAGTGCGTAGTTCGTGAACATCTCACTGTCGAGTTGCTTGAAGCAGAGGCTTCTGACCTCTGCCTGTATTGCAACATTTATTTTCCTCTACTTCACAGGGAGGTAATTTCTTTGAGGCTAATGTACTGGCTCTTAGCACCAGACCCATATTAGCCTCAACAAATACTTTCGCAATACTTTTGAATAAGGTCCACATTAGAAAATTGGAATTCAATATTTACTAACACTTTTGATCTACACAAGGACTCCCCTCTAGACGCCTTGTTTAGTCAAGCTGTTCCACAGCACACCCTTTTTAATTCAACTCCTACCCTCCATCCCTTGGATACCTGAGGTTCTGGGAAATAGCATGGCCCATCTATTAGATTTGCAACATGCTGGGACCTCCTCTAGGCATCTCTAACTTAGGAGTCCCCATATGCGAAGACTCATTCCTGCTTGTTCCTGGAGATAGCACAGTTACTTACCTGTAACAGGTGATCTCTGGGATCAGCAGGAATAAGTCTTCACAACCCACCCACCTCCCCTAGGAGTTGTTCTCTCTCTCTTTCTCTCTCTCTCTAATTTGTCTACTTCCCTCCTTTGGTCTCAGCTGCAAACCCAACTGATGAAAGGGAAGTGAATGGGTGGGAAGGCAGCGTGCATGCGTGTGGGATGCTCCCAAAGGTTTTCTTTTTGGACGCTGGGGAGCGTTCCCGCGCAGGCTCCGTCGGTACCGACGTACCCATATTTTTTATTTATTTATTTATTTATTTCAACTTCTTATATACCGCACTCTTTGACATCAGCGCGGTTTACAAATAACAGAAAGAAACCAGAACAACAGGCTGTTTGGTATTACATATAACAGGAGTATCAACTTGGATAACATGGGAGAACTATTTACACTATTTACATGGAGTATTAATCTATTAGATAGATAGCATGCTCGAACTATTTACATAAAATTAGCAGTGCTGCTTGGAACAAGAGGGATATTGTGGATTATACTAGGGTGAGGCTGTTATGTTACGGTTCATGTAGGGTAGTATTTGATGAAAAGGTGCAGTTTAAGGGCCTTTCTGAACTGGGTTAGTTCGGTTATGGCGCGGAGATCAGGTGGGAGAGCATTCCAGTATTTTGGTGCGCTAAACATGAAAGCTCTGTTTGATGTTGATAGGCTGCACGTTGTTATAGCCTTTGGGGTTGTTAGTGAGTTTAATGCTGCATGTCTCCTCTTTCTATTTGATGGGACGGATTGGATGAGTTTGGTAAGTGATGTGGACGATAAACCATTTAAGGCCTTGAATGTGAGAAGGAGGGTTTTGAATGTAAGTCTTCCGTGTATAGGGAGCCAATGTAGCTCTTTGAGGATAGGTGTAATGTGTTCACTTCTGGCCGCTCCTAGAAGAACCCTGGCAGCGGTGTTCATTGCGAGTTGCAAGGAGCTTATTGTGGATTGTGGGAGTCCTTGTAGAATGGAATTGGCGAAGTCGAAGTGCGGCAGTATCAGTGCTTGGTAGATGGTTCTGAAGTCTTCGTGGTCTAGTAGGGGACGCAGGTGTCTAAGAGTGCGTATTTTGAAGTATACAGATTTTACGATATTGTTTATGTGTGATTTCATGTCGAGCCTATGGTCTAGTGTGACTCCGAGGTATTTTATTGTATCCTTGGTGCCTAGGTCAGCTCCCTTGACACTTATATGTGGTGGTGGGGTGAAGTTGGGGTCTCTTGTGATAAAGAGAACCTCAGTTTTCTTATGCTGAATGCGGAGGTTCTGTGACAGGAGCCATTGTGATACTGCATCGAAGCAGTTTGTTATAGGCAGTAAGTCCATTTGCATTGTGGAAAATGGCATGTAGAGTAGGATATCGTCAGCGTATATCATACATTTCACATTGAAGGACCTGATGATATTGCAGATAGGCTGCATATAGACGTTGAACAAGAGGGATGAGAGTGAGGACCCCTGCGGAACGCCTTGTCTTTGATGGAAGAGTTTTGATTCTCCTGTTGCGGATTTGACGTATTGCATTCTGGTGTCGAGGTATGATTTACACCATTCAAGTGCTGAGTTGCAAATGCCTTTTCCTTCCAGTCGACCAAGGAGAATCTCGTGATTTACCGAGTCAAACGCTGCTGCTATATCCAAGAAGATTAGCACGACGCCTTGTCGGATGTTGTCTGTGGTATTGAGAATATCATTGAAGAGGGTGGTAAGCAGTGTCTCGACGCCGTGGAATTCTCTGAAACCGTGTTGAGAATAGTCTAGAGGGGCTGCGGAGTCGATGTGGTCTTGGATTTGGCGCTGTGCCTCTTTTTCAAAGATCTTTGCTAAGAGGGGGATACTGGCTATTGGCCTGTAGGAGTCTGGCCGTTTTGGATCAAGTTTAGCGTTTTTCAGTAGTGGCCTGATGGATGTGAGTTTTAATGCAGATGGGAAGGCGCCAGTAGTGAAAGAGAGGTTCATGATTCTTGCAATGAAGGTGCTAAAGTCACCCCGCAGGTCCTTTATCCAAAAGGCTGGGCAGGGATCGGTTTGTGCAGTGGTCGTGTTGAGTGAGAAGATGGTGTCTTCAATGTGTTTAGAAGAAGGCGTGTGAAGTGCGGATAGGGATGTTGGGCAGGTCGTTTCTTGTATATTGTTTTTTGAGAGTTCATCTGTCTGTAGGAGTTTTGATTGCAAGTAATCAGTGAATTCTTGCGGGTGGATATCATTATTTTGTTCAGAAGATGGTTCCTTTGATAGTGACTTAACCAGGTTGAAAAGGTCGCGTGGTTTGTTCAATGATCTTTTGAGCATATCTGAGTGGTATTGCTTCTTTCTGGCTGCGATTGCCTCGCGGTGAGTTGAGAGGTGAAGAATGTAGGCTTCGTGGTCGTCGGTAGCTAGTGAGCGGCGCCAGCGTTTTTCTAGCTTTCGTAGGTGCGTAAGAGAGGCCCGTAGTTCCGGGGAAAACCATGGTGCAGAGGTTCTTTTCCCTGATAAGGTCTTTTTGTTTGGTAGTTGAGCAACAGCGTTGAGGCTGTCGTTCCAGGCAGCGATTGACTCGTCGAGGTTGAGTGATGTGTTGTTGAGGATTGGTTGGGTACTTGACAGAATAAGTTCTCTGTTGAAAGGTCGAAAGCCCCGTGTTACTCTGGATGTATTGGCGAGTTTGCTGGTGTTCAAATTATGACTGTTGTTCAGAGGGATTCGTAGGTTTATGAGTTTATGGTCAGACCATGGTACATCAGTGACCGATGTTATAATGTTGCTGTTTTGCTCGGCGACATGGTGTGGGGCAAATACCATGTCAAGAATGTTTCCTTTGGAATGAGTGGGTTCAGTGATCATTTGTTTATAACCAAGATTTTTGATGGCATTGAGGAGTGAGGAGGATTGGTTTTGTTGTAGTGATGGGAGGTTCAAGTCTCCCATAATCCAGTTGGGAGTGTTGGGGTTGCTGGTGTCAGCGGCCAGATCCAATATAGTGGGCAGATCGTCTGGGGAGCTCGAGGGGGCTCGGTAGACCAGGTTTATGGAGCATTGATTATTGGCTATGGTGATTATGTCCAGATTGTTTGTGCTATGGGAGTTAGTCATGTTGAAGAGGAGTTCAGACTTGGTGAGTATGAGTGCTCCTCCTCCTTTCTTGTTTTCTCTGTGGGTTGTGTGTATAGTGAAGTTTGGTGGAATGAGTTGGTTGATAAGGACATTGTCTTCTTTAGATAACCAGGTTTCGGTGATCATGAGAGCATCATGAGCATCATGAGAGCATATGTGAAGACTTATTCCTGCTGTTCCCAGAGATCACCTGTTACAGGTAAGTGACTGTGCTTTCCTTACCATCCCTTCAACATTAATTAAATCACACGCGATCATGCTATGATCACTATTGCCAAGTGGCCCCAACACCCTTATCTCTTGCACCAGATCTGGTGTTCCACTAAGGACTAGGTCCAATATGGCTTCTCCTCTGGTTGATTCATGAACGTGCTACTCCAAGAAGCAGTCATTTATTTCATCTAGGAACTTTATCTCCCTAGCATGTTCTGCTGTGACACTGACCCAGTCAATACCGGGGTAAGAACATAAGAACATAAGATATGCCATACTGGGTCAGACCAAGGTCCATCAAGCCCAGTATTCTGTTTCCAACAGTGGCCAATCTAGGTCATATGTACCTAGCAGTTTCCCAAGAGACACAAGTTCCACAATGCTTGTACTGGGTCAAGCATTGATATCTTCGGTCACTTCTTAATAATGGTTTATGGACCTTTCCTCCAGGAACTTGTCCAAACCTTTTTTAAACCCAGCTACACTAACAGCCTTTACTACATCCTCCGGTAACAAATTCCAGAGTTTGATTACACGTTGAGTGAAAAAATATTTTCTTTTATTAGTCTTAAATAGGTTACCCTGTAGCTTCATTGCATGTCCCCTAGTCTTTCTATATTCTGATAAGGTAAACAATTGATCTACGTTTACCCGTTCCACTCCGTTCATTAATTTATAGACTTCTTTCATATCTCCCCTCAGCCGTCTCTTTTCCAGGTTAAAGAGCCCTAACCTTTTTAGCCTTTCTTCATAGGAGTATCCTTCCATCCCCTTTACCATTTTGGTGGCTCTTCTCTGTACCTTTTCTAAAATCGCTATATCCTTTTTAAGATACGGCGACCAGAATTGCACACAATATTCAAGGTGCGGTCTCACCATGGAACGATATAGAGGCATTATAATATCTTTCGTTTTATTTTCCATTCCTTATCATACCTAGAATTCTATTTGCTCTCTTGGCCGCCGCTGCACACTGGGCCGAGGGTTTTAACATGGTATCCACAATGGCGCCTAAATCTTTTTCCTGGGTGGTGGTTCCTAATGTGGAACCTTGCATCGTGTAACCATAGTTTGGGTTGTTCTTCCCTAGGTGCATAACCTTGCACTTGTCCACATTAAATTTCATCTGCCATTTTGATGCCCAGTCTTCCAATTTATCAAGATCTTCTTGCAATTTTTCACAATCCTCTTGGGTTTTAACAACTTTAAATAGTTTTGTGTCATCTGCAAATTTGATAACCTCACTCGTTATTCCACTTTCCAGGTCATTTATGAATATGTCAAAAAGCAGCGGACCCAGCACAGATCCCTGGGGTACACCACTATTCACCTTTCTCCATTGGGAAAATTGGCCATTTAGCCCTACCCTCTGCTTTCTATCTTTTAACCAGTTCCTGATCCACAATAGTACACTGCCTCCTATCCCATGACTCTTTAGTTTCGCCAAAAGTCTCTGATGAGGGACCTTGTCAAAGGCTTTCTGAAAGTCCAGGTACACAATATCAACCGACTCACCTTTGTCCACCTGTTTATTCACTCCTTCAAAAAAACATAACAGATTAGTAAGACAAGATCTTCCTTGTCTAAAGCCATGTTGGCTGTCTCCCATTAGGTTGTGACTATCTACATGCTGAGTAATTTTATTCTTTATGATGGTTTCTACCATTTTTCCCGGTACTGACGTTAGGCTCACCGGTCTGTAGTTTCCCGGATCACCCCTGGAACCATTTTTAGAAATTGGTGTTACATTGGCGATCCTCCAATCTTCAGGTATTAGAGATGATTTTAATGATAGTTCACAGATTACTGATAGCAGTTTTGCAATCTCATATTTCAGTTCTTTCAACACCCTTGGATGTATACCATCCGGCCCAGGTGATTTGCTACTCTTCAGTTTATCTAATAGTTGTAAGACATCTTCCCGATGTATCGATATTTCCTTCAATTCTTCCACACCTTTAAATACCACTTCAGTCATGGGTAACATCCCTACATCTTCCTCAGTAAAGACCGAAGCAAAGAATTCATTCAGTCTCTCCGCTATCGCCTTGTCGCCTCTTAGTGCTCCTTTAACCCCTTTATCATCTAATGGACCAACTGACTCTCTCACAGGTTTTTTGCTACGAATGTACTTGAAAAGGTCTTTATTTCGACCTTTTCAAGTACATTCATAGCAAAAAGCCTGTGAGAGAGTCAATTGAAATCACCCATTATTATTACTGTGCTGTAGTTTTTGTTAGCTTCCCTGATTTCTTTGAGCATTTTGTCATCCATTTGTTCATTCTGGCCAGGCGATTGATAGTACACCCCCACTGCCTTCTCCTCCCCCTTTTTACATGGAATTTCAAACCATAGAGATTCTGCAGCAAATTTTGTTCCCTGCAAAACTTTAATCCTTTGACTCAATGCCCTCTAACTTAGAGCGCAACCCCTAGATCAATTTGATCAGCTCTATCATTACGATATAGTTTGTACCCAGGTAACAGTGTCCTGTTCCACTCCATTCATTAATTTATAGTCCTCTATCATATCTCCCCTCAGCTGTCTCTTTTTCCAAGTTGAATAGCCCTAATCGTTTAAGCCTTTCCTCATAGGGGTAGCCTTCCATTCTCTCTTTACCCTTTTTTTTGCTTTAGAGATCTTCTGTGTTTGTCCCATGCTTTCTTGAATTCAGATATTGTCCTCATTTCTACTACCTCCACTGGGAGACTATTCCATGCATCTAGCACTCTTTCCGTAAAGAAATATTTCTGCATATTACTCCTGAGTCTATCCCCTTTCACCCTATGTTCCCTCGTTGCAAAGCTTACTTTCAATCAAAAGAGGCTCTCCTCCTGTGCATTTATGCCATGGAGGTTTTTAAATGTCTGTCATCTCTCCTCTGTTCCACTTTTCCTTTAATGTTAGATATATTGAAATCTTTAAGTACGGATATGGTGCCTTTTTCAGTGCCAGTACTGCCTGTTGCACTGGCTCCTGAGGTGACCGAGGTGTCCTTCGTGTTGGCCTTTCTGCAGGATGGCCTATAAAAGGGCCTGTTATTTAGCCCCCTGAAGGTTCAGGTGGTAGCTTTGGCCTGTTTCCGTGGTCTGGTGGCAGGGCGGTCAAGTCTTTGGCCTTTCATCCTGACGTCTTGGGGGTTTTTTTTCCAAGAAGTTTGACGTTTGTCTTCCCCTTCGGTCTATGATCCCTTCCTGGGATCTGTCTCTGTTGTGCAGGGCTCTGATGGCATCCCCATTTGAGCCCTTGAATCGCGCCACCTTGAAAGATTTTAACGCTCAAGACAGTCGTCTTGGTCACAACTTGTTCTGCAAGGCATATCTCTGAGCTGCAGGCTCTGTCTTGCTGAAATCCTTATCTGTGCTTTTCATCTGAGTTGGTTTCATTTGGCCTGTGCCTTCCTTCTTGCCTAAAGTGCTGTCTCCCTTTCACGTGAATCAGGTGGTTTGCCTGTCCTCCTCTAAGGAACAGTGTCAGGGGAAGGATAAATATCTTTGTCTTGTGGCTGTCTGGAGGATGCTTCTCCGGTACTTGGAGGTTACGAATTCCTTTCGTAAGTCGGACCATCTTTTTGTGCTGTTTGCAGGCCCGGCCAAGTTAACTTTAGGGTGCTGGATTAAGGAGGCTGTTGCCTCATTGTATCTGTAACGGAACCAGCCGGATCTGGAGGGTCTGCGCATCCTCGTGGGTGGAGTGGAGCTTGGTAGCTCCTGCAGACATTTGTCAGGCAGCAACATGGGCATCACTTTCCACTTTTGTCCAGTATTACTGCTTGGATGTCCACACATGGGCGGTCACGGCCTTCGGCTCAAGAGGTTTGCTAGCTGCTGTGTCTTCTTCCTGCACAGTGGTGGTGTAACTTTGGTACATCCCACTTGTCTGGTCTAGCAGGATGATATGGAAGGTGACATTTTACTTATCAGATAATGTCCTTTCCTTGAGTCCTGCTAAACCAGTCCAGGGCCCACCCCTGAAACTGTATTTGCTGTGTTCTACTGCTGTGGTACCCTTGGGTCTGCCATGATTCTGTATTTGGCTCTGCAGGCTCATCTTCTACGAACAGCATTCTATTTCTACCTTTGTGTACATAGTTCTCTATTGTTTGCTCATTGTTGCCCACAGTGAAGTTGTGTGAAGCTTGTTCTCTATCTCCCATTTGCTTTGGGATGAATGCTGAAGGGACCTCTGCAGGCTGAGGCGGATAGAAGCACAGGAGTGATGTCATTGAAACCTGGGCTTTTCATTGGTTCTTTGTCTCCACCAGTCTGCTTTGAGGGAAACACAACCCAATTGTCTGGACTGGTCTAGCAGTACTCAAGGGAAGTGACATTATCTGTTAAGTAAAATGTCACCTTAGCCAAGGAAGTCTTACCTCACCAATTTGCTATATCTTCTTTTTTTTGAAGATATGAATAAACATGTTGATAAAGGTGAGCCAACGGATATAATGGGGGTCATTCTGTGCAATGAATAGCGGGAAAGTTAGATGGGGCGGGAAAGGGGTGGATCGCGGGCGGCATTAGGGCTGGCAGTGGGTGGCATTAGGGCGGGCAGTGGGCGGTCGCTGGCCCTCAGCCCCAGAGGTACAGGGCCGATTCTAATGTCGGCCCTATACATCTGGGGCTGGCGACTTGAACGGGGAAGTTATTCCACCTCCGAGGTGGAATAACTTCTCCAATGAGGCAGGAACGGCAAGACCGGGGCTGGGATGGGGTGGCAGGGGGCAGAGGGCATTCCCCACAGCTCGACTCTGGCCCTGGGAGGCCAGAACGGGGGTCGGGCTGCGGGGAAAGCACTTTGTGAGTTAGCTGTCGGGGATTGCGGCTTTTAAATGGAGCCGTAGTGCCATGGCAACTGGCCGCCATAGCGCCACAGCTCCATTTAAAAGCCCTGACTGAGTTAGCTGGGCAAGGCCTGTACGTGCAGGCTGGGCTGAATCACGGTCCCAGCCTGCATGTACAGGCCTGTTCGCGATTCTGATCCCGCGGGGCCAGACATGTCCCGTGGGATCAGAATCGCAACTCCCTCTGTTCGTCCGGTTCTGACCGGGTGCACAGAGGGCCTGTACATCCCGGATAGAATCAGGCCCAATGTATCTGGATTTTCAGAATACCTTTTACAAGGTCCCTTATGAAAGACTTGAAGAAATTAAAAAGTCATGGGATAGGAGGCAGTGTCCTATTGTGGATAAGGAACTAGTTAAAAGAGAGAAAACAGAGAATAGGACTAAATGGCCAATTTTCTCAGTGGAGAAAGATGAACAGTGGAGTATCCTAAGGATCTGTTCTGGGCCCACTGCTTTTTAACATATTCCCATTTCCAGATAATTTATAAATGAGTGAGGTGATCAAATGTGTGGATGGCACAAAATTATTCAAAGTTGTTAAAAACCCGAGGATTATGAATAATTGCAAAAGCACTTTGAGAAATTGGGAGACTGAGTATCCAAATGACAGATGAAATTTAATGTGGACAAGTGAAAAATTATGCACCTAGGGAAGAACAACCCAAACTATGGTTACACGAGGCAAGGTTCCACATTTGGAGTTACCACCCAGGGAAAGGATCTGGGTGTCATCGTGGGTAATATGTTGAAACACTGCCTAGTGTGCAGTGGCAGCCAAGAAAGCAAATAGAATGCTAGGAATCATAAGGAAAGAAATTTATTATAGTACACTGTATTGTTCCATGGTGCGACTGCATCTTGTATATTGTATGTAGTTCTGATCATCATATCTTAAAAAGGATATAGCATAATTAGAAAAGGTACAGAGAAGTAAGACCACAAAGATTAAGGGTTTAGGAAGTCTTTGAGGAAAGGCTTAAATGGTTACAGCTCCTTCAGCTTGGAGAAGAGATGGCTGAGTGGAGATATGATAGAGGTCTATAAAGTAATGAGCGAAGTAGAACGAATAAACATGACTTGCTTGTTTAATACTAAAGAAAGTATAACGACTAGGATCTCCAGGACAAACAGGAATGCAGTCTTCAGATATGGGTGAACGTCACCAACTGAGCCCACACAGGAATGCTCCCCAGCGTCCAGTAGGAAAGCTTTTGTGCATCTGCCTTCCCACCTTCCCAATTCTTCTCCTCAGTTCTCTTAATTCTCTTCAAAAGTTGTGCTTCTGTTTTCCCACCAATGCTGGTACCGGCGTAGCTGCTACCAGTCCCATTTTTATTTTCTTCTTTTTATTTTTCATCGTGGATTTCACTGCCAAATTAGGTCTACCGGCCTACAAAGCCTTTACTTTACACAGAGGTTCCTTAGCGTCCCTCTAGTCCAGTCCCGGAACCATAGAGTTGTGAACCTCCACCAGCAGCTTTGGAGACTGAACATCTTCATCTCTTTGATCATCCAGCTATATGCAGCCCCAAGGACCGCCCACACATCAGTATCTCAGTCTCCAAGCAGCTTGGAAGTCAGAGCCCAGAACTGGGCTCCTTAGGAACAAATAAGCAGAGCTTTAGTGTTTTATTATTTTCTAGATTTAGGTGCTGGGCTGCTGCTGTGGAGGAAATCTTTGACTGTGTCCCTTCTGTCTTTCTCTAATCTGTTTTTTTCTCTCTGTCTCTCTCTGTCAGTCTCCCCATAGGTTAAACAAGCAGGGGAGCTGCACAGGACACAGGTCTCCTTTCTACCTAACCCCCTTGGTGGGTGAGGAGAAGGTTGAAGACAATTACAGGTAGCAATTGAATACAGCAGTAGGCTCTGAGGGTCCCCTGACTGATTTAGGGGTTCCCCGAGCTGCCCTGAGCGGTTATTACTCTGTTATTGACTCTGATAACTGCTACTCAGAGATTGTGACAGGCACGCTGGACAGCACTCTCAGTGTTTTGACCCCCCCTCCACTCCTGTGTGTGGGTGAGTAGAGTTTGAAGCTTTTTCTTTCTAAAGGCAGTGGTGGAGGCCTTGGGGTGGCCTGGAATCAGCTCTGGGGAGTGTTTTAGACCTTTTGGGTATTTTTTCTGGTCCTTTTTTTGGCGGGATCGGGTCCGGCGGCCATTTTGGATTTTTTTTTTTCAAAGTTGTTTTTCTTCGTGGGTTTTTTTTAGGGATAGGAGCTTCGTTTTTGCATTTCTTGGTCAGATATCAGCTAATTGACTCCAGCTCTATCTAATCCTGCAATTTGGAGCGTTTTTGAGCACTTTTAAAATCGCGATTTTTTTCTTTTCTGCTCTGTTTGCTTCAGCAAGGTGTTCCTGCTTTGCTGGCAAAGGGCTGTGTGCATAGCCATGCCTCCTAGTCCTCGGTGTCTGGTCTGTGGCATTCGTAGAAGTAGTAATTTGGCAGCCCGAGTCTGTGCCACTTGTTCTGCTGTGGGTGCTGGCATGGGGGATCCTCTGGAGGGCTCCAGTGCAGATCTCTCACCTGTATCTACAGAAGGGACATCAGAGCAGGCAGAGACGGTCCTTGGTCCGGGGATTTCTGCGGTGCCGGAGTGCCTTTTTCTCTCTCATGCAGGAGGCTCTGGCTCTCTTGCAGCCGGCGGGGGGAGGCTCGGTCCTGCCCCGCCGTGGGCTAAAGCGTCCACTTTCAGTGGAGGGAGACACTGGTCCACAAAAGAGGAGCCAGCCCCCGAGTGTTGCGGATTCTGCGCCTCCTGGGGACGAGTCACTGGATATAGCCTGCTGGTATCTCCCATCAGCCTCCAGTGTGTCCAGTCTCCTTGCAGCAGGAGGACATAGTGAGCCTAGCTTCTGGGCTCACTTGGGGGGAACAGATAGGAGCATTTAGTGTGACAAATTCTGATTTTACCTTTGATTATTACCTTTAATTTACTTTTAATTTTGCTTTTAATTCAGTTACCTTTGGTTAATTGACAATCGGGGATTGGTTCCCTTGAGTTAGGAGCAAATTTCTGTATTTACAGTAATTTTAAATTTGAGCCTGGTTCTTTAAATTAGTAGCAGTTCTTGTCTTCCCTCCTTGTCAGTGATTTTCACTTGCTGCAGGCATTTGCCGGTGCGGATCTCTCTCCCTGGACTGTACGGGAGAAAGCTCCGGGACCCGTACAGCCACACTGAAGCTGTGTGGGACGGAGCCTCTCCGTTGCTGCGGGATTTAATTTTAGTCTGTGGAACCGGCTGAGCGATCCTCGCCACGGCTGCCAGGCGCATCAGCGCAGTTTGAGGATCGGAGGAATTCAAGGAGGTAGGAGCAGGCTGTGTGGCTTTCGGCCCTGCAGGTAAGGCCTTCGGGCTCTTTCGGTCTGCTGAGGCGACTGTTCTTGGCGCCAAAATTCATTGGCGAAGGGGCGGCCATTTCCTCGCTAGGTATTTGGACCGCATGGCGAGCGTTGCAGTGAACTGCCTGCGTGATGACAACAGGCAGAATAGCTAAATATTTGGGCCTAGTGATTGTTTCTTTCTTTTGTTTGTAGTGTTTTTTTTGAGGCCAGGGGGGTTCCTCAGCATTAAGGGGGACTGTTGTCAATCCTCTTTATAGAATAAATAAGAATGAACTTAAAAACAGGACAGCAGTTTTGGCATTGATCCCTGATACCACATGTTCTTTCCCTCCTAATCATGTCTCTGAGGAGCATCTGTTCAGGCCCAGGATATTAGGCAAATTGCCAGCTTTTAGGTTCAAGGGCAGAGCCCTAACTTGTAGTTTGCAGGAGGGAAAGCCTAGAAGTGTGCCTTTATGTATTCTATAGTGACAGTTGCCCAAAATTCACAGGGACAGGTTTAGGAAACCTTAGGATGTACAAGAATAGACTGGCAGTTAAACTGTCAGCCGGGAAGTGCCTGTGCTACGGTCTATGGCCACCGGAGGGCAGCTGGTACACTCAATAGTGCCTTTCTATGACTGTGCAGGCAGCCATTATCTGCAGGTCAGGATAGAAATCACCACAGAGCCTCGGTGCTGTGATGTAAGGTCTGAGAATCCAGTTTATATGACCAAGATTTAAAGCTCTTAATTTCTGTATCATTGGTCGGGCTCTGCTGCCCTAAAGGTCACCGAATGACAGCGCTGCTCATGAATCACATAAAGTATTCAGTGCCCCCATCCCTGGGGGGTGAGTGGTACAATACAAAATCATATTACTCATCAGGTTCACACAGGCAACAACCTCTCAGACTTACATTTTCAAGGTGGTCGGTGTATTCCACTGCTATTTCTCTGACTTCAGGAAGGCCTGGTGAGGTGCTTGTGGGTTTCATAGCAACACTTAGCAGGCCCTTCCCAGGAAATTCTCATCTATTACTAGAGCAGGGTTTCATTTCATTTCATTTCTCTGGTTGTGGTTAATGCACAGCGCTAGGGGCTGTGTTCGAAAGCTTGTGTCCCACGGTCTTCGGTGGGATTTCAAAAAGATAGAGAAACTCGCTTTAGTGAGAGATAGCCTTGTTCATTTTTAGCTAACACTGTTGCTTTTACTTTTGATTTTTACCTTTTGCGCCTGAATCCCAGGGACACGACACTGTTTGCTCCCAGGGATTCTACTTTCTATTTTGCTCTTCAGCTCCCTGGCAGCTGCAGTAGGCTGGCAGGGGGTGGGCAACGCCTCCTGCAATGCAGCATCCCCCTGGATAAGGGGGGGAAGGACAACTGGGTGCAGCGGGGGCTGGTAGCTTCTTGCAAAGCTATAGTAGCAGTTCAGGTAATTTTAGCTGATCTGCTTTGATTTCATTGGAGTTGGCGGAAACTTGGTTTTTGGAGTCCTCTACTTTAAAAAAAAAAAAAAAGATTCTCCTTCCCGCTATCCATAGAGGGTCCTATAAAGCGTTAAAGTCGGCTTATATGGCAGGATAATATTTTGGCTTAGCTGCTGTGCTATAGCGCTATGTTCTGCTGTAAACATATTCAGGTCAAAAGGAATTATGGTGATAACTCTCTTGGACAGTTGTAACAGATGCTTGGGTGAGCGCCATGACCAGTCCACAGATGTGGAATGCTCTGCCATAAGCTTTATGTCATGGGAAGGATTTTATAGTTGTGTGGTTTCTTAATGGACAATGTTCCCGTTTAGTTTGGCTTTGCCCAAATTATAAGATTTTACGGTAGATTTGTAATGTCTTCATTTTGGATATATGTGGTTTAATTTTACATATGGAAGAGGCAGCTCAGCGGAGAGGGGTTGCAAGATAGAACTCTGGCCTTTGAAGCTATCTATGCTCCCATTCCATTTATCAGCGGTTCTCCAGTACGGAGAGTCTCTGCTAGTGTTCAGCAGGCGTCGGGAACGCATGTCGGAAGGCCTCGATGCATTGGCACAAAGGTGGCCAAGGTACGGGCTGCTCTATGTCTTTCCTCCGTGGGCCCTGCTGGGCCGCCTGGTACAGCGGATCGAGAGGCATCCGGGTCCCGTGGTTCTGATTGCCCCGGACTGGCCTCGTCGGCCTTGGTATGCAGATCTGGTGCGGTTGAGTGTGGCCGATCTGTGGCTCCTTCCTCCTCGGCTGGATCTCCTTTGGCAGGGGCCGCTGCAGATGCCTCAGGTGGCTCGATTCTCGCTTACGGCATGGCTATTGAGAGGGCGCGAATGAGAGCCAAAGGTTATTCTCCGGAGGTCATTGCTACCTTGTTGCGGGCGCGGCGTCGGTCTACGTCGCTAGCGTATGTCCGGGTCTGGCGTATTTTTGAGAGCTGGTGTGCGGTTCGCGAGTTGCGGCCTTTGCGGACCTCCGTTCCTCAGCTCCTCTCCTTCTTGCAAGCAGGGGTGGACAAGGGCCTGACGGCCAGTTCGTTGAGGGTACAACTTGCAGCCCTTGCGTGTTTTCGAGGCAAGGTCCAGGGCCAGTTATTGGGGTCCCATGCGGACGTGAAGCGCTCCTTGCGAGCGGTGTTGCTTATGCGTCCTCCGTACAGGGCTTTAGTGCCCTCGTGGGACTTGAATTTGGTGTTGAGGTCTCTGGTGGCTCCGCCGTTTGAACCCTTGGCGCAAGCTTCGTTGAAGGACTTGACGTTGAAAACGGTGTTTCTGGTAGCGATCTCATCAGCTCGCAGGATCTCGGAGTTGCAGGCTCTTTCGTGTTGGGAACCCTATCTGTCTTTCTCTGCCGACATGGTGGTATTGCGACCGGTTACCGCGTTTTTGCCTAAGGTAGTTTCGGCGTTTCACATGAATCAGGGGGTGTCTCTCCCGGTGTTTGCCAAGGAACGGGGCCAGGACGCGGATAACTCCTTGCACGCGTTGGATGTCCGTCAAGCTCTTCGTCGGTATTTGAGGGAAACGGCGGCCTTCCGTAAGTCCGATCGCCTATTTGTCGCATTTGGCGGTCCGCACAAGGGGGAAGCAGCGTCTAAGTCTTCCATTTCCCGCTGGTTGAAAGAGGCGATTTCATCGGCATACCTTTTACGCGGCAGGATGGTTCCTGCCGGGCTTCGGGCTCACTCGACTAGGGCGCAGGCGGCGTCTTGGGCGGAAGTTAGCTTGGTACTGGCGGTGGATATTTGTCGGGCGGCGACGTGGTCGTCCTTGCACACCTTTGCTAAGCACTATCGTCTGGATGTGCAGGCGGCGTCGGATGCGCGGTTTGGGTCTCGGGTGCTTCAGGCTGGACTAGCGAGGCCCTCCCGTTGAGATTTACTGCTCTGTTACATCCTCTATGGTTCCGGGACTGGACTAGAGGGTGTGATAAGGAAGCTTATCATAGCTCAGGAAGGGGCTATAGAAAAGGTGAAGTGTCTCTGAACAAGCAACCTGTCAGTGCTGGTAGAAATGAGAAAACAGAATTTTGCCATAAAAGACTACCAGTCCCAGAATGCACCAGGTTTCCAACAGCCATGAGAGGAGCTGACGTGAGAAAACGTGTGTTCAATCAAAAGGGCTATGAGGTAATCCCCAAGCACTCATTGCAAAGGGCAGGGCTTGATTCAGCACAGCTGCGCTGTGCTAGGATGGAACACTCATCTCAAAGGGCAAGGCCTGATTCAGGACAGCTGCGCTGTATTAGGGAGGAGCACTCATCTAAGCAGAATAAGAGTAGAGTTTATTCTACAGATGAGGATCTTCATGATCACCTTGGATATCCAGAGAATTGTCCTCAGTATCCTGAGAATCCGCTTGAGTTTGATCATCAGTTTCATCTGAAGGATCATCAGAAGCAGAAGCCAAACCGGACGGACAGAGAGGGAAAGAGACCCTTTGGAAGAAGGAAGAGAAAAGCCTTTGAGAGGTCTAGAAGAGTCCAAAGCAGTACGTATACTGGGAGGTATTCCAAGGGCCAGCATACACCATTGGACTGTGGAAAGCCAGAGGAATGGTGCTGCAGAGCTAGGAATCACCAGAGGCTACCTGTGAGGGAGACGGCTGCACGTGGAAGGGACCCTAAGACCCGTGCCAGAAGGTATGTGAAGAGAGATCCAGTGTCCAGGGATCTGGATTGGAAGGCTGGACATAAGAACTGGACTACATACTGGCCAGGCTATATAGAGAGGAACTCTAGCAGCAATGGAAGCTCAGGTATGAACACTGATCTATGCCCTAGCTATAACCTTGAAAGACAGCAGGGAAACAAGTATTCTCCTGAAAATGCTCCATTGAGAGATTCATCTGTGCCAATCCATGATATTGAACCCATGCTTGTTGAACAAGGGGGAATAATAGCAGATGAGGATCCTGTTTATATGGACTGCTCTCTATCTAAACTCTGTTGGTAACTTTCTGTTATAAAGTACAGCAACCATCACAAAGAAATACAAATTTGTTCTTTAATCTACTCAGAAAAGCTCCTGAAGCAGGATTTGACCCACACAGTGGAAGGCAAGCCAGCTAAGGGGTTTCAGCTGGTGACTGCTAGCAATTAAGCCTTACCTAATTGCTTGTGAGCTAGGAGAGAATCACTTCTGAATTTATGTGGGAAGTAATCAGAAGTTAACCTGAAAAGAACAGTTTGTTTCTTGCTTTGTAGCTTTTCATTTGTTGTTTTCCTGATTTTGACTTTGTTTTTCCAAGTTAACACTGAAAGCAAGTTACCTAATTTATGTGCTACCAAGCATATCTGTGTTGGGAGAAATAACCCCATAAATAAATATCTTATTGGCTTTACCCAAGAGCACAACTAAATTATTGTCAGCAGCTGTGTCTGGTGTGAATGAACTACATTGCCCACAATACCTTGCAAATCATATAGATATATTCACTTGTCAAGACTATGAAGATTCTCACCCAGGCAGCCGTCTGACAAGGGACGCTAAGGAAGAGTAAATTAGACTTACCTGCTAATTGTTGTTCCTTGCGGAACTCTAGTCCAGTCCCGGATCCCTCCCTGTCTATCTGTTCTCGCTGCCAGCCAAGAAGGTACATTCATTATAGGAGTCTGCCAGGGTTTTTGTTCTCTATACTTTCGGTCAGAGCTCCTCTGCTTGCAGCACGCCTTAGTTCCCTTTCGGGGTCAAATCTTGGGGGTGAGCAGTGGCGTCTCTTGTTGCATGCGTTTTGCACAAGGGTCGCCACGGCCGTTCTGGTCCACCTTCCCGTAGGCGGGAGGTTGTTCTTACGCAATTGGAAAAAGAAAAAAAAAATTTTTGCTAGTGGTGGGAACTTTAGGGTCAGGATCCTTTTTTCCACTGTGTTGTTATATCTACTTATTTGTTGCTCTGCTTAGTATGCTTTGTCAATAGGTACTGATGTGTGGGCGGTCCTTGGGGCTGCATATAGCTGGATGATCAAAGAGATGAAGATGTTCAGTCTCCAAAGCTGCTAGTGGAGGTTCACAACTCTATGGTTCCGGGACTGGACTAGAGTTCCACAAGGAACAACAATTAGCAGGTAAGTCTAATTTACTCTTCACCACTAAGGCATGGATAAACCACATACTGGGTTAAAAAAATGTACAAAGTGCTCGGCCACAATTTTCATCAGACAAACATGAATGATGTCTAAAGTATATGGGTCATGAGCACCAACAAATGACAGAGAGGGGCCTGCAAAATAGAGCCAGACAATATGGAACTTTGTTTGCCTCAGACACTGTTTCGGTGGCTTCCATGTCATTGAATGCTTCCACTTCCTCGCGTGTGTCGCAGGTATCCCTGAAGTCCAAGCACAAGGATAAGTCCAAATCATTGATATCGGCATCTAAGTCCAATACCGATGCTACAGGAAAGTCCCATAAGCATTGAGACTCCCCATGTGGTGCCTCAGATGCTGATCAGTCAGTCAAACAACCTCAGTGGAAGGATACTTCCTCCAAAGCACAGGTGGAGCTCTGGGACGCTCCTGAGGCATAGACCTCCGGGAGAGCTACTGATGCCATGCTCTGGGATGGTGGCCCAAAGCCCCTTTACTGAATCTACCCAGGCATAGTCAGTTTCCTTAAATCAGCACATGCTGACTATCAAAAGAAGTTTGGCAGTACTCCTGGCAGCCTTGATACCAATATCATTGAGAGCACCAGGAGTGCAGCTGTCGGCACCCAGCCTCCAACTAGAGACTCATCCACCAGTACATGCACCAGATTCAACATCACCGGAACCCTCAGCATTGACATCAATGCCTTCTCTGGCACCGATTGATGCCAGTATCGCTCAGCAAACTTAAGCTGACAAACCACTGGATAGATACCGACATATTGGAGTAGTGATGTCTGCATCGACATCAAGCCACATTCAAGGACCATCAATACTTCAACTTCCTCCTGGACTCACACTCCACTTCATCTGAGTCTGAGCAAGAATCGCTTGATTCCCGGGACCTTCCCGATGTCCCATCTGACCCATCTCTGTCTCACGAGCGGCACCAATCCCCTCCAGAAGACATGTCCTAGGACTTCATCTGGGACATGGCATCGGGTTTTTCCATCACCATGTCATCGGAGAAGGAGCCAAAGGCAGAGGAACTGTAAATTCTCCAATATCCTCCAACGCCCAAAGAAGCAGCTACCTGTCAGTGCATCGCATCCTTCAAGATCTGATGCTCTGAATGTGGGAGGCCCCACTCAATGTCACCAACCAGTAAAGGGCTCGATACATTGTATCGGACATCGGAGTCTCCAGGTTTCCAGAAGCCTCAACTCTCACATCATTCAGTGGTAGTGAAATCAACAAAGCGCCGAATAAAGAGTTCCAAGAACCACTCTTTGGTTCCACCAGGTCAAGAGTCGAGAACACTCAATGCTTTGTCTTGGCGCTGCTTCCAGACATGCATGTTAGCATCCAGGATTAACTCCTTCATGCTTTATATGGGCATCTTCCTCAAAGACGTCTGGATGATTTTACTCCTCTGATTCCAGACAACAAGCGGCGTACTTATCAGGCATTCATCCAGAATACCCAAAATACATCTAAATTTCTCACAAGAGCATTTTTTGATTTTATTTATTTATTTATTAACAGCTTTTATATACCGCACTTTTATCATCAGCGCGGTTTACATTTTAACAACTTTGTACTTAAGCATGAAACATATGTCAAGTTTACAGATAACAGGATATGAAAACATGGATAACTGGGGTTAAAATAAATAAGATATTAAAAACTATTTACAATAGATTCTCAAATGTTTTGCGTTCTAAAGGTGGGGGTCTGTGAGGTTTTGATCTGGAACAAGTAGTAAATTCAGGAACTTATTCGGCTAGCCATGGTCGTTGGTTTGTGTTAGAGGGGTATTGATGTCTTTGAATTGACAAGTAGGGCATCATCTATCTGCATTGGAGCTTGCAGGATGGCTTGGTTACAGGCCTCAGACCTAGAACAATGGGTACAGGATAAATTAGCCAACATTCCCTGTATGGGGGAGAATCTATTTGGTAAGGACTGGAGAGAAAAAGTAGGAGAGATTGACACTTAGTTCTATGTAACTTGTTGTGTTCTATGTAAACCGCCCCTGATCTCTGGAAGGGGTGGTATAGAAAACTGTCCAAATAAATAAATATGGATGATCTCACCCTGAAACGTCTCTCCAGAAAAACTGCTGATCCCTCCAAGAGGAAATCATTTCCCAAAAAGGCTTTCTACCCCAAGAAGAGTTTAAGTTCCAATGTAAACCGCTTTGACTGAAATGATAAAGTGGTATTAAAAACTTGTTAAAGTACTATCCTTCTTATACACCTTCTACATCCTACAGTCCTCAGCAGCCTCAACAAAGGCAGCAGGCTCCTCGCCAGCAGAGGAAGCCTAAGGCAGCAAAGCTGCAGCCTCAACCTGTGCCTGGCTTTTGACTCTTTCATTCAGAGCATTGCCAATCTACCTCTGGTGGAACACCAGTCCACCCATATAGCAGGCAGACTTTGCCATTTTGCCCACAGGTGGCACCTCATCACAGCAGGGCAATGGACACTACAAATTGTCCAAAGGAGGTACCATCTCCACTTCCAAACCTATCTCCCCGCCAGATTCAAAGAGGAATACCACCCTCAACCACTCCAAAGCACTCTACTAAGTGCAGAGCTGACTACCTTGTTGGTACAGAGTGCCATAGAACAAGTTCCAACTTCAGTAAACCAGATTGGTTTCTACTCCCCTTACTTTCTCATCCCAAAGAAAACAAGGGGAGTCTGACCCCTTTTAGATCTTGTGGATCTAAACAAATTCATAGTCTGAGAGAAATTCAAAATGATTTCTCTGGGAACTCTTCTACCATACCTCCAGCGACATGATTGGCTCTGCTCTCTGAACTTGAAGGAGGCAGATATGCCCATACTGATCTGCCCATCTCACAGACAGTATCTGCGCTTCTTATATCAGACAGACCACTATCAATATTGTGTTCTACCCTTCGGCCTCGCCTCTGCCCCAAGAGTGTTTACAAAATGCATGGCAGTGGTCGCTGCCTACTTATGCACCCTGGTGATATTCATCTTCCTTTACTTAGAAGATTGGCTCATAGGGGGAGAATCCTCTCAGGAAGTAACAAACACTCTTCACCGTACCATAACAGTGCTCCAACATCTGGGTTTCATCATAAACTTTCAAAAGTCTCACCTCACTCCATCCCAAAACCCGGAGTTCATCGGAGCACATCTAGACACCATACAGACCAAGGCCTCAGGATTGTTGTTCCCACCTCATCAAGCTAACCAGAGGCATGCAACAACAAACCCAAGTAACAGCTCGAGAGATGCTGCGCCTCTTGGGTCATATGGCCTCCACTCTCCATGTTGTCCTCTATGCTCGTTTGCACATGCGTCTAGCACAGTGGATACACTCTTCTCAGTGGACGCAGGTAACTGGGCATCTCGGAGACAAGATCTCTATCACCCCTCACTTAATGAACTCACTGCAGTGGTGGTATCTCCCCCAAAACCTGTTCGCCAGGTCACCTTTTCAGTTGCTTTCACCTCAATGCACTCTGATGACAGATGCATCCAAACTGGATTGGGGTGCCCATTTGAATGACCTGACCACTCAAGGGTTGTGGACACCACAGGAATCCGCTCGGCAGATTAATCTCCTAGAGCTGCAAGCTCTCACCAATGCACTTTGGGTTTTTCATCACACCTGGCTGGCCAAACTTTCCAAGTTAGAACGAACAACCAGGTTACAATGTTCTATGTGAACAAACAGTGGGGAGGGACGGAATCCCGTCCCCTCTGCGACAAAGTGACCCATTTCTGGACATTGGCCCTTGCACACTGCATCCATCTCAGAGTGGGATATATCCCAGGAGAACTGAACGTGCTTGCGGACAAGCTAAACCATTTACTTTGTCCACACAAATGGATGCTGTATCGGGAAACGGCTGCCCAGATCTTCCAGATGTGGAGAACTCCACTCATGGATCTCTTTGTTACTCCACAGAACACTGAGCTTCCTTCTCCATTGGGGACAAGGATTGCTCTATGCATTCCTACCCATACCACTGATACCCAAAATGCTTTTCAAGTTCCAGGCCAACAAGGGCTCGATTATCCTCATAGCCCCGCCAACCATGGTTTCCTCTGCTTCTACGTCTCTTACAGGCTCAACCATTCAACCAAGGATGTGAACCCGACCTTTCACAGGACAACAGGACACTTCTCCATCACAATCCGCACTCTCTACCCCTAACAGCTTGGCTCCTAAAAGGATAGTACTTTATGACCTCGACCTTCCAGAAGAGGTCAAGGATATCCTTTTTGTTTCCCACAAAGATTCAACTAAACGCTCTTATGCCTTCAAATGATGAAGGTTTGCATCCTGGTACTCCAAAAAAACACATCAATCCTTTTGTTTGCCCAGTGGAGCCACTGCTTCAGTATCTCTCCACTTATCCCTCTCAGGGTTAAAAACGAACTCTGTCAAAGTGCATCTTAGTACCATGGCGTCATCTCCCAAGACTCTGGAGGGGTGATCTATTTCCTCGCACCCTTTAGTGACACACTTCATGAGGGGTCTTCTCAAACCCCTCCCCCTCCTTAAGCTGCCCCCAGTGGCCTGGGATCTCAATGTGGTTTTGGCTCAACTTCTCAAGCCACTCTTCGAACCTTTAGCCATCACTTCACTAATGTTCCTGTCTTGGAAGGTCATCTTCCTCAGTGCTCTCGTTTCGGCACGCCAAGACAGTGAACTGCAAGCCCTTGTAGCGGATCCTGACTATACTCGTTTCCACCATGACACGGTGGTTCTCTGTACGCATCCACACTTCCTTCCAAAGGTGGTTTCTCTGTTTTCAACTGAACCAGTCAGTTATCCTGGTGATTTTCTTCCCAGACCACACACGTCTCGGGCTGAAGTAGCACTGCACACTTTGGATTGCAAGTAAGTGCTTATTATTTGAACAGAACCAAAGATCACAGGAGGTCTTCTCAGCTGTTCATTTCCTTCAATCCTAGTCACCTCGGTCTCCTAGTGACCAAGCGTATACTATCCACTTGGATAGCAGACTGCATCTCTTTTGCCTATGTTCAGACAAGATTCTACTTGGCGGGTCACATTACTGTTGATAACGTACGTGTGATGGCAACTTCGGTAGCCAGTCTCCATTCAGTAAGCATTGAGGAGATCTGTCAAGCGACCCATTATTGCCTTGACAGAGGCTCTGGTCAGGCTGTTCTCCAGCATTTTTTTGGGACTTAGACTCAACTCCTATCTTCCGTCCCAGACTTCTCAGGATACCAGAGTACCTTTGCAGAACCATCCCTCATGAGGGTCTGATGGCTCTTGAACATTTCACTCTGTTTGTCTCCTGCATTTCTACTAGCAGATCACTCCACTCTTCCCCTTTCCAGTCTGATTCCTGGGAGCTAGTGAGTTGCATATGTGAGGACTGTATTCCTGCTTGTTCCTGGAGATAGCATAGTTACTCACCTGTAATGGGTGATCTCCAGGAACAGCAAGAATCAGTCTTCACAACCCACCCTCCTTCCCTCTGAGTTGCAGGGTATTTTTCTATTTCTCCCTCTATTTCTCAGCTACATACTCAACTGAGGAGAAGAGTTGGGAAGGCAGAGGCGCAGGCGCAATGAACTGCTCCCAAAGGTTTTCCTGTCGGATGCTGGGGAGCATTCCTGTGCAGGCTCCATTGATGGCGTTCACCCATATGGGACGACTGATTCCTGCTGTTCTCGGAGATCATCTGTTACAGGTGAGTAACTACACTGGACACACAATGAAGCTGCAAAGTAGTACATTTAAGACTAATTGGAGAAAATATTTTTTCACTCAACATGTAATCATTCTCTGGAATTTATTGCCAGAAGATATAGTAAAAGCAATTAGTGTAAATGCAATGCAATGTGTGCCTTCGAGTCAGTCCTGACTCCTGGCGACCCAGAAGCTCCTGGGTTTTCTTGGCAATGTCACCGGAAGTAGATTGCCAGGCCTTTCTTCCGAGGCAATGGAGGGTTAAGTGACTTGCCCAAGTCCACAAGGAGTGCTAGTGGGACTCGAACCCTGGTTGCTTGGTTACCAAGCCAGTGTTCTAACCACTATGTTACTCCTCCACTCAGCTCTTAGTGTAGTTGACTTTAAAAGAGGTTTGGATAAGTTCCTGGGGGGAAAAGTCCATAGACCGTTATTAAAGTGGACTGGGGAAATTCACTGTTTACCCCTGAGATAAGCAGCACGAAATCTGTTTACCTGGATTGGCCACTGCTGGAAACAAAATACTGGGCTTTGATGGACCTTTGGTCTGAACCAATAACTCTTACGTTCTGGGAGATACAACCCTAAACAAAAGAGGGGATAACCTGCATCGAGCGGAAGGTACAGCCTTGTCCACCTTACTGGACAGACTAGATGGGCCATGCTCATCTTTATCTGCCATCATTTACTATGTTACTTTGGAGATAGAATAAGGCTTCTGATGATGTGTAGCAACTCGCATGCAGGGCCATACCAAAGGCTGTGCGAGTGCTGCAGCCGCACAGGGCGCAAGCATGGAAGGAGCGTTTGTCATCACTGGGCTTCCAGGAAGCTAAAAAAGAGTGTGTTCCTGCATGTCTCTGGAGGAGAAGGGGGTACCAGGTTTGTGAGTCGCACAGGGCACATTTTGAGCTTGGTATGGTCTTGTTCGCATGCATGCATTAATTTTATTTATTTATTGATTGATTGATTGATTTGTGTGCTTTTCTATACCGCCCCTTCCAGAGATCAGGGGCGGTTTACAGAGAACAAGTTAAAACCATTGAACATTGAATTACATAGAACATTTTGGCACAAAAAATAACTGATACATGGAACATGTTTAACTAATACATGCATGATGGCTCCCTTCCTCAAAGAGCTTACATTCCATGTGCACACCTTACACACAGGGAAAGAAAGGACCTTGCCTTAAATCATAGGTGTCCATTTTTCTCTTGTTCCTAGCCTCTTACTCTCATCCGCAGGGCTCTTTCTTTTATGTGGTCTCTTGAAACCTTTGAGCTATTTTCTCTAGCTTTGAGTTGCCTTGAATGGGGAAGATAGATATTGGCATGGTGGCAAAGAGATTGGAGCTGCCTATTGCTTGAGCTGTGATTGGGGTTGACATGCTTTTAACTCTTTGCCTACAGGTGCCGCTGTTGCAGGTGAGAGGGCCTCTGCTGGTTGTGCAGCTGCTAGAGACAACTCTGCTGTGCTTGGTCAACTATGCCAGGTGAGCAGTATTAAGAAGGCTTAGAGATTTGGAAAGTGTTACAGAAACTGCCTCTCCCTCCCTCTTTTTGATAAAGAGGAAGGGAAGCAATGGGTAGAATAAGACACACAGTTTTTATAATGTAATTGCTGAAACTAATACTCGCAGTGAGGAGGGTCTGCATGGATGTAGAATACAGTATGATGTCAGATAAGGATTAGAAGTTCAGTCTAGTCTGCCCATGTTCTTCTCCCTCTGCAATATTTCGGCCTATGTGGAGTCTCCTTGTAGCAGCAAAGCGCAGACAAACCAATGATACCAGGAGTCTGTTCAGAAGGTCCAAATCATTTATTTGTGCACAAGTCTCAAGCAAGGCAATTTCAAAATGGCTGAGCAAAGTTTTCAAGCATTACAACAACTTTTATAGACTTCTGTTCCATTCTAGGTATAGAAAAACATTTCATTGGTCCCGGTACTCTCCCGTACCTCCCGTAGCCCTTCTATTGGTCCCGGTACTGATAAGTTTCTCCAATTATGTTCCTTCTGTGGGCTTCTGTGGGCATGACACCTGCCTGCCCCCCTTCTAGTCCCAATTACAATGGTCAGTTCATCAACTTGTTACTTTCACACTTTCAAGGTTATGGGACCAATTTGTGCGTGCAGAAGAGCAAGGTTCTGTAACTCATCTGTCAGCACTCCTCAATATTTCTCTGCAAATGTACTTTTTCTTATCAGTAACTTTTAAACATGTCTTTTCTGTATTTTTCCATTTCTTAATTCTGCAGTTCTGCTTATCTAAGCTAATTCAATATTTCTACTGAGTTCTTTCTTACAATAGCAGCATATTGGGGGATGTGCAATCCTATATGCCTCTCCACAGGCCTCATTTACAGGTCAAGCTAGCCATGCTGGCCTGCCTATGTCAGACACCGTGGGTCACAGGCCTGCACCTGCCACATTCCCCCCTTTGATTAATCTCACCCTATTACTTAATAAGGTGTGAGAATTAAATCACTTTTCAGAAGATTCACATCCTGATTAAAGGAGGATTCTTACTAGTTCCACTAGGGCTAGCTTTGTATAAAGCCATTATTCTAGTTGCGGTCTTCCGCTCTACTGTACTATCAATAGCACTATGAAGGGAACGCATACAACATGGGATTAAACATGGTAAGCAGAGGACAACAGCAACAAGGATTAGTACTAAGATAACGAAAGTCTTAAATCCTCCCAGCCAAGAAAAAAGGTTAGCAAACCAATTAGGAAATTTCAAGGCGTGCCAAGTCTGTACTGGCACATAAGCATGTCTCTGCATATCTTTAGCAATTTCTTCAACTACTTGACCTTTATCATCTATTTTCAAACAGCAATTAGTTAAATTCAGCTTACCACATACTCCTCCTTCAGCTGCTAGCAAATAATCAAGGGCTAAGCGATTCTGGTATATGGCAGTGCGCATCTGAGTACTTTGTCTAGCTAAGAGCGTGAGAGCATGGCTAGTTTCATTGGTTATTATTTCAACTACTGCTTGTAAGCGAATAATACGATTGATCATATAGATTGGGGTACGATAACCATACATACCATCATCATTCCAAGTGGCAGGTCCATAATACTCAATAATTCTTTCTGGTGGCCAATCATCACCTCGCCACTTCTCCCACTTGCCTATCTGTAAGGCCTCTCTTTTCTGTCTTGATGCTCCTTTGTGTTTGTGGGTTGTGTATACAGGGTATCCTAATTGTTCTCCATGTTCAGTATTTAACAGGAAGAAGGAAGGTCTGATGGTTCCTAAGACACATGCTCCTCCCCATTGTGGTGGGAGTTGCGCATATGCTCGGTTTCCACAGATCCAATATAGGCCAGGTGGGGCTTGCCAGGCTTGGACTTTGGCAAGGTTAGTCCATAGACCTGCAAGTTCAGGAAATCTAGCTAATGGGTTAGGAGGTTCAGGATGTCTAATTCCTGACCACCAAGCTGTCTTTTTGGTCGTGGCATTATAGTATTTCTGGCTAAGACAGACCAGCTGTCCTACCTTTTGGGTGAACTGGAATCCAGTTCTGGCAAAGCAAAGACGTCCAACGATTGAGTGCGCTAACACCCATTCACTGGTAGTCTTGTGTAATTCAGTCTGGTTATAAATCATGGAATAATTCAATTCTTGGGCTTCCCAGGGCCATTGGTCTCCCATTTGGGTTCCGCCACAGAAATAACAATCTGTGATCTTAAGACTAGAGACTACTGCTCCAGCTAATTCTAGAAACAAATTCTGTGAAGGGTGAGGGATCTCAAACTTATTTACATGCATAGCTTCATAAAAGGTATTATGAATATGATATTTAGATGACTTGTGGGCTTGAGTATTCAATCTAATATACACAATGGTCCCTGGATCTGTTCCTCCTCCAGCAATACGTAAACCAAACTTATATCCTTGTTTCCATGCATGGGGATTATGTACACGCAAGTGCAAAGGGTTGCAAGCATCTTTCTGACATTTATCATTTGTGGTTGGCTTGGTTAGAGTAGCCATCCGCTTATCTATCTTCTCATTAGTTATACCAGTGTTCCAGGTAGCATAGAAAACACATTCCCAATATGGGCAATAGTAATCTGCCGCTGTAGCAGTACTATACCCTGATCCTGTTTTACCTGTACACTTCCACCAATTTGTGGCACCTTCTGGACACATATACTTATGGTCATTTCGATACGCTTTCTCCCATGTACCACAGGTGGACTGACTATCTCTATTAATAGCATTACATGCATCAAAATTCAAAACAGCAGGTTTAGTAATGTCCTTAAGTGGTGGTGTAGCAGCTAATATAGGTCCATCTGCATCCTTCCATCTTATTTCCAACGTGTAATAGGATGGATTCTGATGCGGATTATAGCATGCTTTGATTTTGCCATGAGTGCAAACATTTAGTTCAGTGGTGTTATAAATACACCGGGTTATTGTTCCCTTGCAGGTATAGTAAGAATGATAAAGCAAAGTCTGAGTTACTTTCAGTCCAGTTCTAGTAGAAGTTATGCAAGCAGTGCATGGAGGTAGAGCATAAGTCTGTTCAAAACCTCCACAGAAGGCAACCAAGGCAAAGCAGAAGCAAAGATACATGTTGTTGTTGATTGGAGTTCTTCTGAATCCTCAGCTTGCTGATCTTGATCACGACGGTCTATTATTCTTCGTCCCGTTTGCTAATGAAGCAATTTAACGGGTGCTGAGTGTTGATTGAAGATCCTCAGGATGTCCAGCACACATTAACCAACTTAGCAATTCAGTTGGCTTGTGAAGTCTGGCTTAGTAAGCAACGTAGTCTCAAAGTAGTGTGTCAAATCACAAATTGGGTTCGTTGAAACAAAGCTGTTGCTGCATGGAAAACAGCAATCCTCTTCGAAAGACTTGGCTACTGCAAAGCACTTGTGATGAAGTGTCTATGCTGCTGGTTGCCGTCTCAGAGTAACTCGCAAGGGTACATCAGGGTGCTGCTCTGCTGTCCACCGCTCTGGTTCAGGATTGGCGGCGGGCTTGACTCTGCTGTGGTGGATCCAGGCGTCGATCTCGGCTACCTTTACTGCAGTTGGGGTAGACAGGATGACGGTGTACGGTCCCTTCCAATGGGGTTCCAACGGTATCTTCTTCCAATCTTTGATCCACACCGAAGTTCCAGGCTGATAGGGATGCAAGGGTTCCGTCAAGTTGATAGGCAACTGGTCTTGGATCCACGCATGGAGAGTCTGCAGAACAAAACTAAGAGCTAGGAGTTCTTGTCTGGTTACTTCTGAACCAATCTGGGCTAAACTTCCTTTGATTCCCTGCACTATTGGTGGGGGTTTACCATACAAAACTTCAAAAGGGGAAAATCCTGTTGACTTTACAGGGGCTGAGCGTATTCTGAGTAAAGCTATGGGGAGCACTTGGGGCCATTTCAAGTGTGTCTCCTGACAAAGCTTAGACATTTGGGCTTTCAAGGTACGATTCATTCGCTCAACTTTCCCTGAACTCTGGGGTCTGTATGCAGTGTGGAGTTTCCATTGTATCTGCAAAGCTTTTGCTAACTTCTGAGTAACTTGGGAGACAAATGAGGGTCCATTGTCTGACCCTATTACTGCTGGGATTCCAAATCTGGGGACAATCTCTCTCATTAAGGCTTTGGTAACTTCTCGGGCTTTCTCAGTTCTGGTTGGGAATGCTTCTACCCACCCAGAGAAAGTACAAACTAATACTAGTAGGTAATGGTATCCATTGGCTTTTGGCATTTCGGTGAAATCAACTTGGAGGTTGTGCATGGGTGTCACACCTCTTGACTGAACTCGGGGTGCTGTAATAAGGCCTTGCTTGGCATTATTCTTGGCACAGGTTTGACATTGTCGTGCTACTGAGGCTGATATGGTTGTCATCAGAGGGATGTAGAAATGTGGTCTGAGTGCTTTCTCCATAGCACTCTTCCCATAGTGGGTAGCTTCGTGGAAAGCTTTGACAAAGGATGGTCCTAATAGTTCAGGAATTACTATTCTTCCTGGAGGTTGACTGCCCTCTTCTGGTGGCAGCTCAATCCATCCATCTTTCACTACTCCATTTTCTTTGTCACAATAGTAATCTAATTCTTTGGTGGTATATCGTGGGGTCCATAGATTCAAAGGTACTGGAAACAATGCTGCTTGCATTGGCATAGCTTGTGGGGCAATCTGTCCGGTCATAGCTGCTTGTCGTGCTGAGGCATCTGCAAATCTATTCCCTCGGGCAACTTCTCCTTTTCCTGCTTGATGTCCTCTACAATGCATGACAGCTACACGTGTTGGGGCCCAGACTGCATCAAGTAACATCAATATCTCGGGACCATATTTGACTGATTTTCCTCCGGATGTGATGAGTCCTCTTTCTTTATAGAGAGCTCCATTCCTAGCATAAGATTCCCACACCCAGGGGCTTCTTGAATTCTGTTATCTATGACTCCCCCATGTCTCCTGGGAGACTGTTCCATGTATTGGCTATGTAATGAAGAAAATATTTCCTTGTACGCTTAACTCTCATCCCTTCACCAGGATCCCTTGTTCTAGAACTGTGGTTCCAAACCTGTGGTCCGTGGAGTCCTTGGGGGACTGTGAGGCCATTATAGGGGGTTCATGGAACACAAGAAGTGAGAAAAAAAAGAGACTCGCTGATGGGGATTGGCTAAGAGGAAGAGAAAGATTGGTAGGGATTGGCTGGGGGGTGGAGAGAGACTGGGACTGGTGGGAAGAGAGAGTGTGTGGACGGAACTGATTGGGGGAGGGAGACAGAAAGAGACTGAGACTAGTGGGGACTGGCAGGAAGGAGAGAGACTTGTGGAGACAGGAAGGAGAAGGAAGAAAGAGGGCTAGTTGCTTCATGCTGAGGGCAGAGGATCCGAGAAGAGTGGTGGGGATGAACTTTTGGGGTCTTTGAACTTTTCAGAGATTAATAAGTGGTCCACACAACTGAAAAGGTAGAGAACCTTTTGTTCTAGAGTTTTTCTGCTGAATTTGTCTGTTGTAACCGTCCCGCTGTCTAGGGGGACACATTTAAGCTGGTAGTTCTCAGCTCTGTGGGAAGATATTTGTGATAACGAGAGGAGAGGCAGTGCCATACCAAGGGCTGTGTGAGCGGTGCAGCCGCACAGGGCGCAAGCACAAAAGGGGGCACTGATATCACTGGGCTTCCAGGAAGCTCAGAAAGAGTGAGTTACTGAATGTGGCTGGGTGGAGGGGGGCACCGTATCTGTTAGTCGCACAGGTTGCATGTCTAGCTTGGTACAGTCCTGAGCAGAGGTGGTGTGTGAGGTAAGTCTTTAGGAGGAACAATGTGAGAGTGGTTTCTCTTTCCTGCCCTTCCTCTGCTTCCAGTTCCACCCTCCCATATCTCCATCTTCTCCTTCTTTTTATTCTTCTCCGAATCTTCTTTCTTCCATCCCAGCACTGATCTCTATGCTTCCTTTCCATCTCTTCTCTCCGCTGCCACAGACATGCAAAATATCCAGGTTTATAAGAAATATGCAAATGACTGCATAACTGCCACAATTTAGAAAATTCTACTCCAGGTTTTTCAAGTCTTGCTGCAAATTCTACTCTTGCGCTGGCGCAATAAACTTAGGAGGTTTGTGTATAAATTTTTCTCCAGGACCAAGCAGGAAGTCAGTCCTCACATAGACTTTTATATATAACAACAACAAAAATAGGCAACACACCACACTCACCTCAGACACAGAAATACACAATTCTCACCTGCCAACTCATTAATGCAAGATCTATGAAAAACAAACTACCAATTTTTGTAGACATTATCAATGATGATAAACCTGATATCCTTTGTATAACAGAGACCTGGCTCAAAGATACTGACTCAGTATTCTTAAACCAATTAAAGACACCTGAATATGAGATCTTCCATACTCACAGAACACTAAAAAAAGGAGGAGGAGTACTTATAATAATAAAGAAAAACCTCAATGCAAAATTAATATCATCTAATAATATAGATAATGTTGACATACTCACCATAAAAATTAAAAACACAACTATATCATTAATATATCGACCGCCAGAATTCAACATCGATAAAAATTTACAATTTAATTGAATTACTAGCATCATCCACAGATACAAATCCTGTAATACTTATGGGAGACTTTAATCTTCCTTCAATACCCAACAATCACTCTAATCAATTCTTAGAAATGATAAATAATTTGGACTTTCACCAAATAATAACTGAACAAACACACAATAAAGGAAAAACTCTTGACATGGTCTTCCTACCAAACTCTCTACACAACCTATATAACTCTGAATCCCTCTCAAACATTCCAGTCCCCTGGTCTGACCACTATCTTCTAAAATTCAATATAACCATCACCTACAACAATCAAACTAAAAGACCACAACGTCCTCAAACTAATAGATTCAGAAAATTCAATGAAGAAGAATTTCTAGATCAAATAATACCACAACTAACACAAACACCCACAAATCTTGAAGAATCTATCAAAAACTGGAACAATATAATCTCTAAAGCAGCTGAAAGTAATCCAAAACAATCACACCAAAATATAAACAACAATAAAATTGAAAAAAGACATGCTCCATGGTTTAATATATCTATCAAAACATTAAAAATACAACTAATAAAAGAGGAAAGGAAATGGAGACAATCAAAATCATTAATAAATCATGAGAACTACACTAATACACTACAAATTTATAAACAAACAATAAACAACTCCAAACAAAATTATTATTCTAATATAATCTCAAGAGCCACTAATCGCCCAAGAGAACTATTCTGTATAGTACAAAAACTAACAAAACAAAACACTAAATTCTGATGAAATATCAATTGATATCTCCCCACAAGAATTAGCTCAATACTATATCAATAAAACAAAGCTACAAATAACACCTCTACATATTACTCAACCACAAATTCAAACACAAACAAAGCAAGCTACATTTGATAACTGGACCAACTTCAACTTAATATCACAATCTACTCTCAAAACTACAATAACTAACATTAATACAACAACCTCATACCTTGATCCATGCCCAGTTGATTGGATAAAGAAGACTTTCTCAATACTCTCTTCTTTCATTCTACCCTTAGTGAACCTATCCTTACAAAAAGGCTACTTACCACCATCTCTCAAACACGTTCAAATACGACCTATACTTAAAAATAACACATTAGATAAATTATCCCCAAAATCATACAGACCCATATCAAGTATTCCTTTTATGGCCAAACTTATTGAAAAAATTGTACAAATTCAACTACAAGACTTTATTGACACATTAAACCTCCTTGATGAACATCAATATGGCTTTAGACCCTTCCATGGAGTAGAAACCTTGCTAACGATCCTTTATGACACAATATTAAGAGGTATTGATAATCCTAAACAAGCCTTTATTCTTGTTTTCCTTGACATATCAGCTGCATTTGACAGTGTTAATCACTTAACAATGTTAAACAGACTTCAACAAATTGGAATTACATCTACTGTTTATAATTGGTTCAAATCATATCTATCAAACAGAACTCAAACAGTAAGAATCCACACCCAAATTTCTAACACCTTCAAACAAACTCAGGGTCTCCCGCAGGGTTCTGCATTATCTGCGCTATTATTTAATATTTACTTACAACCAGTTTGTAACATCTTTAAACGTCACAATGTTTATTATCATATCTACGCTGATGATATAATGTTCTACCTCCCATTTGAAATCCCACACCCACCTCTTCAAAAAATAACAGAATGTTTCAATGAACTAACTGAATGGCTCAAAGAACAAAATCTACTTATCAACTTTACTAAAACTGATATATTATTCATCACTAAAAATCAAACATACATACCCCCAAACACGATCACACTAGATACTCATGAAATAAATACAAAAAAAGAAATAAATATTTAGGTGTGATACTTGACAGTAATCTAAATATGGATTCACATATAAAATATCTAACTAAAAAAATACATTACAAACTCAAAACACTAAAACAATTAAGACCATTGATTCATCTACAAGACTTTATTAATATAATTCATGCTATCATCACCCCACATTTTGATTATGCAAACACAATACTTAATGGCATTTCAAAACAAAATATTAAAAAGATACAAATAATTCAGAACATAGCTGCCAGGATGATTATGAATATAAGCCCACTTGAACATGTTACACCAATTTTGGCTGAACTTCATTGGCTACCTATTTACTCCCGAATCAAATATAAAATTCTTGTCACTACATTTAAACTTATAAATAATCTTGCACCATCGGCACTCAATACACTGATTAATATAGACATCGATAAACGATCCCAAAGAAGCAGAAACTTAAATACCTTAACAATACCAAAAGATTTCACAAAAGCCAGAAAACAAACAAATAAGAGAGCTTTCTCACACTCTGCTCCAATTCTTTGGAACAATCTACCTGACAACATTCGCCTGCTATCTGATATAAAGGAATTTAGAAAAAAATTAAAAACTCACTTATTCATATTACACTACAATACACCCTCAGAACAGAATACTCAAATAGATACAGGCTAACATTTATACATTATTATTACATACTCTATTTTCAAAATAAATATCACTAATACACTATTAACCATACCACACTCTCATTCACATGATGATTATAGATTTAAACTAACAATGTATATATGTTCTAATATGTTATACCTTTAATGTTACAACATTCCTTGTAAATTATAATTATCTGTTCTATGTAAACTGACTTGGTATATTACATACCAATTAACCTACTGTTCCATGTAAACCGCACTTGATACTACGGAAAGAGCGGTATATAAATAACTGTTAAATAAATAAATAAATATGGGTGTCATCGACGCCGATGAAGCTCCAGTGGAGCATTTCCCCAGCTTTCTATGAAAGCCTTTGGGAATGCAGGCACGCATGCGCGGTTCCCTTCCCGCCTAAAGGTGCCATCTTACCTCAGTCTCTCTTTTTCCGAGAAGCCCACCGGACGTGTGTCCTGTCATCCCGGATAAAAGTTTGATTTTTTTGGCGATTCTCACTATTTTTTCTTCCCGGTTCGATGCCGGTTCCCCTCCCGCCGGGTTCGGTACACCGGTATCGAGCCCGATTCTTCTTTTTCGGTTTTTGCCCTTCGTGGCTGGCGTTCGCGCCCTTTTTTTGCTTTTTCCCTGGAAGGCCGGTCCTTTGACCTCGCGGGGACTCTTTTTTTTTCCCCGATGGCTTCCAGCGGTTTTAAAAAGTGTGATCGGTGTAAGAAGTTGATGTCTCTCACCGACACACACGACTGCTGCCTTCGGTGCCGCGGTCCTGATCACGACCCTAAGACGTGTGGACCATGTGGGAAGATGTCTTCCAAGGCACTGCGAAGTCGCCAGCAGCAGAAAGAAAGGCTTTTCTCAGACTCAGCCTCCGGCCGGGCCCGGACCTCGTCTGAGGCCTCGACATCTCGGGATTTGGATCCCAAGCACTGTCGGGGCTCCTCAGACAGGGGGTCCCCCGACAGGGAACGCAAGAGGAAGAAGCGGCTCGTGAGGGCGTCGGAGGAGGAGGTCCCTGGCTCCTCGAGGGCCAGGTCTGAGGGCCAGGTCTAAGACCCCCGACCGTCGCCCCGGGCCCGTGGAACAAGAGAAGCCTGCCAAAGTTCCTCGCGTGGAGCCGGAGTCTGCTGGACACGTAAGTCCTGTAGTCCTCGAGGACTCTCCTCCCAAAGAGCCGACGTCAGGTCCGGCGCCGTGGGGGCCCGAGTCGGTGGCTGCTGCGTCTCCCGAGCTGAGTCTCAGGATGACAACCTTGGATTGCAGACTGTCTGCCTTCATGGAGCAGCAGCGGGCACTGATGACCAGCCTGTCTGGCGCATCTGCCCCGACCAGCGGGACATTGACATTGAAGTCGACCCCAAAGACCGAGCCGATACTCGAGTCCATGATGGCTCGAGGTCAACCTCGGTCGCGGTCTCCCTCGACCTCCTGTTCGGGACTGAGGGCGTTGACGCCGGTGCCTCCGGCGTCGGGGCGGGTGCTCCAGGGCCCCGTGGGGTCGGATCCTGACTCCTCATTGGACGAGTCCGCCTGGGAGACGGAAAATGAGAAGTCCCCCGACACATTCAAGACTCGGTGCGTCCCGTCGGACTCACCGCAGTCTGAGCCCCGGAGTAGATCCCCTCCGGAGGATACCCAGTTCTTGGAGTTTGACCGGGATATGGCCACCGCGTTGGCTATCCCGGCAGACCCCGAGGAAGAGCCTCGAGTAGAAGAGCTCGAGGCCCTGCAGTACGACTCTCCTACGAAGGAGGCCTTTACTGTCCCGGTTCCTCCGATGCTGGAACAGCTCCTCTTCTGGATGTGGGAGGCACCGGCCTCAGCGCCGGTTCTAAGCAAGCGAGTCGATTCGATTTATCGGCTCCGGAAGAGCCTTGGCTTTCAGAAGGCGCAGCTACCACACCATTCCATGGTGGTGGAATCGGCCATGCATCGCCTGAAAAGTCAGAAGATGCACTCTGCGGTGCCCCCCGGCAGGGAGGCCCGGAACCTCGATGGTGTGGGTAGAAAGTGCTTTAAGGGCTCGATGCTTGCTTGCCATGTCCAGTCTTACCCAGCTGTACATGGGCATGTACTTGCGAGACCTGGCCAAGGAGTTGGCCGGGTTCTCCGCTGGTCTCTCCGGGGAGCCCTTGCAGAGATTCTAGTCCTTGTCCTCGGGGATTCGGGACTGCTCGAAGTTTATGTCCCACGCCGCCTACGATGGTTTCGAGGCTTCGGCCCGAGTTGCGGCAGCCGGCCTCGCGGCTCGACGCTAGGCATGGCTGCAGTCATCGGACCTCGAGCCATGGGTTCAGGACAAGTTGGTCGATGTCCCTTGCCAAGGTGAGAACCTTTTTGGCAAGCCCATGGCCGAGAAGGCCGCACAGCTCGAGACTGAGCACCTTACAAGGACAAGGCTGTCTAGAAAGACCTCTGCCCCTTCTCACAAGAAGAAGGCCTCGGGTAAGAAGCCCTTTTTCCCAAGGAAGGGCACTGCCTACAAACAGTACCCTCAGTATCAGGCTGCCCAAGCTGCACCCCAGGGTCAGCAAGCCAAGGGGCAGGGTAATGGGCCCCGTAGGCAGAGGACCCCCAAGCCTCCGGCCCCTGCTCCCACTCAGCAGGGTGGGGTTTTTGACTCCTTGAGCGTAGCCTCTCAGTCCCTGCTCTCCCAACCCTGCACAGAAGGTCGCCTCGCCCTCTTTGCCCACCAGTGGCCCCACATCACTGGGGACAGTTGGGTGTTGAACATAGTCCACAGGGGCTATGCACTACGTTTCCACCAACTGCCTCTGCCATACTTTCCAGGGGAGCCTCCAAGGACTCCCCTGCACACAGATCTTCTCCTTCAAGAGCTTCAAGGTCTGTTGGTAGACAGGGCGGTGTAGCCTGTGCCTCCCCACTTGCAAGGTCACGGGTTCTACTCCAGGTATTTCCTGGTGCCCAAAAGGACCGGTGGCCTTCGACCTATTCTGGACCTCAGGAACCTCAACAAATTCCTAGAGAAAGAAAAGTTCAAGATGCTTACTCTTGGAACACTTCTGCCCTACCTCCAGCAGGGAGATTGGCTATGCTCCTTAGATCTAAAGGATGCGTACACTCACATCCTCATTCATCCAGACCACAGAAAGTACCTCAGGTTCATTGTGGGAGGAAACCATTATCAGTACAGAGTACTGCCTTTTGGCCTGACCTCCGCTCCCAGGGTCTTTACCAAATGCCTGGCAGTGGTGGCGGCCTACCTGAGAAATCAGGGTATCTTTGTCTTCCCCTATCTCGACGACTGGCTCATCAGGGGTCAGACCTGCCAGGAGGCCAGACAAGCCACCCTCAGAACTATTGCTCTTCTTCAAAGCCTGGGGTTTGTCATAAACTTCACAAAGTCCACTTTGCTCCCATCCCAGAACTTGGAGTTCATAGGGGCAAGGTTGGACTCTCAGCTGGCAAAGGCATTCTTGCCAGAGGACAGAGCCCAAAGACTGATAAACTTGGCAAGCCAGTTTCTCAGCAGGTCACTGGTCTCCGCCAGACTCTGCCTGAGGCTTCTAGGCCACATGGCTTCGACAGTACATGTGACCCCCAATGCCAGCCTCCATATGAGGCCTGCACAGTGGTGCCTTCGGACTCAGTGGTCACGAGCCACAGGCAGCCTCAGAGACAGAATAAGGGTATCCAGACCATTTCTGGACTCCCTCAGCTGGTGGCTACACCCACCCAATCTACTAAAAGGGATGCCCTTTCAGATTCCTGGGTACACAGTGGTACTGACCACAGATGCCTCCCTGCAGGGCTGGGGAGGTCATTGTCTAGGCAAGTGCACCCAGGGCCTGTGGTCTCCTTGGGAGGCTGCACAGCAGATCAATCTCCTGGAACTCAGGGCTATTCGCTTAACTCTCAAACCTTTCTCTCCTACCCTGGCTCATCAATCTGTCCTGGTTCAGACAGACAACCAGGTAGCCATGTTTTATGTGAACAAACAGGGCGGGACTGGGTCCAGGCTCCTTTGTCGGGAGGCTCAGGACCTTTGTTCATTTGTCCTCAAGCACAACATGCTCCTCAGGGCTGTGTACCTTCCAGGCCAGGAGAACTACCTGGTCGACCGGTTGAGCAGAATTTTGCAGCCCCACAAGTGGCAGCTGCATCCCTTGGTAGTTCAGAAGATCTTCCTGAAATGGGGTCTCCCTTGGATAGATCTGTTTGCCAGTCCACTGAACAAGCAACTGCCAAAGTTCTGCTCCAGGCAACCTCATCCTCTGCGGGTAGCAGCAGATGCTTTTCTGATTCCCTGGTCTCGGGGCCTCCTGTATGCGTTTCCTCCCACGCCCTTGGTGGCCCGAACTCTCTTCAAGATCCTTCAGGACAAGGCCTCGGTCCTGTTGGTGGCTCCCAGGTGGCCGAGACAGCCTTGGTTTCCACTTCTATTTCAGCTGGCGGTGGATCCCCCACTGACTCTGGGGTTGCAACCCGACCTTCTCTCTCAGGATCAGGGTTCCCTTCTGCACCCCAATCTCAAAGCTCTCAATTTGATGGCCTGGAGACTGCAAGGGTAGTTTTTGCTCCCTGGGGCCTACCTCAGGAAGTTGAGGAGGTTGTTCTAGCCTCTAGGAAACAGTCCACTAAGAAAACCTATGCTCTCAAATGGAAACGGTTTTCTGTGTGGTGTCAGCTACGTACAGAGGATCCTTTTCTCCTGTACTATACCAGTGGTGCTTCAGTACTTACTGCACTTGTCAAATCAGGGACTTAAGTCCAATTCTGTTCGGGTCCACCTCTCAGCTCTAGCAGCTCACCACTCACTGGTGGAAGGACATTCTCTGTCGGTTCCCTCTTTGGTGTCCTGCTTTCTCAGAGGCTTGCTTTTGCTCAAGCCTCCAATCCGTCGTCCTGCTCCTGAGTGGGAGTTGAATGTGGTCTTGCAGCAGCTGACTCGCCCACCCTTTGAGCCGATGGCTACTTGCCCTCTACGCTTCCTGTCCTGGAAGACACTCTTCCTAGTAGCCCTTACCTCGGCCAGGCGAGTGAGTGAGCTTCAGGCCCTGGTCTGTGATAGGCCTTACACTCGCTTCTATGGGAACAGGGTATTTATTTATTTATATCTCCAGGAACAAGCAGGAATGAGTCTTCACATAGGGGTACATCGGTACCGACGGAGCCTACGCAGGAACGCTCTCCAGCTTCCCAAAAAGGAAAGCTTTTGGGAGCATCCCACAGTGTCTGCGCGCTGCCTTCCCGCCTTTCCTAACCATCTCTCCTCAGTTCTTCTTTGCCGCGGAGCCAGCAGGTCGAGCCCTGTCACCGCTGAAGAAGTTCTTTATTTTATTTTATTTCTTTGGTTGCGTGTCTGCCTTCCCCGACTCCGGACCGGTACTGCCGGTCTTTTTCTCTTTCTTTCTTTAAAAAAAAAAAAAAATCTATATTTTCTTCACTTAGTGCATTTTCCCTCTTGGGCCTCAGGGCCTACAAGAACATTTTCGTCATGGAAAAACCAGCCTCCGGGTTCAAGAAATGCACTAAGTGTAGCGGTACTATTTCTGTTACAGATACCCATGAATGGTGCCTTAAATGTTTGGGTCCTGAACACTCCATTCCGGATTGTCCCTCCTGCTCTCTAATGTCTAAACGGGGTTTACAGAACCGAGCAGCTAAGCTCCATGTGCTGTTTCCCGCTGATGCAGCGTCGGTAGCATCGACATCTTCCAGGTCTTCTTCTCCTGATGGATCTCAGGTAACCAAACATAAATCTAGCAGGTCCTCGAAGGGTAGATCTCCCTCTAAGCATCGAGATGCCTCCGGGCTTGCCCTCGAGGATCCTGCACCAGCAAAACAACCCCGGCGGGAAGCTCCGGCTTCCAAAGCTCCTCCTATGGGGTTACAGGTTGACATCGATGGCACGGCCTCGACCGATCACCTATTAGAATGCTCTGGGGTACCGGCACAATCTCCCGGTACCGAATTCCAGTCATTCATGGCGTCGATGGATCAGAATGTTCTGTCCATGCAGCGGACTATTATGGCCTTCATTCAAGCTGCGACGCCGCTGGTACCGAAACAAACTCCGTTATCGGTATCGGCTCCGGTACCGGCACCAGCGCCGATACCGGTACCGACTACATCGACATCGACCAGGATACCGGCTGCTGCGGTTCCTTGTCCTAGGCTGCTTATCGGTACCGATCCGGTACCGGGGACGCCCGAAGTCGATACTGCTCGATACGCGTATCGAGCGTTGGAAGAGCACCCTGACAGGAAATACTTTGATTCCTCTGATGATTCTGATACATCAGACGAGTCTCCTGAAGTATCCATAGCCCTTCCTGAAGAGCCTTCTTCTCCAAAAAGAAGAATGTCTCCTCCAGAGGACTTGTCCTTTCAAGACTTCATAAGAGAAGTAGCTAAAGGACTTTCTATTTCAGTAACCTCTGAATCAGAGCCTAGAGCAAAAAAATGGGATATTTTAGGCTATTCTAAGGCTCCTAAAGAGGCAGTCACCTTACCAATTCATGAGATTCTTTATGAACACATGATTGATCTATGGGAGACTCCTCTCACTCTCTCTCCTTATTCTCGCAGATTGGACACTATGTATCGTGTTCCTCCCTGTCCTGGATTTCATAAAACTCAGCTTCCTCACCATTCCATTGTGGTACAGTCAGCTATGAAAAGGATAAAGAGTACAAAGAGACACTCTTCTGCTCCTCCAGGAAGAGAATGCAGGACCTTGGATGCTTTTGGTAGGAAAATATTCCAAGCCAGTATGCTTATTGCCAGAATCAACTCATATAATCTTTACATGGGTATGTTTCTAAAAGAAGTTGCAGAAAAGCTGCACACTTTCCTCCCTTTTCTTCCAGAGGATAAAAGGGAGGAATTCCTCATTTGGCTTAAGCATACCCAAGACATTTCAAAGTTTTCCAACAGGGCAGCCTTTGACTCCTTTGAAGGTGCCAGCAGAGCTTCGGGCATTGCCATAGCTGCTTGCAGAATTGCTTGGCTCCAGGCTTCTGATTTAGAACCCTGGGTTCAAGATGGCTTAGGAAATCTTCCCTGTACAGGTGAAAACCTATTTGGCAAAGAATGGCAAATAAAAGCCACTCAAATGGATGCAGAAAACTCTGCTCTGGATAGACTTTCAAAGTCAACCTCCATTCCTGCCAAGAAAAAGCCTTTTAAAAAGTCTTTCTTTAAAAAGGGCAGATTTCCTTCTACTTCTGGCCAACAATCTTTTACAGGTCGCTTTACCACTAAGCGTCAGCAACCTAAACAGGCCAGGCCTAAGCCCACAGGGGCTGCTGCAACTCAGCAGGCCCAACCTCCTCAGGGTTTTTGACTTGATGCTAGAGAACTTAGCCTTTCTGGCTCTAAAGCAGCCAGAGCCTCTCGCCATTCCAGGAAGGTTGGCTCATTTTGCTCCCAGATGGGAGCAAATAACATCAGAGCAGTGGATCCTCTCCATCATAAGAGAGGGCTACAAGCTTCATTTCTCAGACCTTCCTCCCCACACCATGGTGAGACACTTCAATTCTCCCACATCTCTTCTCGACCTTCTAGGTCAAGAGGTAGCTACCCTTCTTGCCCAAGGGGCAATAGAAGAAGTTCCTCTTCTTCATCAAGGGTCAGGGTTCTACTCCCCCTATTTTCTCATTCCAAAGAAGACAGGGGGATACAGGCCCATCTTAGATCTCAGAGAATTGAACAAATTTCTATGCAAGGAGAAGTTCAAGATGCTTTCTCTGGGCACTCTCCTTCCATACCTTCAAAGTCAGGATTGGCTTTGTTCTCTAGATCTCAAGGATGCATACACACATGTCCTCATCCATCCCTCTCACAGAAGATTCCTACGGTTTCTTTTCCAAGGAAAACATTACCAATACAGAGTCCTTCCTTTCGGTCTGGCCTCTGCTCCAAGAGTGTTCACCAAATGCATGGCAATAGTTTGCTGCATTTCTACGCACTCTGGGAATATTTGTCTTCCCATACCTGGACGACTGGCTCATCCGAGCTCCATCCCAGTCAGAGGCCCAGATTTCCCTGGACCGCACAAGGCGCATTCTGCAGTATCTGGGACTTGTGGTAAACCTCCCAAAGTCTCAGCTCACCCCTACTCAGTCCCTAGAATTCATAGGGGCCTGGTTGGATACCACTACTGCAAGGGCCTACCTTCCTCAGGCCCGTTGCCAACGTCTAGTGCAGTTAGCCTCCCAGATTCAGTCAAAGAGCCACTTAACTGCCCGGGAGATGCTACAACTGCTAGGCCACATGGCTTCCACAGTACATGTGGTACCCTATGCTCGCCTACACATGAGAACAGCTCAATGGACTTTGTCCACCCAGTGGACTCAAGCTTCAGGAGCTCTCTCAGACCAAATAGCGACCACCAAACGTCTCTTTTGGTCTCTCCAATGGTGGATATCCACTCAAAATTTGTTGCTGGGGTCCCCCTTCCAACAGTTGCTGCCCCAAGCAACCCTCACAACAGATGCCTCCCAAACAGTTGGGGAGCCCATCTACAGGACCTCTCCACTCAAGGCACTTGGTCTCCACAGGAGACCTCTCTTCATATCAACCACTTGGAGCTTCGAGCAGTTTTTCTAGCTCTCAAGGTCTTTCATACCCTCCTCAGCTACAAGACAGTCCTCATTCATACGGACAATTAAGTAGCCATGTTTTACATAAACAAACAAGGAGGAACTGGCTCTCTGTTGCTTTGCAACGAAGCTTTAAGATTGTGGGCCTTCGCCAGAGAGCATCAAATCCATCTCCTGGCAGTATACCTCCCAGGAGTCCAAAACTCTTGGGCAGACAGACTCAGTCAAGTTCTGCTTCCACACGAATGGTCCCTGCACATGGATCAGGTACTCAGAATCTTCCAAGAATGGGGAACCCCGGACATAGACCTCTTTGCAAGTCCATGGAATGCCAAACTTCCCCGGTTCTGTTCCAGAATTCCGTGTCAGGGAGTTCAGGCCAAGGATGCCTTCCTCCTTCATTGGGGTCAGGGCTTCCTGTATGCATTTCCACCCATTCCCTTGATTCCCAAGACTCTGTTCAAACTCCAGAGGGATCAAGGATCTATGATCCTCATAGCTCCACGCTGGCCACGCCAAGTGTGGTACCCTCTACTTCTACATCTCTCCCAAGCCCCCTCCCTGGACTTGGGAGCTGCTCCAGACCTTCTGTCCCAGGAGGAAGGGACTCTGTGGCACCCAAACCCCAAGTCTCTACACCTCAGAGCTTGGTTACTGAAGGCCTAGACCTTCAAGACTGGAATCTTTCACAACAAGTGAAGGATATCCTCCATGCTTCCAGAAAACCTTCCACCAGGCGTTCTTATGCTTTTAAATGGAAGAAGTTTTCCATTTGGTGTGCTGAAAAGGGTCTTGACCCTCTAGCACAGGGGTCTCAAGCCCGCGGGCCGCATACGGCCCGCGAGAGAACGTTGTGCAGCCCGCGACGGCTTCTGCTGCTGCCGTTGCCGCCGTGGCAACGGCAGAATCGACGGTCAATTTTTAAAAAAAAAAAACTGGCTTCTGCTGCTCAAGCAGCAAAATCAGCTGTCCTGCGGCCCCTTCCTCTCTGCCCGGAGATCCCCGAGAGTGCTTCCATCAGCGGGTGCTTTTCAAGCCGCGAAGAGAGTATTTCCCTCTCGCGAGGCGTGAAAAGTGACTAGGGGTTAGCCGCGCGAGTGGTAAATACTCTTTCCGCGGCATAAAAACCACCTTAAGATTACGCACAACTCTGGGCTCTCGGCGCAGAGGGGAAGGGGCCGCGGGACAGCTGATTTTCTGCTGCAACAGCAGAAGCCAGGTTTTTTTTTAAATTTACCTGGGTTGATATGGGGGGGGGTGTGTAGGACTGGAAATGGGCTATTGGCAGGGGGGGGTATGACTGGAAATGGGCTATTGGCAGGGGGGGGGTATGACTGGAAATGGGATATTGGCAGGGGGGGGAGGGGTATGACTGGAAATGGGCTATTGGCAGGGGGGGGAGGGTTATGACTGGAGATGGGCTATTGGCAGGGGGGGGGTTATGACTGGAAATGGGCTATTGGCAGGTGGGGTTATGACTGGAAATGGGCTATTGGCAGGGGGGGTATGACTGGAAATGGACTATTGGCAAGGGGGGGGGTATGACTGGAAATGGGCTATTGGCAGGGAGGGGGTATGACTGGAAATGGGCTATTGGCAGGGGGGGGTTATGACTGGAGATGGGCTATTGGCAGGGGGGGGGTTATGACTGGAAATGGGCAATTGGCAGGGGGTTATGACTGGTAATGGGCTATGGTGGGGGCTAGGACTGGAAATGGGCTATAGGCGGGGGGGGGTATGACTGGTAATGGGCTATTGGCCGGGGGGGTAAGGACTGGAAATGGGCTATTGGCAGGGGGTTAGGACTGGTAATGGGCTATGGTGGGGGCTAGGACTGGAAATGGGCAGGTGGGGGTTAGGAAGGACTGGAGGTGGGCTGATGGGGGAGTTAGGACTGGTAATGAGCTATGGAGGGGCTGACTGAAATGGGGTAATGGGGGTTAGGACTGGAAGTGGGCTATTGGCAGGGGGGGGTTATGACTGGTAATGGGCTAAGGGGGGGTAAGACTGAAAATGGGGTGATGGGGGGTAAAACTGTAAGTGCGCTATGGGGAGGTTAGGACTGGTAATGGGCTATGGGGGGTCTAGGACTGGTAATGCGCTGGGGTGGGGTTGCTAGGACTGGAAATGGGCTGAGTGGAAGGGGGGCTTGAACTGCAAATGGCTGATGGGGAGGGGGGCTTGGAATGGAAATGGGCTGTGAGGGGAGGGAGCTAGGATTGGAAATGGGCTGATGGGGGGGCTAGGGTTGGAAATGGGCTGATGGTGAGGCTAGGATAGGACTGGAAATGGACTGATGGGGGGACTAGAAGGGAGCGGATGCTGGGTGGGGCTGGAACTAGAAGGGAGCTGATGTTGGGGGAGGATTAGAATGGGATGGAGCTGGGAAAGTGAAATGGAGAGGGGAAAAATATTTTGTCTGGGAGAGAAGACAAATCTACAATTGGCCAGGTATTGGGAGAGTAAGTGGGGATTGAGGATGGAGGGGTAAAATTTGAGTGGATGAAATAGGAATGAGGAAAGAGAAAAAGGAGAAAGATTAGTATGTTAAAGCAGATGTAGAGAGAGAATGGAAAAAAAACTAGGAGAGAAGAAAGGGCAAATGGACAGCAGACGATGGAGAGTTAGCAGAAGACATGAAGAAACCAGAAGAAAGTGGCTGGAACAATTGCAACTGAAAAAAATGCACAAAAGGTAGAAAAATCTCTCTTTATTTTGAATTTATTAACTGGAATATGTCAGCTCTGGGAAATGTGCATCATTAATGTTTGCGCTTTGTTTAGTACAAGAGGAAATTAATTTATAGTTTTATTTCTACAGTGTTGTTGTACATTCCAAGTTTGGCTTTTGGGGTTCCCAGTTTAATTATTGTCTTCTTGTTTCTAAATCTTTTAGTCTTTCTTTATCCATACTCATTAAAGAGGCATGTTTACTAAAAGTTAGTGTATGGTAACATTATGCAAATATTTATGCAAATGAGGCCCCTTACCTTATGCAAATGAGGCCCTGTGTCTTATGCGGCCCCCGGGTTACTTTACAAGTCCTCATTTGGCCCTCAAAGCAATTTGAGTTTGAGACCCCTGCTCTAGCACTACCTTTAAATTCTCTGTTAGACTATCTCCTGCATCTTTCCAATGCAGGCCTTAAAACAAATTCAGTAAGAGTCCATTTGAGTGCTATTGCAGCATCCCTTAAGCCCATCAATGGACAACCTATTTACTCTCATCCTCTCATTGCAAGATTCATGAGAGGCCTAACTTTAACTAAACCTCCCATTAGGCCTCCTCCGGTGGCATGGGACTTAAATTTGGTTCTTGGTCAGCTTATGAAGCCACCTTTTGAACCCTTAGCCACTACCTCCTTGAAGTTTCTTTCCTGGAAGGTTATTTTCCTCATTGCAGTCACTTCAGCTCGCCGCGTCAGTGAACTGCGGGCATTAGTGGCTAATCCACCTTATACAAGGTTCCATCATGATAAGGTAGTCCTTAGGACAAATCCACACTTTATGCCTAAAGTGGTCTCACCTTTTCATCTTAATCAAGAGGTATATTTACCTGTCTTTTTTCCAGCTCCTCATGCATCCAGTGCAGAGAAGAATCTTCATACTCTGGATTGTAAAAGAGCTCTTGCTTTTTACTTACAAAGGACACAGCAACATAGAAAGTCTTCCCAGCTTTTTGTTGCTTTTGATCCTTCTCATTTGGGACTTCCAGTCTCTAAGAGAACACTGTCCAATTGGATTGCTCAGTGTATTTCTTTCGCCTACCAGAGTAAGAACCTTTCTCTGGAGAGCCATGTCACAGCTCATAATGTGAGGGCCATGGCCACCTCTATGGCTCATCTAAATTCTGTGTCCATCGACCAGATCTGTCGAGCAGCCACCTGGGCCTCGGTTCATACCTTCACAGCCCATTACTGCTTGGACAAGGACTCCCGCCGGGATGCCTTGTTTGGTCAGGCTGTCCTCAAACACCTGTTCCATTCTTAAACAACTCCTACCCTCCTTCCCTGGATGGATGCCTGAGATCCATAGGAGGAAGTAGACCACTTCCCAGGGTCTCATATCCTTGGGGATCTCCCAGGCATCTTAGCTAGGGAGTCCCCATATGTGAAGATTCATTCCTGCTTGTTCCTGGAGATAGCACAGTTACTTACCTGTAACAGGTGATCTCTGGGAACAGCAGGAATAAGTCTTCACAACCCTCCCACCTCTCCTAGGAGTTGTATCTCTTTTTCTATCTTTCCTTTCCTCTCTCTCTCTATTGTCTCAGCTTTAAACTCGAACTGAGGAGAGATTGTTAGGAAAGGCGGGAAGGCAGCGCGCAGGCGCTGTGGGATGCTCCCAAAAGCTTTCCTTTTTGGGAAGCTGGGGAGCGTTCCCGCGCAGGCTCCGTCGGTACCGACGTACCCATATGTGAAGACTTATTCCTGCTGTTCCCAGAGATCACCTGTTACAGGTAAGTAACTGTGCTTTATTTATCAATTCTTATATACCGCACTATTTGTTATCAGTGCGGTTTACATTTAACAAAGAATACTCAGATCAGAGAAGACTGAGTTTACATTAAACAGGGAATAGAACTTGGAGAATATGGGTAACTATTTACATATTGACATCTGTCAGGATAGCTGCGGAATACATGAAACTGTATACATAAAGATATGACATAATAGATGATACTTGATCTAAAAGTACTTCCAGGGTAGTCCTTAGGACTCATCCAAAGTTCCTCCCAAAGGTTGTCTCCTCCTTCCACCTTAACCAAGAGGTGGTTCTTCCAACATTCTTCCCTAGGCCTCATGCCAGCCAGGCTGAAGCAGTTCTGCTTACCCTGGACTGTAGGAGGGCCTTATCCTTCTACCTTGACTATACGCAGGGGCATAGAAGGGCTACTCAGCTCTTCGTTTCCTTTGACCCTAATAAGTTAGGGTTGGCTGTGTCCAAGTGTACCTTGTCCATCTGGGTGGCTGACTGTATCACCTGGGCTTACAAGGCGGCTGACCTTCCTTTGCAGGGTCGGGTCACAGCCCATCGTGTCAGGGCAATGGCTGCCTCAGTGGCTCATCTCCGCTCTGTGCCCTTGGTAGACATCTGCAAGGCTGCAACTTGGTCTTCAAGCCAGACTTTTGTGGCCCATTACTGTCTGGAGAGGGAGTCCCGTAAGGACAGTGCTTTTGGCCAAGCAGTACTCCGGAATCTTTTGAGGTTTAGGCAACTCCTGCCCTCCTACCCTCTGTTGGGCTACCGGTGGAGGTTGTGTCAGTGAAAAGCCTTTCTTTGCTGCTGGGATTAGAGGGAGTCCTCTTGTTCAGCCTGGGTTCCTCGGTAGCCCAGAGCTGGGGAGTCACCCATATGTGAGGACTGACTTCCTGCTTGGTCCTGGAGAAAGAGTAGTTACTCACCTGTAACAGGTGTTCTCCAGGAGCAGCAGGAATCAGTCCTCACAACCCTCCCTCCTCCCCTGGTAGTTGCAGTTGTACATAGTTTGTTTTTACATTTTTTGTGTGCTGTTCTTAGCTAGAATCTTACTCACACACCCATCAGCGATCTCCTCAACAGCACACCAGACAATAGAACTAGGAGATCTACTTTGTTGAATAAACTTGAAGTCCCAAAAGTGTTGGTAAAATGTAAGAAATCAACAGCAAGTAGAGCCTTCTCCATTGCTGCACCTATGGCATGGAACGCCCTCCCAGCAGAAATCCGGGCCAGCTCAAATTTGGCACTATTCCGTAAAGCCCTCAAACATCACCTGTTCCTACAATATTATCCTGACAGCATTCCCGACATTTACAAGGCCCCCACCTCACCTCCCTGCCTAACCTGTCCCTCAGATCATCTTCCTGTAGATAATGGCTAACCACTATCTCTCCCACTGATCTCCTTGACCATCTAGCCAACCCTCTAGACAAAGGTCATATTTATTTATCTGTAAGAGCATTATAATTTTATAATATGTACATAGTTTCTCCCTCGTTTTTACTCCATGTTTACATTCCCTGTTCAATGTAAAAAACTTGATGTAACTTGCTTACATTCTTGTATGTTCTGTTTCAAATGTAAACCGCACTGATTATAATAGCGCGGTATATAAGAAATATAAATAAATAAATAAATAAATGTCATTTGACTGAGGTAAGATGGCACCTTTAGGCGGGAATGGAACCGCGCATGCATGCCTGCATTCCCAAAGGCTTTCATAGAAAGCTGGGGAAATGCTCCGCTGGGGCTTCATCGGCGTCGATGACACCCATATGTGAGGACTGATTCCTGCTGCTCCTGGAGAACACCTGTTACAGGTGAGTAACTACTCTCTCTGGATATTCTTGGGGGGATAAGCTGTTATTTCCAGGAACAAACAGGAATGTAGTCTTCACATATGGGTATCGTCGGTACCGACAGAGCCTGCGCGGGAACGCTCCCTAGCGTCCAATTAGAAAGCTTTTGGGAGCATCCCACAGCGCCTGCGTGCTGCCTTCCTGCCTTTCTCAACTGTCTCTCTCCAGTTCTTCGTTTTCCGTGAAGCCGGCAGGTCGCACTTTCTGTCACTGCAGAAAATATCCCTTTTATTCTTCTTTTTTGTGGTCGCGTCTGCCTTCCTTTGACGCTACACCGGTACCGCCGGTTCTTTCTTTTCCTTCAAAAAAAAAAAAATCTTTCCAGGAGTCTTCCAGCTTTTTTCTCCTCTGGTGCCACGTGCCATTTAGGGCACTAGGCCCAACTTTCTTCTACAATGGAAAAACCCGCCTCGGGTTTTAAAAAATTTTCCAAGTGTGGCGGTACCATCTCCGTCACCGACACCCATGAGTGATGCCTCAAATGTTTAGGTCCTGACCACTCTATCTCTGAGTGTGTGGCCTGTGGGATGATATCGAAGAGAGACCAGCAAAACCGGGCTGCTAAACTTAGTACCCTTTTTCCCTCCGATGCAGCATCTGTGGCATCAACATCTTCCAGGGCTTCGTCTTCCTCCCATGGATCTCAGATAACTAAACATAAATCTAGCCGGTCCTCAAAGGGCACATCTCCTTCTAAGTATCGAGATGCCTCTGGCGTTGCCCTTGAGGGACTCACACCGGCAAAATTGCCCCAGCGGGAGGCTTCAGCTTCCAAAGACTCATTGGGGCTCTAGGATGTTCTCGAGGCTCCAACCTCGGCAGAACTACTGGTGCCATGCTCTGGGGTACCGGCTGCTTCGCCCGGTACCGATACCCAGGCATTGGCGGCATCGATAAACCAGAGATTTTTGGCTATTGAACGCAGTCTGGCGGCTCTTCTCTCGGCAACGATGCCCCCGAAACCGCTTCAGACAATTCAACCGGTACCGACATCGGTACCGGGGCTGATTGCATCGACGTCGGTAGGTGGACTACCGGTACTGACACAGGCTATGCCCTCCGGTACTGACAAGTTTTGGTACCGAAGCCTGTCGATACCGACTTTGATCGGTACCGGTATCGTGCGATGCACGATTACCCGGTTAAGGAGATACTTTGAATCTGCCGACTCTGACAGCTCTGTCAATACCAGAGTACTTCTTCCTGAGGATTCTTCCTCTTCTAAACGTAGGATGTCTCCTCCAGAGGATATATCCTTCCAGGATTTTATCCAAGATGTTTTGTGGCTCGAGGTCTTTCCATCACAGTGGCTCCTGAAACAGAGCCTAGGGCGAAGGAATTGGAGATTTTACAGTATCCTAAAGCTCCCGAAGAGGAAGCTACTTTGCCTATTCATGAGATCCTGCATGATCTCATGCTAAGGATGTGGGAAACACCTCTCACCACTTCTCATTCTCGTAGGCTCGATACCATGTATCGAGTTCCTCCCTGTCCTGGATTTCAAGAAACTCAGCTGCCCCACTATTCCATGGTGGTGGAATCAGCTATGAGAAGGATCAAGAGTGCAAAAAGACATGCATCAAATCCTCCAGGACGTGAATGTAGAACTCTTGATGCCTTTGGGCGTAGAACCTTCCAGGCCTCTATGCTTTCTGCTAGGATAAGTTCCTACATTTTATATATGGGAATGTTCCTTAAGGAAGTTACAGGAGATCTAGAGCTTATGAGCCCTCTGCTTCCTGATGATAAGAGACAAGATTATCTTGCACTTATCAAACATGCTCAGGATGTTTCCAAATTCATAAATCGTGCAGCTTTTGATTGTCTTGAGTGCATAAGCAGAACTTCTGCTATTGCCATAGGCGCACGTAGGATTGCCTGGCTCCAAGCATCTGATTTAGAACGTTGGCTACAGAACAAATTGGGGAATATTCCTTGCACTGGAGAGAATCTCTTTGGCAAAAATTGGCAAGAGAAAGCTAATGAGCTAGATGCTGATAATCTCACCTTGGCTAGATTATCAAAATCTACAGCTGATCCTGCAAGGAAAAAATCCTATAAAAAAACATTCTTCACTAGAAAGAAGAAGTTCTACCCCTCCTATACCCAACAAGGGCATCGTTCAGGTCAGTCTGCCCAAAAGGGTCAGCAACCTAAACAAAGAAAAACAAAGGCTGCTAAGCCTCAACCGGCTCAGCAGACTCAGCCTCCACAGGGGCTTTGACTCCCATCTAGAGAACTTTGTCTTCCTGGCCCTAAACGGGCCAGAGCCTTCCACCATTCCAGGAAGGTTATGTTATTTTGCCCCCAGATGGGGCAGATAACAGCAGAAAGTTGGACTCTATCCATTGTAAGAGAGGGATACAAGCTTCACTTCCTCAGCATGCCCCCTCCTACAGTGGTAAGACAGTTCAATTCTCAGACCTCTCTCAACTCCCAGTTAGATCACGAGGTCATTCTGCTTCTTGTCCAAGGGGCAATAGAAGAAGTATCTGTTCATCAACAGGGTGCAGGGTTCTATTCCCCCTTTTTCCTTATTCCAAAGAAAACAGGAGGGCACAGACCCATTTTGGATCTCAGAGAATTGAGCAAATTCCTGTTCAAAGAGAAATTCAAAATGATTTCTCTAGGAACTCTACTGCCATACCTTCAGAGTCAGGACTGGCTTTGTTTTCTAGATCTCAAGAATGCGTACACCCATGTTCTCATCCATCCATCTCACCAAAGATTTCTTCGCTTTCTATTTCAGGGGAAGCACTACCAATACAGAGTTCTTCCTTTTGGCCTGGCCTCGGCACCAAGGGTGTCCACAAAATGCATGGCTGTGGTGGCAGCATTTCTCCGCACCCTAAAAATATTTGTCTTCCCTTACTTGGACGATTGGCTCATTCGAATCCCATCAGAGCCAGAGGCCAGGATTTCCCTATCTCGCACAATGCGTATCCTCCAATATTTGGGACTTGTCATAAACTTCCCAAAATCCAACCTAACTCCCACTCAGTCTCTAGAGTTCATAGGAGCCCTGCTGGATACCAGACAGACAAGGGCCTATCTTCCACAGTCCCGCTGCCTTCGCGTTGTGCAGTTAGCTTCCCAAGCAATGCTAAAGTCTCACCTCACTGCTTGGGAAATGTTACAATTGTTAGGCCACATGGCATCCACTGTGCATGTGGTCCCTTATGCTCGCCTCCATATGAGGGCAGCCCAGTGGACTCTATCCACTCGGTGGACTCAGGCGTCAGGTTGCCTGTCAGACAAAATAGCAACCTCAGATCGTCTTATTTTGTTTCTCCAATGGTGGCAGTCACCCCAGAATCTGTTGGTGGGGTCCCCTTTTCAGCAACCCCCACCCCAAGTAACTCTAACAACAGATGCCTCACTGGTGGGTTGGGGAGCCCATTTGGAAGGCCTCTCTACCCAGGGTACCTGGATTCCACAGGAGACCGATCTACACTTCAATCTCCTAGAGCTCAGAGCAATCTTTCTTGCTCTGCGAGTGTTTCACACCCAGCTCAGCTACAAAACTGTCCTAATTCAAACGGACAACCAGGTAGCCATGTTCTATGTGAACAAGCAGGGCGGAACAGGCTCTCTGTCGCTCTGCAACGAAGCTTTGTGACTTTGGGCCCTTGCCAGAGAGCATCAGATTCATCTCCTTGCAGTGTATCTTCCAGGCATTCAAAACTCTTGGGCAGACAGACTCAGTCGAGTTCTGCTTCCACACGAATGGTCTCTCCATGCAGACCAGGTGGCCAAAATTTTCCAATTTTGGGGAACCCCGGACATAGACCTCTTTGCAAGTCCGCTGAATGCCAAACTTCCCCTGTTCTGTTCCAGAACTCCGGCTCAGGGTTGTCGGGCCAGGGATGCCTTCCTCTTCCATTGGGATTGGGACTTTCTGTATGCCTTCCCACCCATTCCCCTAATTCCCAGAACTTTATTCAAGCTTCAGAGAGACAGAGGCCATATGATTCTCATAGCCCCACATTGGCCACGACAAGTATGGTACCCTCTGCTCTTACATCTCTCTCAAGCTCCATCTCTGGAATTAGGATCATCCCAGGAGGAAGGGATGCTGTGGCATCCCAATCCCCAGTCTCTATATCTCAGGGCCTGGTTGCTGAAAGCCCTAGAACTTCATGGTCTTAACCTTTCTCAGCAAGTAAAGGATGTCCTTTATGTTTCCAGGAAACCATCCACAAGATGCTCTTATGCTTTCAAGTGGAAAAGGTTTACCATATGGTGCTCGCAGAAGGGTCTTTAACCCTCTTGCAATACCTCTGGAATCATTACTGGAATATTTCCTTCATTTGTCTAATGCAGGGCTTAAGACCAATTCAGTGAGAGTTCATTTGAGTGCTATTGCAGCTTCTCTCAAACCTTTAAATGGGCAACCTATTTCTTCTCATCCTATCATAGTGAGATTTATGAGAGGCCTTCTAACTAAGCCTCCCATTAAGCCACCACCAGTGGCATGGGATTTAAATCTGGTTCTTGGCCAGCTCATGAAGCCGCCTTTTGAACCATTAGCTACTACCTCTTTGAAATTCCTTTCCTGGAAGGTTATTTTTCTTATTGCAATCACATCAGCATGTCGCATTAGTGAGTTGCAAGCATTGGTGGCTGATCCTCCTTATACAAAGTTCCATCATGATAAGGTAGTCCTTAGGACTCATCCTCACTTTATGCCAAAGGTGGTTTCACCTTTTCATTTAAACCAAGCAGTTTACCTTCCTGTTTTTTTCCCACGGCCTCATTCCTCTAATGCAGAAAGGAATCTTCATACTTTGGACTGTAAAAGAACTTTGGCCTTTTACTTACAAAAAGGACACAGCAACATAGAAAGTCTTCTCAACTCTTTGTTGCTTTTGATCCTAGTCATTTAGGGCTTCCAGTCTCCAAAAGGACACTGTCCAACTGGATTGCACAGTGTATATCTTTTGCCTATCGGAGTAAGAACCTTCCTCTTGAAGGCCATGTCACAGCGCACAATGTGAGAGCCATGGCAGCCTCTATGGCTCATCTTCACTCTGTGTCTGTCGACGACATCTGTCAAACAGCTACCTGGGCCTCGGTTCATACCTTTACAGCCCATTACTGCTTGGACAAGGACTCCTGCCGGGATCCCTTGTTTGGTCAGGCTGTTCTTCAACACCTGTTCCATACTTAATCAACTCCTACCCACCATCCCTGGTAGGATGCCAGAGATCCATGGGGGGAAGTGGAGCCTTTTCAAAAGGGCACCCAACTTCTGGGGTTTCTCCCTGGCATCTGCAGCTAGGGAGTCCCCATATGTGAAGACTACATTCCTGCTTGTTCCTGGAGATAGCATAGTTACTCACCTGTAACAGGTGATCTCCGGGAAGAGCAGGAATTTAGTCTTCACAACCCACCCACCTCCCCTAGGAGTTGTATCTCTCTATCTCTCTCTTTTTCTCTTTCCCTCTCTCTCTCTCTTTGTCTCAGCTTTAAACTCAACTGGAGAGGGACAGTTGGGAAAGGCGGGAAGGCAGCACGCAGGCGCTGTGGGATGCTCCCAAAAGCTTTCTAATTGGACGCTGGGGAGCGTTCCCGCGCAGGCTCCGTCGGTACCGACGATATCCATATGTGAAGACTAAATTCCTGCTGTTCCTGGAGATCACCTGTTACAGGTGAGTAACTATGCTTTTGTGTCCTGTGATCTGCCATTTCAGTGTAATGAAGTCTGGCCTTTGGGATAGCCCCCTGGTTTGACGTGTTTCCTGGCAACCCTTTTCTTCATTCCCCTGTTTTGTTTTGTTTTTTTGACAGTCTTGTTGCTACAAACGCTGCCAGGTTCCGTCAGGCAGCGGGTCCCGATAAGAAGCTGCTGGAACTAGGGCTGAGACGCGCCCAGGGTCCTAATGGAGGGCTCTCTGCATCCAAATACAGTTACATGGGAGGTGAGTTCTGGCGGCCCCTTGATGCCTGAGCAGTCAGCAGCTTGTGCGGAGGGGAAACGGTCTCCTCTGAGGATCAGGCTGTGAGCACTGCTGAATTAGGTCCTGTCAGCTCTTGGTAAAACTGTGCACAGAAATCCAGAGACATGTAACGCTTCATTAAAAAAAAAAAGTGCCATTGTCATTTTGTTCTTCCTAAAGGCAGCAGCAACAAGAGGTATGATTTGTCCCCATCTGTCTGGTTTCAGATTCAGACTCTGTGATCCTTGGTTGCATTTAAAGGACAGACAAGAAATCAACATAAATGTTCAAAAAAAGCTGTAGGGAATTGACAACCAACAAAATACAGTAATAGAAAGCTACCCATAGGCAAAGGTACGAGCTGCCTGGTTGTCTGAATCTTGTGCCGGAGTGTTCAGTGTGAAGTACTCACAGAAACGACAAACTCTGGCCTCGAGGCAGCAAAGTGCGCTGCATTAGTGCACATGCGTGGGCTCAGAATGTAGGTAGGGATTTAATGCAGCATAATCGCTGCACAAATGGCAGCACACGGTGAATTTAAATCTGTTTCAATGGATGGTAATGGAGGCAATTAGCTATGTATCACAGATGCAGAGAAATACAAAGAAACCCAGAAAACTGAGCTCGGTGCTGGAATTTTAACCTGATATTTGGGAAGCTATTAAGGGCTGTTAGCTCACAGGTCTGTGGTCGGTGCCCCAGGGATCGTCCTGGGACCGGTACTGTTCAATGTATTTGTGAGTGATATTGCTAAAGAACTGAATGGGAAAGTCTCTCTTTAGAGATGACACAAAAATTTGCAACAGAGTGGACTCCCCTGAGGGAGTGGATAACATGAAGAAAGATCTGCAAAAGCTGGAAGAATGGTCTAATGCTTGGCAGTTAAGATTTAATGTGAAGAAGTGCAGTGTCATGCACTTGGGAAGCAGAAATCCAAGGGAAATGTTTGCGATAGGGGGTGAGAGGTTGATGTGCACAGACCAGGTGAAGGACCTTTGAGCGATTGTTTCTGAGGATCTCAAGGTGGCAAAACTGTGTGATAAGGCAGTGGCCAAAGCCAGAAGGATGCTGGGTTGCATACAAAGAGGAATTACCAGCAGAAAGGAAGAGGTACTAATGACACTGTGCAAGTCACTGGTGAGACCTCACTTGGAATATTGCGTTCAGTTTTGGAGACCGTATCTCGCAAATGATATAAAAAGACCGGAAACGGCTCAGAGGAACGTGACCAAAATGATTTGGAACCTGCACCAGAAGACATACGAGAAAAGACATATGAGAAAAGACTTGAAGACCTAAATATGTACACTCTAGAGGAGAGGCGGGACGGGGAGATGAGATACACACCTTTAAATACTTAAGGAGTATTAATGAACAAAGCTTCTTCAAAGATGGGGAAGCTGCAAAACTAGAGGGCATAGCATGAAGCTGCAAGGGGGTAAACTGAAAGGCAATGTCAGGAAATACTTTTTCACTGAAAGGGTGGTGGATGCTTGGAATGCCCTCCCGATGGAAGTGGGGGGGGGGGGGGCAAACACTGTGACAGAATTCAAATGGTATGGGACAGATACAGTGGATCCCTTTACAGCAACAGGATAAAATCAAAATAACCTTAACTGTTTCTTATATCTCAACAAATAGGATGACCTGCACAGAACAGTGGGTACACCCCTAAACAAAGGCATGGGGAAGGGGGACCTGAACGGAGCGGGCGGTGCACCTACTCTTGCCACCTTGCTGGGCAGACTAGATGGACCATGATAGTCTTTATCTGCCTTCATTGTGCTGGTGATGAATTTGTGCCTGTTCCTTAAGCATACAGCACCTACAACCTTTTTTTTTCTGGCTTTGAAGAGCGTGGTGAGATGTGCTGGAATAGTATTGTGCAGATGTGCTGGATGTAAACATCAGTATTCTGTGCAAACTTCTCATGCGGAATAATATTGCTTTATAAGCAGCTTAACATTCCAGCTGAAGTGCCAGATTGATTATTTTTCTGCATGAGCTATAGATGCTGCTAATGCAGCGCCCTCTGCACGTGTGCCTTGCTCTCCTTGCTCAGCGCAGGCGCTTTGCTCACAGCCCATTTGCATGCTGTATGCTTAGAGCATCGGTGAGCAAAACATGTGCATTCAACATGGTAGGGAGCCCTCTGCTAGAACTCTTAGCACTGGGCTCCTGCTGTATAAACAAATTGCTCCAACTGCAAGATTGTTGTATGGGTTTGAGGGCCGGGGGCCTTGCTTCCTACCAGTTCCTTTTGGGTGGGTGGGTGCAAGCCATGGTAGGGTAGGGGGAGACGGGGGACTGGAGGCATCATTTTGAGCTAGCTCCTACTGGGTATGCATGTGCAGGTTTCGGGGGAGTGACTCGCTCCCTACATATTTTAAATGTGACTTTCTTTGCAGGCTTTGATTACTCTAGCAACGTCCTGGCTGGAAAGCTATGTGGGATTCCTGTGGCCGGGACTGTGGCACATTCTTACGTCGCATCCTTTTCCTCTCTGGAAGAGGTTCAGCCACGGGTGAGGTTTTTTGTTTGTTTCATTCTTTCTTATAGAAATGTTGTGAAAGAGGATTAGAGGTTCTGCTTTTAATAGCCATGCCCTGGGGGAGAAAAAGATGTGCTTTCATTCTCTTATATCATTCTCCCTAAATTTGTGTGTGAGATGAGGGAATGAAGAGCGGTGGAAGGCTGGCTGTGAGCACCTGTGTGAAATAATGTGGTGGTATTTTTTTTTTTTTTTAACTTTAGCAAAAGAAATGTGCACACTGGTTATGGTGATTTTGTCTACATACTTTGAAATACAACCCCACCAGCGGTCTGAAATATATTAGTGATGTTTCTTCCCCTCCCTGTGTTGAATCATGCCTCTCTGCCCTCCCAGACTCTCAGGCCTGCGAACGGAAAGGACCCCGGGGTGGATCTGATTTCCCTGACTGAAACCTGGCTGGCACGGGTGTGCTCGCTGTTGCAGGTGCCCCTGAATCAGGTGAATTGTGGGGAGCTAGCAGCCTTCATCTCCTATGGCATCGCCTTTCCCCATAACTTCCTGGTCCTGGTGGATACGTACAGCGTGATGAGGTATGGGCCATAGTCTGAGCACCAGTGGGACGAGGGAAAGGAAGTTGCACCCTGTTTCTCTCTTACTACTCCTCCCCCCCAACTTCTCAGAGTTGCTGCCTTCCTAATTGACGCATTCTTTATCGGGCAATACAATAGTTTCCACCTTTGGGGTCTCTGACGATGGTTTTTCTTATTCTCTGCTGTTTTCTCTTCATTTTTTTCTCTTTCTGATCTCTACTTTTTTTTTTCTTTTCTACTTCAGTTCTGTCTTCCTTTGACTCTTTCCTCGAGTCATAGATATTTCAACACTTTCTTTAGTTTTCTATCCCCTTTACCTGTTTTTCCTTCTTTCTCCAGGACCAAGCAGGAAGTCAGTCCTCACATATGAGTGACGTCGGCGCCGACGGAGCCCTCGCGGAGCAATTTTCCCCAGCTTTCAAAGAAAGCCTTTGGGAATTGCAGCGCGCATGCGCGGTCCTCTTCCCGCCCAAGGGTGCCATCTTGCTCAGTCTTCTTTTTTCCGCGGAGCCCTACAGACATTGTTTGTGAATCCCCGCAGAAAAGTTGATTTATTTCTCTTTTTCTCTCTCGGTTTCGACGCCGGTTCTTTTCCCGCCCGGACTCGCGACGCCGGTTGCGAGTCCGTTCTTTATTTTTCGTTTTTTTGTCCTTCGTGACAGATTTCGCGCCTTTTTACTTTTTCACTGGCAGCCCGGTCTTTCGACCTCGCAGGGGCCCTTTTTCCCCCCATGTCTGCCAGCGGGTTTAAAAAGTGTGACCTCTGTAAGAAACACACGACTTCTGCCTCCGCTGCCTCGGACCCGATCATGACCCGATGATCTGTGGTCCGTGTGGCAAAATGTCCTCAAAAGCGTTGAGGAGTCGGCAGCATCAGCGGGAACGGATCTTCTCTGACTCCGGCCGGGCTCGGACCTCGTCAGAGGCTTCGACGTCTCGGGACTCTGGTCCTGAGCATCGTCGAAGTTCCTCTGAAAGGGGGTCTCCTAACCGGGAACATCATCGGAAGAAGAAACCCGCGAGGGCGGGATCGGTGGACGCTCCTGGTTCCTCGAGGGCCAGGTCGCATAGCCCGATTCCCGTCCCGGGTCCTCGGAGGTGGAGAGACCTTCAAAACATCCTCGTCTCGAGATGGACTTGCCCGCTCACGTGAGTACTGTTGTCCTCGTAGACTCGCCTCCGAAGGAGCCGACGTCGGGCCCGACGCCGTCGGGCCCAAGTCGGGGGCTGCTGGGTCTCCTGAGCTCGGACTCAGGTTGACGGCCTTGGAGAGCAGTCTGACTGCCTTCATGGACCAGCAGCGGGCATTGATCGCTGGCCTCGCCGGTGCTTCTTCTGCCCTGACCGCCGGGACGTCGACCTCCAAGTCGACCCCGGAGACCGAGCCGATCCTCGAGTCCATGAGGGCTCGAGTCGATCCTCGGTCGCGGTCTCCTTCGGCCTCCCGTTCGGGACTGAGGTCGTCGACGCCGACTCCCTCGGCGTCGGGGCGGATGGCATCGATGCCCGCCCGACCGGAGCCGCTCGACTCCTCCTCCGAGGAGTCGGCCTGGGAATCCGAGGACGAAGAGTCACCTGGTTCCTTTCGGACTCGGTGTGTCCCATCGGACTCCCCCGAGTCCGAACCTCGGAGACGGTCCCCCCCGGAGGATACCCGGTTCTCGGACTTCGTGCGGGATATGGCCAAGGCCTTGGCCTTCCCCGCGGATCCCGAGGAGGAGCCTCGAGTCGAAGAACTCGATGCCCTCCAATATGACTCTCCCCCGAAGGAGGCCTTTATTGTACTGGTTCCTCCGATGCTGGAACGACTTCTCTTCCGCATGTGGGAGAGCCCGGTGTCGTCGCCGATATTAAGCAAGCGGGTCGATTCCATTTATCGAGTCCGCAAGAGCACCGGCTTCCAAAAGGCACAACTACCGCACCATTCCATGGTGGTGGAATCGGCCATGCATAGACTTAAGAGTCAAAAAATGCACTCCTCGGTGCCCCCCGGTAGGGAGGCCCGAAGCCTGGATGCCCTCGGTAGGAAGTGTTTCCAGGGCTCTATGCTTGCTTGTCGAGTCCAGACCTACCAGCTCTACATGGGCATGTATCTCCGGGACCTGGCTAAAGAAATAGCCGGGTTCTCTGCTGGTCTCTCCGACGAACCTTTGCAGAGGTTCCAAACCTTGTCAACTGGTATTCGAGAGTGCTCGAAGTTTATCTCTCGAGCAGCCTACGATGGTTTTGAGGCATCGGCTCGAGTAGCCGCAGCCGGCATCGGTGGACGCCGCCAGGCTTGGCTTCAGACGTCCGACCTCGAGCCATGGGTGCAGGACAAGTTGGTCGATGTCCCCTGCCAAGGTGAAAACCTCTTTGGCAAGCCCATGGATGAGAAGGCTGCACAGATAGAGACCGAGACTCTCACCAGGACTCGTCTCTCCAGAAAGACCTCTGCCCCTTCTCAAAAGAAGAAGGGCTCGGGGAAAAAGCCCTTTTACCCGAGGAAGGCGGCTGCCTATAAATACTACCCTCAGTATCAGGCCTCAGCAACTCCCCCACAGGGAAAGCAGGCCAAGGGATGGGTAATGGGTCCCGTAGGCAGCAAGCCCCCAAGCCTGCACCACCGGCCCCTGCTCAGCAGGGTGGGGGTTATTGACTTCATCAGCATAGCCTCTCCCCCTCAGCTGGTTTCTCTCAGCACAGGAGGCCGGCTGGTCCACTTTGCCCAAAGGTGGTCCAACATCACCACAGATACCTGGGTACTTCACATAGTTCAGAAGGGCTATCTTCTTCACTTTCACCAGGTACCTCCCTCCTACTTTCCAGGGGAGCCTCCGAGACTCCCTCTGCACAAGGACTTACTCCTTCAGGAGTTAGCAAGTCTCCTTCAGGAACAGGCGGTGGAACCGGTGCCCCATCACCTGAAGAGTCAAGGGTTTTACTCCAGGTACTTTCTGATACCAAAAAGAACAGGAGGCCTCAGACCCATCCTGGACTTGCGAAACCTAAACAAGTTCCTGGCAAAGGAAAAGTTCAAGATGCTTACCCTTGGAATCCTGCTGCCCTACCTCCAGCAGGGCGACTGGCTATGCTCCTTGGATCTAAAGGATGCGTATAGTCATATCCTTATTCATCCAGACCACAGACAATATCTCAGGTTTGTTGTGGGAGGAAATCATTACCAGTACAGAGTACTGCCCTTTGGCCTATCCTCCGCCCCCAGAGTGTTCACGAAATGCCTGGCAGTGGTGGCGGCCTATCTAAGACTTCAAGGCCTTTTTGTGTTTCCCTACCTGGACGACTGGCTCATCAGAGCCCAGTCTTCCCAGGAGGCCACTCAGGCCACTCATCGCACTGTGACTCTACTCCAGCACTTGGGATTTGTCATAAACTTCGCAAAGTCCACTTTGCTCCCCTCTCAAAATCTCGAATTCATCGGCGCCAGATTGGACACTCTTCAGGCGCGGGCCTTCCTCCCTCTGGACAGGGCCAAGCGGCTCATGGACCTCGCCAGCCACTTTCACAGCAATGCCCTGGTCTCGGCCAGGCAATTTCTGAGACTGCTCGGCCATATGGCTTCCACAGTCCATGTGACCCCCAATGCCCGCCTGAACATGCGCCCTGCTCAATGGTGCCTTCGCACACAATGGCATCAGGCCACTGGGAGCCTAGCGGACTCCGTACAGATATCCGACCAGCTGGTCTCTTCTCTACAATGGTGGCTTCATCTGCCAAACCTAGTACTAGGAGTGACTTTTCAGCCCCCTCCGCATTCTCAGGTCCTGACGACCGATGCTTCTCTCCTGGGTTGGGGAGCACACTGCCAAGGGACATGTACTCAAGGTCTCTGGACTCCTTGGGAGTCTGCTCAGCAGATAAACTTCCTGGAGCTCAGAGCCATCCGCCTAGCGCTCAAAGCATTCCCTCACCTGATTTCTCACCAGTCGGTGCTGGTACAGACAGACAATCAGGTTGCAATGTTCTACGTGAACAAACAAGGCGGAACAGGCTCCTTCCTTCTCTGTCAGGAGGCACAGCAACTGTGCTCTTGGGCCGTCCACCACGGCATCATCCTCCAAGCTGTATATCTCCCAGGTCAAGAAAATTACCTGGCCGACAAGCTAAGCAGGATCCTACAGCCCCACGAGTGGAGATTGGATCCGATGGTGGTTCAGCGGATCTTTCTCAAGTGGGGCCTCCCCACCATGGATCTGTTTGCCAGTCCTCTGAACCGGCAACTTCCCAGATTCTGCTCTCGACAACCGCATCCTCTCAGAGTAGCGGCAGATGCTTTTCTGATTCCATGGTCCACAGGCCTCTTATATGCCTTTCCCCCCATGCCGCTGGTGTCTCGGACACTCTTCAAGGTTCTCAGAGACAAAGCCTCGATGATCCTAGTGGCTCCCCGGTGGCCGAGACAACCTTGGTTCCCGCTTCTAATGCAGCTGGCGGTGGACACCCCTCTTCCTCTGGGGTTTCAGCCTGACCTCCTGTCACAGGATCAGGGGACTCTCCTGCACCCCAACCTCCGGTCCCTTCATCTGATGGCCTGGCTGCTGAAAGGGTAGTCCTTGCTCCCCTCTGCCTGCCTCCAGATGTGGAGGAGGTCGTCTTGGCCTCCAGGCGGCCCTCCACCTGGAAGTCCTACGCTCTTAAGTGGCGTCGGTTCTCCGCCTGGTGTGCTCAACAGTCTCAAGATCCCTTCTCCTGTTCAGCATCAGTGGTCTTGCAGTACTTGCTTTCCCTCTCCAATCTTGGACTTAAGTCCAACTCGGTCAAGGTCCACCTCAGTGCTCTTTCTGCGCATCACATGCCGGTGGATGGCAGACCTCTTTCTAGCCACCCTCTGGTGGCTCGTTTTCTCAGAGGCCTCCTTCTCCTTAAACCACCTTTGCGCCCACCAGCCCCGGACTGGGATCTCAATGTGGTTTTACAGCGGATTACCTGTCTGCCTTTCGAACCTATGGCTACCTGTCCTCTTCGTTTTCTTTCTTGGAAAACATTGTTCTTGGTGGCCCTCACTTCTGCTAGACGCGTTAGTGAGCTGCAGGCCCTGGTGTCTGATCCTCCGTACACTAGGTTCTACAAGAACCGGGTAGTCCTACGGACTCACCCTAAGTTTCTTCCCAAAGTGGTTTCCCCTTTTCACATCAACCAGGTGGTGCTTCCGACCTACTTTCCCAGGCCACACTCCAGCCGAGCTGAAATGGTCCTGCATACCTTGGACTGTAGAAGGGCGTTAACCTTCTACCTTGACCGTACGCGGGAGCACAGAAGGGCTGTTCAGCTCTTCTTCTCTTATGACCCCAATAAGTTGGGACTCCCTGTCTCCAAGCGTACTCTGTCCATCTGGATTGCTGACTGTATCGCTTGGGCTTACGAGGCAGCCAGCCTCTCGTTGGAAAGTCGAGTGCCGGGCCGCTACTTGGTCTTCAAGCCAGACTTTTGCGGCCCATTACTGCCTGGAGAGGGAGTCCCGCAGGGACAATGCTTTCGAACAGGCAGTCCTCCATAACCTCTTCGAGGTATAGGCAACTCCTACCCTCCATCCTGGATGTTGGGCTACCGGTTGGAGACGTATTCAGAGAAGATTCCTTCCTTCTGGGCTGCTGAGCTTGAGGGAGTTCCTTTTTGTGCTTAGGGTCTCCGGTAGCCTTAAGCTTGGGAGTCCCATATGTGAGGACTGACTTCCTGCTTGGTCCTGGAGAAAGCGTAGTTACTCACCTGTAACAGGTGTTCTCCAGGAGCAGCAGGAATCAGTCCTCACAACCCTCCCTCCTCCCCTTGGAGTTGCAGTTCTATGCTTTCGTTTTTTTGCTACTTTTTTGCTGTCTTTTAGCTATGTCATCTGACTGAGCAAGATGGCACCCTTGGGCGGGAAGAGGACCGCGCATGCGCGCTGCAATTCCCAAAGGCTTTCTTTGAAAGCTGGGGAAAATTGCTCCGCGAGGGCTCCGTCGGCGCCGACGTCACCCATATGTGAGGACTGATTCCTGCTGCTCCTGGAGAACACCTGTTACAGGTGAGTAACTACGCTTTCTCTCCTATTCCCGTTTCTCCCCCCATCTTTTTCCTTCTTTTCCTCCTTTTCCTCATACTCTGCCTCTTACATTATCTCCTGGGTGTCCTCCCCTATGCCATTTTCTCACCCTCCAGTGTGCCCAGTCTTCTCCCTGAACATGGATCCTTTCTCCTCGTGCCCGCCCTCCCCCCCCCCCACCACTTGCCTCTCTGCTGTTCCCTTCTGCTCCCTATCATATCCTCCCTTCCCCTTGATCTCCACTTTTTCCCCCTCTCCCTTCTGTTCCCCATGCTTTCACGTCCCTGTCTCTCTCTCGTCTGCCTCTTCATTCTCCTCTCTTGCTCCTCCCTTGATTCACTGCAGAAGGGTGTCCAGAGTGTGGCGCTGCTGATTTCCTGAATGAGCCAGTCGGCAGCAGGAGGTGGGGGGGGGGAAAGGGGCAACAGGGTGAGATGTTTCTGTATCTGCATTTGTCCCAGTGCCCGCATGGTTCTAATTCTTCAAAAATACACAGCCGGTACTGGAAAAGGGGGGAGGGGGGGTCATTTGCGCCTTCCTTTACGACAATACCTATGCCACAGGGCCCAGAGATACTGACTTCTCTCCTAGAGTCTGGTTTCTGAATGGGAAGAGTTGCCAAATAGGACTTGTGTGTGTGTATATATATGGAACAATCTACTGGAGAATATAAGATCAATAATGGACATTTGCGACTTTAGAAAAGCAAGAAAAATGCTGTTCTTTAAGGAATATTCCTTATCGTTCCTCCAGTTCAGTCCTCTACCTCTGGGTTGTCAATCTCCTCCTGCAGCTTGGAGACTGGTATGTCAGAATGATGACATCACTGGATATAGCCTGCTGCACTCCTACTTCCATCCCAGTGTTACCAGTCTCCATGCAGCAGGAGGACTTGACGAGCCTTGTAGAAGGGCTCTCTGGAGGAATTGATAAGGAGCCTTTTGTATAGTGTGGTAGCTAAGGGTAGAATTTGGCTGTTATTTGGCAGTGCTGCTTTAAAAAAAATAAAAAAATAAAATAAATAAAAGACAGAACAGCTTAGCACAGTGCCTCCCAGCTTTCTTGCTCCCTACCTGTGCCTGTGGGGGCATTTCGGGGGTTCTGGCTCAGGACTTTTGAGGTTTCCCCCCTGCGGAGCCCAGAGGTCTCTCCCCCCAGACTCTTCGGGGAGAGCCCATCTTACAGAAGGCAGCATTTTCCGGACAGCCGGCCTGCCTTTACCGCGGCTTAGCTGCCTGCACTGAATCTCAGCGGCGCAGCTTCGGGCCGGTTCTGGAGGCATAAAGCAGCTTCATTTTCGCAGGGCAGCTGCAGACCTGGCCGGTAAGTCATCCACCGGCGTCAGGCTGCTTTTCTGCGGGGGACACCACCTCTGGCGGTACGGGGGCACTCGCGGTGCTTTTGGCGCCTTTTTTCCTGCTTGGCGATTTCTCGGCGGCCATTTTCAGTGCCGTGGAGCAGCCGCGTGGTAGCGGGGAGACTGCCGTTTCAGTGCAGGGCGAATCGGGGGTCCTATTTCTTTTGTTGTACTTGTTTTAATTGTTTTCTTTGTTTTGTTTTGGGGCTTCCCTTGTTAGATGGGTAGTTCTTCTTTTCAGCCATCCCACAAGGGAGGGGGGGTGGGCTGAAGGGGAACTCTTTCCCGAGGGAGCAGTGCGTTAAAAAAAAAAAAAAAAAATCAGAAGCAGTATAAAGCAGAAGACTAACTCTCTCTTCGGGTTTGCCAGGCTGCTGGTTTAAAAAAAACCCAATAATAATTATACCAGACTGCTAGAATAGGTGAAAGTGTTTACGGTAAGCCCCTGGGGGTCTGGCTGGGTTGATATATGGCTGCCAGACCTCAGTGTATTGTGTGTGGCACTAGGAGGGGCACAGTGGCTGATACCGGGGTTTGCCGGGGCTGTGCGACCCTCTCATCCGCGGTGGAGCAGCAGATGGAATTGCAAGAGTCCCCGGAGGCGCAGGGAGCGCCCGCGGGGGTGCGGGCTGCGTCCCCCGGCCTTCGGCGCAGGCAGCGGCATTGGAGGAGCTGGTGGGGCCCTCCGGCGTCTCTCTGCCGGCCCCGGCGCCGGCTCTCGGTGAGTTTAGTCCTGAGTTTGTGCTACTGATGCATCAGGCTTTCTGCCTAAGGCGACAGGGTAAAGGAGCGGGCTCCGGGTCGCTGGCATCTCCAGCTCCGCAGCTGGGGGCGGCAGAGGAGTTGGACGAGGGGCCGCCAGCGCCTAAGCGAGCAAGGGCTAGGGACCCTCCGTTGACGGAGGGTGACTGGCCTGAGGCCTCAGCTCCGGAATGGGATCCGGAAGAGGGTACCCAGGACCTCGAAGAAGGGGAGATCCCTGAACCCGAGGATCAAGCTAAGATAGTTAGGGTCTTCCGCAGAGAGGAGTTGGCGGCCTTGATCTCGGAGACCTTGCAGATGTTGAATCTTGCTATGCAGGCAGCGGTGGAAGATGAGGTTGAAGATCCCGTCATCCAGGCAGTTCGACAGACTCAGGTGGTGTTTCCGGTGCACAAGGTAGTTGACAAGATGATTCAAGATGAGTGGGATAAGCCGGAAGCAGGTCTGAGGGACTTACGGACACTGAATAGATTGTATCCTTTGGCCGATAAGGATAAGGAAAGGTTCCGGGCACCGCGGGTGGACACGGTGGTATCGGCGGTTACGAAAAAGACCACCATTCTGGTAGAAGGAAGTGCGGCCTTGAAGGATACCCAGGACCGTAAGGTTGACGGTCTGCTCAAGCAGGCTTTTGAAGCGGATTCTATGTCGCTGCAGGCCTCCATCTGTGGAGCGTGGGTGGCCAGAGCGTCTCTGCGATGGGCCCAGCGACTGCGTCAGTCCCCACATTTGGATCTCGAGGAGCTAAAGGAGCTGGATCGGCTGGAGTCCGGGGCAGCCTACTTGGCGCTTGTGCATTACGACTTGATCAGGGCGCTGGCTAATAGCACAGCGTCTGTGGTGGCCGCCCGGAGATTATTGTGGTTACGGAATTGGGCGGCGGACGGACCTTCGAAATCCCGTCTTAGCAAGCTTCCCTTTAAGGGGGGTTTGCTGTTTGGAGAAGATTTGGATAAGTTAGTGAAGGACCTGGGGGAGTCCAAGACTTCCGGAGGATAAGCCGAAGCAGGGCAAGTCAGGCCAAGGCTTTCGGGGTCAGTTCCGAGATTTCCGGAGATTTCGTTCGCCGCGGTTCGGTAGTTTCCAGAGGGGCCGGTATCCGTCTCGAGCCCAGGGATTTTGCGGGTTTCGGGGGGCGAATATAGGTTTCTCCTCCAACCCGGCTACCGCATCACGTAAGTCACAATGAAGCGAGGCGGGTCCCGGCGGAAGGGCCTCCCATAGGCAGGCGGCTTTGGGAGTTTCTTTCCGCTTGGACCCACATCACCTCCGACCAGTGGGTGCTAGAAATAATTCAGCACGGCTATGCGCTGGAGTTTTCAAGACCCGTGCGGGATTCCTTTGTCATGTCCCCTTGCAGGGGCCCCAAGAAGACAACAGCGGTTCGCGGAACCTTGGAACGACTCCTTCAGTTGGGAGCCGTGGTAGAGGTCCCCAAAACCGATTACGGCATGGGTCGGTACTCGATTTATTTCGTAGTGCCGAAGAAGGGCAGCACGTTTCGGCCCATCCTAGACCTGAAGGCCGTGAACCATTGTTTAAGGGTGCCGCATTTCCGGATGGAGACCCTGCGGTCGGTCATAGTGGCAGTGCATCGCGGGGAATTTTTGACGTCTCTGGATCTTACGGAAGCGTATTTGCACGTCCCCATCCAGTTGGCTCATCAGAAATTTCTGCGGTTCGCTCTCCCTTGGGGTCATTATCAGTTCCAGGCTTTGCCTTTCGGGTTGGCCACAGCGCCGCGCACCTTCACCAAGATCATGGTGGTGGTGGCGGCGGCGGCATTGCGCAAAGAAGGCATTCTCGTCCACCCTTATCTCGATGATTGGTTGATCCGTGCCAAGTCCGAGGAGGAGAGTTTCCGGGTGACAGATAAGGTGGTGAAATTTTTGCAGGATCTTGGGTGGTCAACACGGCCAGATGTCAGTTGAAGCCCACCCAGGTCCTCGATTACCTCGGAGTCCGGTTCGACACCAAAAGGGGGCAAGTGTTTCTGCCGCACAAGCGGGCCGAGGGCTTGAGGTCCCTGGTCAGACAGTTTCTGTCGGTGTCAGCACCGTCGGCGTGGGATTATTTCCGAGTGCTGGGCACCATAGCGGTGACGCTGGAGGCGGTGCCATGGGCCAAGGTCCATATGCGGCCTCTCCAAAGAGCACTACTCTGCTGCTGGTCGCATCAGGCCGATTCCTTGAACAAGCGGCTTCCTTGCCCGCTCAACATCAGGTGCTCTCTTCGTTGGTGGTTACTCAGGTCGTCGCTGGCAGCCGGCATGCCGCTGGAACAGCTGGAGTGGCTTCCGTTGTTGACGGATACCAGTCTATCAGGCTGGGGAGCCCACTGCGGGAGCCATTTTGCGCAGGGGCTTTGGTCTCCGCTGGAGGCCTCATGGTCGATAAACCGTCTGGAACTTCGAGCGGTGTTCCGGGCTCTTCAGGCGTTCGAAGAGGTGCTTCGTGGGCGACCCGTAAGGGTGCTCTCTGACAACTCGGCGACGGTGGCGTACATCAACCGCCAGGGGGGCACGGGAAGTGCCGCCATGGAGGAAGAAGCGGACGAGTTGTTTGCCTGGGTAGAGCTTCGGTTGTCCGCGATCTCGGCAGCGCACATTGCAGGGAAGGACAATGTCACAGCAGACTTCCTCAGCAGAGTTCAGGTGGATGCGGGGGAGTGGGAGCTGCATCCCGACGTTTTCACAGATAGTAGATCGTTGGGGAACTCCGGTGATGGACCTCATGGCGACCTTCCGGTCGGCAAAGGTCGCCCGGTTCTTCAGCAGAAGGCGCTAAAGAATGTCGGAGGGCATAGACGCGCTGTTATGACAGTGGCCGTCCGGTCTTCTATATGTCTTTCCACCATGGGCGTTGATAGGCAGGGTAGTTCAAAGGATCGGAGCGCGCGCGGGGAAAGTCCTGTTGGTGGCGCCCGACTGGCCGAGGCGCCCTTGGTACGCGGATCTAGTGCGCCTCTTGGACGGCGTGCCCTGGCGGCTTCCGGTGCGGGCGGATCTGTTGCGGCAGGGTCCGCTGTTCATGCTTCAGGTGGATCGGTTCTCGCTTACGATATGGCCATTGAGAGGGCTAAGCTGAGAAAGAAAGGCTATTCGTCGGCGGTCGTGGCGACCTTGCTTAGAGCACGAAAGCAGTCGACATCTTTGGCGTATGTGCGGGTCTGGCGTATTTTTGAGGATTGGTGTTCTAGACGTCAGGTTCGGGCGACCACTGTGTCCGTTCCGGTGGTCTTGAGTTTCTGCAGGATGGGTTTGATAAAGGTCTTGCAGCCAGTTCCTTGCGCGTCCATTTGGCAGCCCTTTCCTGTTATCGTGGCAAGATCAATGGAGTGCCCTTAGGGGCTCACCCTGATGTGGGTCGCTTCCTGAAGGCGGTTGCTAGATTACAGCCAGCGCGTAGGGTGTGCATTCCGCCGTGGGATCTCAATCTCGTCCTCGCGGCGTTGGTCAAGTTGCCCTTTGAGCCTTTGCGTCGTGCATCAGTGAAGGATTTGACGTTAAAGACGGTGTTTCTGGTGGCGATTTGTTCGGCTAGAAGGATTTCGGAGTTGCAAGCGTTATCGTGCCGGGAACCATTCTTATCTTTTTCTAGGGAGAAAGTGGTTCTACGTCCGGTTCCGTCCTTTTTGCCTTTTCATTTGAATCAGTCGGTGTGTTTTCCCGTTTTTGGGTCTCTGGAGGGCGGCGGTTCGGATCGCAGCCTTCGTCGTCTTGATGTGAAGAGAGCATTGCGTCAGTATTTGAGGGTAACCGAGTCCTTCCGTAAGTCGGATCGGTTGTTTGTTTTGTTCGGTGGAGTGCGCAAAGGAGAGGCAGCGGCTAAGGCTTCCATCGCTCGGTGGGTTAAGGAAGCGATTGCCTCCGCTTATTTGCTTCAAGGTCGGATTGTGCCCGTCGGATTGCGGGCGCATTCTACCAGAGCGCAGGCGTGTTCCTGGGCGGAGCACAGCTTGGTTCCGCTGGGAGACATTTGCAGGGCGGTGACTTGGTCGTCGCTACACACTTTCAGCAAGCATTACAGGCTGGACGTAGCAGCGGTTTCGGATGCTTGTTTTGGGTCGGCGGTTTTGTCCGCTGGCTGGAAGGGTCCCTCCCAATGATTATTGCTCTGGTACATCCCAGAGGTAGAGGACTGAACTGGAGAAACGATAAGGAAATCATAATTACACTTACCTGGTAATTGTAGTTCCTTGAGTGACGACAGTTCAGTCCTCCTTCCCGCCCAGATGTTTCTAGGAGGTTCCAGGTTTGCTGACGGGCAGAAGAGTGTTACAGGTGAGTCCAGATTCCTTAAATTTGCTGTGGTGTTCACTTTCTCTCTGGCAGCGCAGGGTGTAAGAAAACCTTGCCGGAGGGGGTGGATGGTTAGGAGATCAGTATTCGTTGCGTTACAATGTTTATGGTTGGCTACTTATTTGTTGCTTTGTTAATAGTTCACACTGGGATGGAAGTAGGAGTGCAGCAGGCTATATCCAGTGATGTCGTCATTCTGACATACCAGTCTCCAAGCTGCAGGAGGAGATTGACAACCCAGAGGTAGAGGACTGAACTGTCGTCACTCAAGGAACTACAATTACCAGGTAAGTGTAATTATGATTTACGAACTGAAAAATTAAACAAACTCTTCCTACCTCAGCATATAAACATAAAGCTACTCCCTCACTACAAAGGTACGCTACAAATGAACTTGAGATACTCAGATGGATCCAGTTTTTCAGGATTTCTGCTGTATGAACAATATATTTCCAGATGAAGTTGGTTGTGCTTCCCTACCAACAGATTAGTGGAGACAGAAAGCCAATGAAATGTCCAAGTTTCAGGGTCATCGCTCCTGTGCTTCTATCAGCCTGAGCCACTAGAGGGCACCTCTGTATTCTGTTTCCAACAGATGGTTGGATTTTCTCAACTCCTGAAGAAAATCTGAACAATTGAGAGGAAAAAGATTGATTCTGCTCGTGAGGGTGACTCTCTCTCACTTGAGCGTGAAGTGTGAGACTCCACTAGATTAAGGTCTTTTCGGTAGCCAAAGGAGGAGGGAAAATTGATTCAGCTCTACACTCTTATCATAAAGGCCTGTTGATCAGCCAGAAAATTGGAAGAATTTGGAAGAGATCAGCAGCCTCACACAACCTCACGTCCCTTCCCTGCTCCTCCCCAAAGGCTGAAGGCACCTCAGAGGTATGTGGCTGTAAACCTGTTAAGAAAACATAAGAGAGAAAGAAACAGCATTGGGGGGGAGTATCACTGAGCCTGGCACACTTTGCCTGCCTGAGGCTCTTAGGAGATGAGTACTGAGTCTTGACTGTCATTGTCTGTTTGGGGATCCTGCACTCATCCATTTTGGGGCATAAGTTGGGGTGGACTGCAGATGACTGTGCTCCCCTCCATTTTCCAGCGCGTGCTGTTAATGTTTTCTGCTTTGCTCCCAAGCAACTTAAATGTGCATTCCTGTCATATACGTGTGCTCATGTATGCACTCCTTTAGTGCATGCACGCTTTTGTGCCTACATGACCTTAGCATGTGTAAATGTTTGCCCTGCCTTAACTCTTTCTATCTTCGTCCAGGAAGCGTTGTTTGACCTGTGGCAAGCAAAGAGCCTCCTCACCGGATTCATCCTGCATGGCAACCTCTGACTTTTCACTGGTAGGCCCATCTCCCTCCTCCTAACAAAGGGATTTGGTTGGCCCAGCATTTTCCACCTCAAAGTAGGAGGTGACTGAGGGCACTGTTGGTAAGAATAATAGCCAAGCCTTGGGTTCCGGTGACTGTGCTTCTGGCCGCTCCCCTTCTTTGGAGGGCTTGGATCCAGCTTTGTCCTCTGTGTTGGATCATTCTCAGGAAGGCAAACTCCCAGGGTCTGGGTTGTTTTCCTGCCCAGGGGCAGGGTGGTATGAGTGTTCTCGGGCAACGCCATGGTAGTGGTGTGTTTCAATCGCCAAGGCACCACAGGTGTGCAGGAGTAGCTGTGGGGATAGCTCTCTGGTTTGCCTCGATGGAAATGAGCCTCCTAGCTCTATCAGCTCGGCACATTGCCCAGGTGGTTAATGTGGAAGTAGTCTTCTTCCATTGTCACTCTCTTGATCCCAGAGAGTGGGAGTTGTCAGGAGGTATTTTCTGATGTTTCTCCACCTTTGAGGTTGCCCCATGATGGAAATGATGGCTTTCGGCTCCAGTAACAAAGTGTGCTGTTTCTTCAGTCACTGCATGGAAACTAGGTCTAAGGGTGTTGTTGCCCTGCTTCAGTCCAGGCCAGGGCAATGCCTGCTGTATGTGCTTCCTCCATAGTTGCTTTTGGGGCATGTGCTTTGGCACATGGAGTGCCATTCTGACTGTATTGTTCTGGTGGTGCTGGGTTGGACAAGGAGAGCATAGTTTAGGGACCTGATGTGGTTCCTGCAGGTTCCTCTTCATCTGCCCCATTTCAGGGCCGGTTGCGTCAGGGGCCATTTGTCCTGGATGATCCAACTCCTTTCTCGCTTATGACTTGGCTGTTGAAGGTAGTCAGCTGCTATTCTCCTGCAGTAATTTCTGTTCTGCTCAAAGCCCAGAGGGGTTCTACCAGCCTGGCGTATGTGCAAGTCTGGTCCCTCTTTGAGCATGGGTGCGGCACACGCCAGCTTGTTCCTGTGGTCTGGAAAAGGTTCCCCCCCCCCCCCCCCCTTACCTCCCTGAAAGTCCAGATAGCAGCCTTGTCCTATTTCGGAGGGCCGGTGGCTGGAAAGTCTTCAGCCTTGCACCCAGATGTTTCACATTTTTCTTCAAGGGGTTTGGCGTCTGCATCCTCCCCTCTGGTCATTTGTCCCTTCCTGGGACCTCTGTCTGGTGTTTAGGGTCCTGGTGTCGAATTCCTTTTAGTCTCTGAAATCTGCTACTGTGAAAGGCTCGACTCTCAAGACTGTGTTTCTTGGTCACGATTTGTTCAGCAAGGTGGATTTCCAAGCTGCAGGCTCTGTCTTGCTGGGATCCATATTTGTCCTTTTCAGAAGAGGCTGTTTCCATTTGGCCTGTGCCTTCCTTTTGCCCAAGGTGATATCTCCCTTTAATATGAACCAGGTAGTTTGCTTGCCTTCCTTTTTCTAAGGAGCAGTGCAGAGGGAACAATAAGGATCTTCGCCGAGTGGCTGTCCAGAGAGTGCTTCTCCAGGACTTGGAGGTTATGAATTCCTTCTGTAAGTCCGATCATCTTTTTGTACTGTTTGCTGGCCCACGCAAGGATGTCGCGGCAGCCAAGTCTACCTTGGGTGCTGGATCAAGGAGACAATTGCCTCAGCGTATCTGTGATTGAACTGGACAGTTCCAGAGAGTTTGCATGCCTATTCTACTTGTGCGCAAATGTCCTCATGGGCATAGTGTAGCTCGGTAGCCCCCTCAGACATTGGAAAGTGATGCCCACCCTGTCGCTCGACACTTTGTCAAGCATTTCTGCTTGGATGTCCATGCTCAGATGAATGTGGCCCTTTGGCTCAAGGTTTACGAGCTGCTTTCATTTCTTCCCACCCAGTGGAGGCATAGCTTTAGTACGTCCCACTTGTCTAGACTGGTCTAGCAGGACGATATGGAAGGTGACATTTTACTTACCAGATAATGTCCTTTCTCCAGGACCAAGCAGGAACTCAGTCCTCACATATGGGTGACATTGACATTGATGGAGCCCCCATGCGGAGCATTTCCCCAGCTTTCTAAGAAAGCCTTTGGAAGTACACCCACGCATGCGCGGTCCCCTTCCCGCCCAAAGGTGCCATCTTGCTCAGTCTTTCTTTTTCCGTGGAGCCCAACGGATGTGAGTCCGTGTCAACCCGGAAAAGTTTGATTTTTTTTCTGCGATTTTTGCTTTTTTTTTTTGCCCTTCGTGGCACGCGTTCGCATTCTTTTTCTTTTTCCCTGGAGGGCCAGTCTTTTGACCTCGCGGGGGCCCTTTTTTCCCCGATGGCCTCCAGTGGTTTTAAAAAGTGTGATCGTTGTAAGAAGCTCATGTCTCTTACCGACACACACGACTGCTGCCTGCGTTGTCTCGGGCCGGACCATGATCCCAAGGTCTGTGTCCCGTGTGGAAAGATGTCCACTAAGGCACTCAGAAGCCGGCAGCATCAGAAGGAGAGAATTTTTTCTGACTCTGCCTCCGGTCGAGCCCGGACCTCGTCAGAGGCCTTGATGTCTCGGGAGTCTGACCCCGAGCTTCGTCGGGGTTCCTCTGAAAGGGGGTACCCCAGTCGGGAGCATAAGAGGAAGAGAAAGCTCGTGAGGGCGTCGTCGGAGGATACCCCTGGTTCCTCGAGGGCCAGGTCTCAGACCCCTGACCGCCGCCGTGGGCCTTTGGAGCTGGAGAAGCCAACTAAGGTGTCTCGTGTAGAGCCGGAGTCCATCGAGCACGTAAGTCCTGTTGTCCTCGAGGACTCTCCTCCCAGGGAGCCGACATCAAGTTGGTGGCTGCTGAGTCTCCTGAGCTTGGACTCAGGCTGACAGCCTTGGAGTGCAGACTGTCTGCCTTCATGGATCAGCAGCGGGTGCTGATGGCCAGCCTGACTGGTGCATCTGCCCCAACCACCAGGACGTCGACATCTAAGTTGACACCGGAGATCGAGCCAGTTCTCAAAGCTATGAAGGCCCCAGTCCGGCCTCGGTCACGGTCTCCCTCGACCTCCTGTTCGGGACCGAGGGCGTCGACGCCGATGGCCCCGGCGTCAGGTGTTGCCGGAGCCTGCACGGTCGGAGCCCCTCGACTCTTCCTCGGATGAGTCTGCGTGGGAGACGGAGGACGAGGAGTCCCCCGATACCTTTCGGACTCGGTGTGTCCCTTCGGACTTACCGCAGTCCGAGCCCCGGAGTAGGTCCCCACCGGAGGACACCCAGTTCTCGGAGTTTGTCAGGGACATGGCCAAGGCTTTGAATGTTCCTGCGGATCCCGAGGAGGAGCCTCGAGCCGAAGAGCTCGATGCCCTAAAGTATGACTCTCCCCCGAGGGAGGCCTTTACTGTGCCGGTTCCTCCGATGCTGGAACGGCTCCTCTTCTGAATGTGGGAGGCACTGGCCTCAGCGACGGTTTTGAGCAAGCGGATCGATTCCATGTATCAAGTCCGAAAGAGTCCTGGGTTCCAGAAGGCGCAGCTGCCGCACCATTCTATGGTTGTGGAATCGGCCATGCATCGTCTGAAGAGCCAGAAGATGCACTCCGCAGTGCCCTCTGGTAGGGAGGCCCGAAGCCTAGATGCCATCGGCAGAAAGTGCTTCCAGGGCTCGATGCTTGCTTGCCGTGTCCAGTCCTACCAGCTGTACATGGACATGTACTTGCGGGACCTGGCTAAGGAAATAGCCGGGTTCTCGGCTGGCCTCTCCGGGGAAACTTTGCAGAGGTTCAAGTCCTTGTCCTCGGGGATCCGGGAATGCTCCAAATTCATCTCATGGGCGGCCTACGATGGCTTCGAGGCTTCGACCTGAGTAGCCGCGGCCGGCATCGGTGCTCGACGCCAGGCATGGCTACAGTCATCGGACCTTGAGCCATGGGTACAGGACAAGTTGGTCGATGTCCCATGCCGGGGTGAAAACCTCTTCGGCAAGCCCATGGCCGAAAAGGCCGCTGAGCTCGAGACCGAGACTCTGAAAAGGACAAGGTTGTCCAGGAAAACTTCTGCCCCTTCTCATAAGAAGAAGGGCTTGGGGAAAAATACCTTTTACCCGAGGAAGGCATCTGCCTACAAACCTTTCCCTCATTATCAGGCCTCCCCAGCAGGGTCAGCAGGCCAAGGGGCAGGGACACGGGCCCCGTAGGCAAAAGGCCCCCAAGCCTCCAGCTCCTGCTCCTACTCAGCAGGGAGGGGGTTTTTGACTCCCACTGCATAGCCTCTCCACCTCTGCTGGCCCATCTCAGCACGGGAGGTCGATTGGCTCTGTTTGCCCACCAGTGGCCGCCCATCACAAGAGATGCTTGGGTACTGAGCATAGTCCAGAAGGGCTATCTGCTCCATTTCAATCAAGTACCCCCTCCTACTTCCCAGAGGAGCCTCCAAGGCCTACTGTGCATCGGGAACTTCTCCAGGAGCTGCAAGGTCTTCTTCAAGACAGGGCGGTGGAGCCTGTACCTCCCCACCAGCCGGGGCAGGGCTTCTACTCCAGGTACTTTCTTGTGCCAAAGAGAACTGGAGGTCTCCTGCCCATTCTGGACTTGAGAAATCTCAACAAATTCTTGGAAAAGGAGAAATTCAAGATGCTTACTCTTGGAACACTGCTGCCCTTCCTCCAGCAGGGAGATTGGCTATGCTCCTTAGATCTGAAGGATGCGTACACTCACATCCTCATTCATCCAGACCACAGAAAATACCTAAGGTTCGTGGTAGGAGGAAACCATTTTCAGTAGCGAGTACTGCCCTTTGGCCTAACCTCTGCCCCACGGGTCTTCACAAAGTGCCTGGCAGTGGTGGCGGCCTACTTGAGAAACCAGGGTATTTTTGTCTTCCCCTATCTGGACGACTGGCTCATCAAGGGTTAGACTCTCCAGGAGGCCAGGCAAGCCACCCTCCGTACTGTCTCTCTCCTTCAACAACTAGGCTTTGTCATAAACTTCGCAAAGTCCACTTTGCTCCCCTCCCAGAACCTGGAGTTCATAGGGGCACGGTTAGACTCCCTGCACGCAAAAGCTTACTTGCCAGAAGACAGAGCGGGAAGGCTGATGGACTTGGCCAGCCGGTTTCTAGACAACCCACTGGTATCCGCCAGACTTTGTCTAAGGCTCCTGGGCCACATGGCTTCGACAGTGCATGTGACCCCCAATGCCCACCTGCATATGAGGCCTGCACAGTGGAAGCAGGCTACAGGAAGCCTAAGAGACAAGTAAGGGTGTCCAAACCCTTCCTGAACTCCCTGCAGTGATGGCTGCACTCCCCCACCCTTCTACAGGGAATTCCTTTTCAGGTACCTGTTTCCACTGTGGTACTCACAACCGATGCCTCCTTGCAGGGCTGGGGTGCATATTGTCTGGACAAGTGCACACAGGGCCTGTGGTCTCCTTGGGAGGCCACACAACAAATCAATCTCCTGGAACTCAGGGTGATACGCTTATCTCTCAAGGCCTTCTCTCACACCCTGGCCCACCAATCTGTCTTGGTGCAGACAGACAACCAGGTGGCGATGTTCTGTGTGAACAAACAAGGGGGCACGGGGTCCAGGCTCCTGTGTCAGGAGGCACAGGCCCTATGCTCTTTTGCACTTCAACACAATATGCTGCTCAGGGCAGTCTATTTTCCGGGCCAGGAAAATTTCCTGGCAGACAGATTGAGCAGGGTTCTACAGCCTCACGAATGGCAACTGCACCCTTTGGTGGTTCAGAACATTTTCCTGAAGTGGGGACTTCCATCCATAGACCTCTTTGCCAGTCCCCTGAACCAGCAGTTGCCTCGGTTCTGCTCCAAGCAACCGCATCCCAAGAGATTCGCAGCGGATGCCTTCCTGATATCATGGTCCAAGGGCCTCCTGTATGTGTTTCCTCCCACGCCCCTGGTGGCCCGAACCTTGTTCAAGATTCTAAGGGACAGGGCCTCGGTCATATTGGTAGCCCCCAGAAGGCCGAGACAGCCTTGGTTCCCGCTTCTGTTACAGCTGGCGGTGGACACCCCACTCCCTCTGGGTTGCAACCCGATCTTCTTTCTCAGGATCAGGGTTCCCTTCTGCACCCCAATCTCAAAGCTCTCAATTTGATGGCCTGGAGGCTGCAAGGGTAGTGCTGGCTCCCTGGGGCCTGCCTCAGGAAGTTGAAGAGGTGGTCTTGGCCTCTAGGAAGCAATCCACCAGAAAGACCTATGCCCTGAAGTGGAAGCGGTTCTCCTTGTGGTGTGATAAATGACAGGAGAACCCTTTCTCCTGTCCTGTGCCAGTGGTGCTTCAGTACCTGCTGCACTTGTCTAATCAGGGTCTTAAGTCCAATTCTGTTCACCACTCAAGGTGGAAGGGCACTCTTTATCAGTTCACCCCTTGGTGTCCAGGTTCCTCAGAGGCTTGCTCTTGCTAAAGCCTCCTCTCCGTCCACCAGCCCCTGAATGGGAGTTGAATGTGGTCTTGCAGCAGCTTACTCGCCCTTCCTTTGAGCCGATGGCTACGTGTCCTCTCCGCTTCCTTTCTTGGAAGGCTCTTTTCCTAGTGGCACTGACCTCGGCCAGACGAGTGAGTGAACTTCAAACCCTGGTCTGTGACAGGCCATACACTCGTTTCTATAGGAACAGGGTAGTCCTTAGGACTCATCCTAAGTTCCTCCCGAAGGTAGTCTCCTCTTTTCACCTCAGTGAAGAGGTGGTTCTTCCAACATTCTTCCCTAGGCCCCATGCCAGCCGGGCTGAGGAAGTCCTGCATACCCTGGACCAGGGGTCCTCAAACTACGGCCTGCGGGCCACATGCGGCCCGCCGAGGACATTTATCCGGCCCACCGGGTGTTTTTGCCGCCGCTGCCTGTCCTCAGGCAGAGCGTGAGCGGCTGCCATACAGCAGCTCTAGGATAGCGGAGACGGACGGATTCGGGAGCGGCCTGGGTCCGGGAACCCGCTCCACGGAGTGGAGGGACAAGGAACGAACAAAAGCCGGTGTTCGCTGCTGACACCGTATGGCCTTCCCCCAGCTGGGAGCCGCTTCGCCGTGTCCATGTATGAGGGGAAAAAAACGAAAAACATGTTCCTCACTCGCGCCCTAGAGAAGATTCTGGCTGACAAGGAGGTGAAGAAGGCACATCACTCCCAACTGCGCAAAGCCCGCGAGGTGGCCTTAGGTAAGGGAGGCTCAGAATGGGGGAGGGGAAATGACAGCCCTTTATATCTATCTTCTCCTACCTGTCATTGCGGCCAAATCTAGGGCGTAAGGAGGGACGGAGCGGGCGCTCCTGGAGCATACCGCAGAATGTATGCTTTCTAAACTTCTGTACTTTATGTATTTTCATTTGTACCTGCATTTATTTATACATGCATGTTTTGCCACTCCTGATTTAGGATGATTATTACAAGCGGTGCTGGATATTTTTACCGTCTGCTTTGTTGTTAATGGGAGAAAGAAGCGCACTGTCAGAAGAGCCTAAGGCTGCCCTTTGTTATAAAGCAAAACAAAGTTGGGCTGCTTGTTTGTGGCTTGGATATCAGTGAATGCGAGTGGCGGTGTGGGGGAAGCCGGTAAATAGTGAGTGTATTTTGTTGCGAAGTTTGACCTTCTCGTTCGAGTCGTCGAAGAATGATGGCGTGGCTTAATGTTTGATTTGGAGAGGCAGCTGTAAACAAGAGGGAAAGATTATAGCGTGGCCCTGCTGGAAAGCTGATGCCCAGTGTTGGGTTAACTTGGATTGAAGAAATGGGAGACAATTTGCATCAGCATTTGCAAAACTTTCCTATTTTTCCTTGGCACTCGACGAAAGCAATGATGTTCGTGATTCTGCACAACTTCTAATTTTTATTCGTGGGACGAATGACTATTTCGAAGTCACAGAAGAGCTTGCTGCACTGCAAAGCATCAAAGGAGCAACTACAGGAGAGGATATCTATGAAAAGGTTTGCCAAACTGTGAATGGTTTGGAGCTGGACTGGGCTAAACTAGCCAGTGTGACAACTGATGGTGCTCCTAGCATGGTGGGGTCTAAGAAAGGAGTAATTGCTCGCATTAACCAAGAGATGGACAAACATAACCATTCTCATCCAATAGCCATACACTGCCTCATCCACCAACAAGCGCTGTGTAGTAAATCACTGAAGTGGGACTCTGTTATGAAAATTGTGGTATCTTGTGTTAACTTCATTAGAGCTAATGCACTAAACCACAGACAATTTCAGGAATTTCTGTCTGAGCTAAATGTTGCCTATGAAGATGTTCTGTACCACACAGAAGTCCGTTGGCTGAGTCGAGGGAGAGTTTTGAAACATTTCTAGGACTGACTGCCACAGATTACAGCTTTTCTGCTTTCAAAAAACAAAAGTACCAGAGCTCAATGATGCAGAATGGAAATTTTATTTATTTTATTTTATTTATTTAATGATATTTTTATACCGCCTTATCAAACAATCAAAGCGGTTTAACAAACAAGAAATATAAAAGCAGTGATAATATGAACATGTAGTAATGATAATTACATGTAAAGTAACATAGTGTGTTTTACAGAAAGATATAAAGCGCTATTTACATTGTGTACTATAATACAACGTGAGCTATAATACAGCTTACTAAATGATTGTTTTTCTCTTAAACATTGAATTAATTATTGCCTTTCTGACAGATGTAACAGAGCTACTCAACAGTTTCAATATGCAACTTCAAGGAAAGGGGAAGCTCATCTGTGATATGCAATCACATGTGAAAGCATTTGAAGTAAAATTAGGCCTCCTCATCAAACAAGTGAAGGAGGAAAATTTCTGCCATCTCCCCACAACTCAAAATCTGCTAGCGGAAAAAACATTGGTTGCATTCCCGAACAAAACATGTGTAGATTCACTGGAAAAGTTGCAAAAGGAGTTCCACTTTAGATTTAAAGAGCTTCATCTCCATGAACAGGACATACAGCTTTTCCGTAACCCATTTTCTATTGACATTGAAAATGTGGATACAATTTACCAAAATGGAACTGGCTGAACTGCAGAATTGTGACTCTCTGAAAGACGCATTCAAGTCAAGCAGCCTTCCTAATTTCTATGCATCTCTCCCCTCTGAGACATATCCTAATCTCAGGAACCATGCACTCAAAATGGCAACCATCTTTGGCAGCACTTATGTCTGTGAACAGACTTTTTCCAGAATGAAACATCTGAAATCTCCAACCAGATCTAGACTAACTGATGCACACTTGCATCACTTGTTACGACTAGCAGTGACAAATATGGAACCGGACATTGACCATCTCATTAGTCAAAAGCAGGCCCATAGTTCCCATTGAAATACTGGTAAGTTTGTTGATTTAACTTTACTTGTTCTTCATTTTAAATATTGTATTTGTTCCCGATTTGTTTTTTTACTTCAAAATAAGATATGTGCAGTGTGCATAGGAATTTGTTCATAGTTTTTTTTTAAACTATAGTCTGGCCCTCCAACGGTCTGAGGGACAGTGAACTGGCCCCCTGTTTAAAATGTTTGAGGACCCCTGCCCTGGACTGTAGAAGGGCCTTGTCTTTCTACATTGAGCATACTAAGGGCCATAGAAGGGCTACTCAGCTCTTCATCTCCTTTGACCAAAACAACTTGGGGTTGCCTGTCTCCAAGCGTACCTTGTCCATATGGGTGGCGGACTGTATCACCTGGGCTTACAGGGCAGCAGACCTTCCCTTGCAGGGTCGAGTCACGGCCCACCGTGTCCGGGCAATGGCTGCATCAGTAGCTCATCTCCGTTCTGTACCGTTGGCAGACATCTGTAGGGCTGCAACTTGGTCCTCAAGCCAGACTTTTGCAGCCCATTACTGCCTGGAGAGGGAGTCCCGTAGGGACAGTGCTTTTGGTCAGGCAGTACTCCGGAATCTCTGAGTTTTAGGCAACTCCAGCCCTCTTGTTGGGCTACCGGTGGGATCTCTTCTCAGTAAAATTCTTTCCCTGATGCTGAGGCTTCACAGAGGGAACTCTATTTTTCAGCCTGGGTTCCTGGTAGCCCAGAGCTAGGGAGTCACCCTTATTTGAGGACTGACTTCCTGCTTGGTCCTGGAGAAAGAGTAGTTACTCACCTGTAACAGGTGTTCTCCAGGAGCAGCAGGAATCAGTCCTCACAACCCTCCCTCCTCCCCTGGGAGTTGCAGTTGTACATAGTTCATTTTGTTTATTGTGCTGTCTTTTAGCTATGTCATCTGACTGAGTAAGATGGCACCTTTGGGCGGGAAGGGGACCGTGCATGCGTGGGTGTATTCCCAAAGGCTTTCTTAGAAAGCTGGGGAAATTCTCCGCATGGGGGCTCCATCGATGTCGATGTCACCCATATGTGAGGACTGATTCCTGCTGCTCCTGGAGAACACCTGATACAGGTGAGTAACTACTCTTTTTCCTTGAGTCCTGCTAGACCTGCCCAGGACCCATCCGTGGAACTGTTTGGTCTGTTATGTTGCAGTGGTCCGCTATGATTTATATGCTTGTCTCTGCAGGTCCATATCCTACTGACAGCCTGCTGTTCAATCTCTTCTGTACATAGTTTCTGTACTGTTGGATTCATCCTTGTTGCCTCGTTGAGGTTTGCCATGCTTTCCCATATGCTTCGGAACGAATACTGAGGTGCCCTCTAATGGCTCAGGCTGATGATAGAGGCACGGAAGTGATGTCATTGAAACCTGGGCATTTCATTGGCTATCTGTCTCCACCGGTCTGCTGGTAAGGGAACACAACACACTTGTCTGGACTGGTCTGGAAGGACTCAAGGAAAGGACATTATATAGTAGGTAAAGTGTCACCATGTTTTTGGTTCATATTCAGAGTTGTGAGAGTGGGAAAATGCCCTTCGTATATAGTTAGAAACTATTCTGGAGATGGCTGGTGGGCAGGATCCTGGGACCAGTCCCCTACTGCCCTTAGTGAGGCACACACCTGCAACAGGAAACACATGGAGGACTGAGAGCCTCTGTCAGCCATTTGCTTCCAATTGCTTTGTCTCTGTTTCACAGAAGTGGGATTCCGAATTTCTGTGCGGTAGCCCTGGCATTGCAAGAGCTTGGATACCAGGCCATGGGGATACGTCTGGACAGCGGGAACCTTGCCAGACAATCTGTAGAGATTCGGTGCATATTCAGGAGCTGTGCAGCTCAGTAAGTAAATGCTTAGATTTCATGTGGCTTGGGGTTGAAATCTGTTATTGATGGCATTCAAGAGCTGGCCTGGGATGGTTTGGGTGCAGAAAAGTGGAGAGAAAGACACTCTGAACTTCTTTGACCTCAATTATGAGTAGCAGTCTTGGGGGGGATGCCTGTGGGAAGGGAAAGATCAGTTCTCTGTGGACAAGCAGGAATGAAGTCCTCACATATGTGTGGTGTCATCAACGGAGCCCTACCTAGGATCGCTCCCCAGCTTCTATTGGAAGCTTTTGGGAGGCTCCACCATGCCTGCGTGTCTGTCTTCCTGCCTGCTGCGGCACCATCTTCTCCAGTCTTTGTTTTCCGTGGAACCCCACAGGCGTAAATTAGTTGTTCACTGGTAAAAGTTTTGCTTTTTCCCTTCAGGGGTTCCTTTTTGCTTGTATTCAGTTTTCTTGCCTGCCTTCAGTATTGTCGGGTCCGTCAATCGCTGTTCTGTTATGGTTCTGGCCTTTTTTCGGCACTTTTATCTTCTTGTTTTTTCCCCCTGTGGCCCAGCTGACTCTCTGGTTGTAATTGAGCAGTTTAATTATGCACGGGTTCAAGAAATGCACCAAATGTGCCCAGACCATCTTTTACCAACAAGCACAATTGGTGTCTCCAGTGTCTGGGTCCCTATCACCAACCCTCTTCTTGTAATTTGTGCCTACAGATGACAAGGAGAGGCCTGAAGGGTCAAGAGAAGCAGAGAGAATCCCTCTTTGGCCAGAGGTCTGATTCAGCATCTTTGGCACTGGCATCGATGGCTCCTCTTTGTCCTGCCTAAGGTGCATCAACATCAAGAGGTTCCCAAGCTCATTCTACTACTACTACTATTGAGCATTTGTATAGCGCTACACAGACACAAGTAAGAGACGGTCTCTGCTCATCAGAGCTTACAGTCTAGTCAAGACAGACAACACAGTAGCTGTAGATATGGAATACATCTAGGGGGAATGGTAAGGGAACACAAAAGAGATCAGGTGAATCAAGATCCAAAAGCAGCAGCGAAGAGAAGAGTTTCAGCTTGGATTTGAAAAGGGCCAGAGAAGATGCCTGATGTACAGACTCGGGTAATTTGTTCCAGGCATAAGGAGCAGCAAGGTGAAAGGAGCGAAGTCTGGAGTTAGCAATAGAAGAGAAGGGCACAGATAGAAGTGATTTGCCAGAAGAGCAGAGTTCCCGAGGAGGGGTGTAGGGAGAGATAAGAGAGGAAAGGTAATGAGGAGCTTTAGAGAGAATGCAGTTATAGTTCAGCAGGAAAAGTTTGAACTGGATGCGGAAACGGATAGGTAGCCAATGAAGTGATTTGAGAAGAGGGGTAATATGAGCACGACTAGGCTGGCAGAAGATTAGCCGTGCAGCAGAGTGTTGAACACATTGAAGGGGAGAGAGATGATTCAGTGGGAGACAAGCAAAGAGTAGGTTACAATAGTTAAGATGGGAGGTGGCTAAAGAGTGGATAAGTGTCTTAGTAGCAAGTTCAGAAAGGAATGGGCAGATTTTGTGTTAGAGAAAAAACCGGCAGGTTTTAGTTATCAATTGGATGTGTGGAGAAGGAGAGAGGAGTCAGATGACTCCAAGGTTGTGAGCCAAGTACACGGGGAGGAGTAGAGAGTTATCCACAGAAAAGGAGGAAGGGGGAGAGGAGGTTTTAGGGGGAAAAATAAGAAGCTCAGTTTTGGCCAAGTTCAATTTCAAGTGGCGGTGAGACATGTCAGAAAGGCAGGCAAAGATCTGGGCCTGGATTGCTGGAGAGATTTCGAGTATAGAGAGGTAGAGCTGTGAGTCATCAGCATAAAGATGGTACTGAAAGCCATAGGAAGAGACAGATCCTTGGGATACACCAACTGAGAACTGAGAGCGGGATAGTACTGGAGGAGGATCCACCAGAACAAACACTGAAAGAGCGATGGGAAAGATTTATTTATTTATTTATTTATTAACAATTCTTATATACCGCACTATTAGACATCAGCGTGGTTTACATTGAACAAAAAACATCCGACAATTTACATATGTCTGGTCAATTACATTTAACAGGAGATATAAACTTGGGAAATAGGGGAAACTATATACAAAGGTGTGTTATCTGACAAGAGATATCATGGTTAACTATATACAAAGGTGGTGCAATAGTATATGGAACTGTTTGTAAGATAAGAAGAGAACCAGGATAGTACAGAGCCCTTAAAACCAAGCGAGGACAAGGTATCAAGAAGGTTGTGCTAAACAATGTCAAAAGCAGCAGAAAGGTCAAAAAGGATTCGGAGCCGAGGGCCCGCATTGCTCTGGAGCATCAGCCATTGGCTGGTCTCCACATGGAATTGAAGACCTCAACTCCATCAGTGTCGAAGAGGGACTCCTCCGAAATACTGTGCAAAGCCCTTTGTGCATTGGCATTGGAGCCCTTCCCGACACAATGTTGAGAGTGATGGCTGTGAACTGCCTGTCAAGGTGCCCTGGAGAGAGAACTCAACCTCCTTAGTCTTGGAGCAGCACCAACAGTCTCCTGATTATGGATTCCATGTCAATACTCCTGTGGGGATGCTGGAGACATTGGTTGAAGCTGCCCAAGCCCCAAGGCCTTCGGACACGGCAGCCATGGAGGAATGCCTTCAGGGGCTTGAGGCTTGCATTGCATCGATGCTAGAGAAACAACTATCTGGCTGGTCTTTCAGTGCCCAAGGCATCATCATCGACTGTTGTACAGCCGATTCTAGAAATGCATGCCTTACCTGAGGAAGCGTCTACATCGGGGCATCCGAGAGACCCCACACCAATTCCCGTGGGGCCATCTCTCGAATGTATCAGATTCTGATGCCCCGATGAAGCCACAAAAGCATTCAGTATATCATCAATCGCATCAATGCTCCTACTCTCCTCAGAGCTGGAGAGAGTTCCGGGCTGAGTCTTGGAGGTATTTCAATTTTCTCTTGGAGTCTGACTCTGATGACTGGGTTACCAACGTGGAATCGAAGAACCTCTTGGAGGCTAGGTCCCTTGAGCTTCCCTCAGACCCCTCCCCTCTGCACGAACAGTGGTCATCCCATTTTCCCTGGAGATAGAAGATGAATCCAGGGTGGAAGAGTTGGAGATCTTACAGTACTCCTCAGCTCCTAAGGCAGTGGTGACAGTGTGCTGTATCCTACAGAGGCTGCAAATGAGGATGTGGACCTTATCTTGCAGGAGGACAGGAGGATGCTGCAACATCAGATCCTTGGCCCTCACTGCGTGGATGTTGAGAGGTTAGTCCTGCCCGAACTTAATCTGCCTGAGAGCGTAACAGATGTTCTGTTGGCATCACAGAGGGCCTCGATGAGATGGTCTTATGCTTTCAGATGGAAGAGATTTGCTTCCTGGTGTGCAGCACAGGCGCTGGATCCCTTTTCTTGTTCTATCGATAGGTTCCTTGAGTAGCTCTTATACCTTTTGGAATCGGGTCTCAAGTATAACTCTGACAGGGTCCACCTCAGCGTGATTGGGGCCTACCATTGTGGCATGAATGGAAAGTCCATATCAGCTCAACCTTTGGTGGTTCTCTTCATGCAAGGCTTGCTCCTCGAGACCTCCCTTCAAGCATCTGGCGGTGGCTTAGGACCTCGGCATGGTTCTGGCGCAGCTTATGTTGGCTCCTTTTGATGTTCTTGATCTGGAAGGTCTTGTCCTTGGTGGCAGTTACCTTGGCATGCTGTGTTAGTGAGCTCCAGGCTCTAGTGGTTCATCCGCCATACACCAGGTTCCACCATAATAGAGTGGTCCTGCACATTCATCCTCGATTCTTCCCAAAGTTGGTATCTGCTTTCCATCTTATTCAGTCAGTTGTTCTGCCAACTTTCTTTCTGAAGCCCCTCATCCGTAGAGGGAAAGCGGCGTTGCACACGCTGAACTACAGGCAAGTCTTGGCCTTCTACCCAGAGCGGATGAAGGCCCACTGAAAGTCCATCCAGCTGTTTTTCTCTTTGGATCCCAGAAAGCTAGGAACGGCCGTTTCCAAACGCACGCTTTGTTTAACTGGCAGACTGCATCTCTTTCACTTATGCCCAGATTATCCTGAGCCTTGATAGTCATGTTATGGCTCACAATGTCAGAGCCATGGCTACGTCGTTGGCCAACTTACACTCAATCTCCGTGGAAGAGGTCTGCAGTGCTGCAATGTGGTCTTTTATCCATACATTCACATCTTACTGTTTGGATGGGGATTCCTGACGTGACAGCAACTTCGTCCAGTCTACTCTGGCATTTATTTGGGGATTAGAATCCAACTCCATCCTACCAAGGCCCTACTGTTTGTCCAGGCTCCCAAAAACAAAAGTCGAAAACAAGACAAATCTCAGAGCATGAATGTTCATGAATGAAACTGTGTGGTGAAGAAGCTGAATCGGATGAGTTCCCCTTTGGGGACTACCAGTGCTGTACATAGTTGATTCTCCAGTTCTTCATTTGCCCCTATTGGACTTTTCGGCCTCCCCTGTTTTTGGTAACCTGTATCTTGGGTATCCCATATGTAAGGACTTCATTCCAGCTTGTCCATAGAGAAAAAGTAGTTACTCACCGGTAGCAGGTGTTATCCATGGACAGCAGGAATAAGTTCTCACAACCTTCCCATCTCCCCGAGAAGTTGTCTTCTGCTACAGCTTTATCATACTGGAGAAGATGGTGCAGCAGCAGGCGGGAAGACAGGCATGGTGGAGCCTCCCAAAAGCTTCCAGTAGAAGCTGGGGAACGTTCCCGCACAGGACTCAGTTGGTGACATCACCCATACATAAGGACTTATTCCTGCTGTCCACGGAGAACATCTGCTACAGGTGAGTAACTATCTTTTATAGAGCCACATAAGAACAAAGGATCCTTAAATGTGAGGACTAAAGACTAGGATAAGCCCAGAGGGTCCTTAGCTGTGAGGGAATGAGGGGTAAAGTTTCAGATAAGCACAGAGAATTCTTAGCTCGATGGGGGGGTGAAGGGTAAAGCCTCAAATAAGCACAGAGGATTCTTAGCTCGGGGGGGGGGGTAGGGAGTAGTGAGAGGTAAAGCCCTGGGATAAGGACACAGTCTCCTTAGCTGTGGGGGAGAGTGAGGGGTTATACCTGGGATGTAAATTGTCCCTTATCTGTTGCCATAGTCCATTTCTATGAGCTCTGGAGTTTGAGGTTTTTTCACTTTGCATAGTCCCAGTGAGAGACTAAGATGGTGTCTGTGCATGAGATCAACTTTGGGAGGAGATAGGAGTGAGGTTGCTCATCTTGGCTCTCTGAGAAAAGCTGGATACGGAGGAATAAGGAAAGATGTTCTATATCAATTCTTTTTGATCCTGGTGGTAAGGAGGAAGTTGTGCATGCTGACCTAACAGCAGGAACGGGAGGGGGGCAAATGGGAGTTAAGAAGAAATGAAGGTAACAGGCATAAGGTGACTGTAACAGATTTTTATGACTTATGCATCTTTTCCCATCTCTTATTTTTACATGTAATGCAAGACTGAGTATGGCAATATAATGCTTTTAAAATGAGGAACAGGAATGGGACTGGACAAGTCACTAATACGTAAAACCCCCACCCACCCCTAGTCTGTCCTGTTCAGTGTCATAGCTCTCCTCACCTGGAAGGAGTATCTTGGTCTCTGCACTGTGTATTACCTCATGTGTGACCTCATAACAAACATGGACCAAAGACTGAAGGGAGTATAAGGTTATTGGTGTCATGCTTGCATGTGGACTTTCAGTCTGAATGATGGAATAGCAACTGTAACACAAGACAGGGTTGAAGTTCTTTAGTTTTCAAGGTTATAACATACCAGGCCTGATGTACTAAATGAATTTTCACACATTATATCCATGGGGCCTGTATATGTGTTTTTTGGAGATGCTCTGGGTGATAAAGGGGAGAGTCCATGTATGTGCTTTCTAGAGGTACCCCAGAGGCCAGAGAACCATGCAAGGTCTCCAGTTAGTTCATTCCCACTCCTCCTCCCGTCTCTTTTCTACCCTCCCCCCAACATTCCTCTTTAAGCCTAAGTGTCCTTGTCAGGATAGTACTCCGTAACCACCAGCCTACTGCACTGATGTGCCAATATCAGGGTTGCTGAAGCTTTGCATTATTCCATATTCTCCTTCTTTTATTTTTTTCGGTATGCGTTTTCCATATAGTCCCCTATACATCTCTAAGGGGAGTGGACTAGCCCAGTTCCTGACCTCGGCATGGTAAAGGAGCTGTGCCCTCCAGGATGTGTACTCCGGCAGCTTGTGTTCTAGTGGATTAATTCTGACTGTGAATGCGATAAGCAGCATGTGTTCACAGTGCATCCTGCTGATGGACTCTGCCATTGGGCCGCGGTGAGGCTTGCCTGCACATGAAGCGCTGCTGTAGCCATCATTGTGCCGGCCTCTCCCCATCCCCCTCTTCTTGTCCTTCATTAGTATCTTCTGTTTATTTTTCTTTAATTATTTTATATTTTTCATGGAATAACAAAACAATTAAACTTATGGTGCAATACAATAGAACCAGTCATTTTCTGAATTACATCTGCCCCATTTTCCCTCCCTTGTCAGACCTCGCCTCCCCCCCCCAGCCAATGACCATCTTTAAAGTCCAGCAATTATTCTCCCCCCTCCAGAAAGTCTATTAATAGGCCTCAGTCATAATCAAACCGGCATTATATTAGTATGCAACTTTGCAGTGAACCGGTTCATGACACCACCCTGTGTATATGTGCAATCCACTGCTCCATAGAGAGAAGTTCCTTCCTTCCTCAGTGATACTCCAGTTCCTTAGCGTTCGTCCAGTCCAGTCCCAGAATTCTGGGTTGTGCTGCTCTTCCAGCAGCTTGGAGACTGAGCACATCATCCTTTTGATGACCTCCACCTGTATATACTGCTGGCACCTCCCACCAACTCCAGTGTGCTCAGTCTCCAAGCAGCTGGAGGTAGCAGTGAGCCAGGACTGGGCTCACTGGAGGAACAACTAAGAAAAGCTAGGTTTAGTGTGGGTTTTCTATTGCCTTTTTTCTTTTTCCTTGGTTTCTGTCAGTTTCAGGGCAGTTAACTGGGGGGGCTGGTTCTTGGGGGTCAGAATCAGTCTGGAGGCCTGATGGGGTGGGCAGAAGGCTGTTGGCAGTGCATGTGGCCGGGGTCGAAAACGTGATGGCAGACTACCTAAGTCGGGTCCAAGTGTACCAGGGTGAGTGGGAGCTTTGCCTGGAGGTCTTCTCTCAACTAGTGGACAGATGGGGCACCCCAGTCATGGACCTCATGGCGAGGTGGAGCTCAGCCAAAGTGAGTCAATTCTTCAGCTGAAGGAAAGAACGAATATCGGAGAGCCTGGATACCCTGGTTCAGGGGTGGCTCCTAGAGGATCTCCTGTACGTCTTTCCGCCCTAGACAATGATAGGGAGAGATCCAAAGAATAGAGGCCCACCCAGGGCTGGTCATCCTAATAGCTCCAAATTGGCCTTTGGCGTCCTTGGTATGCCAACCTGATGTGGCTTCTTGCAGACTGGCCCTGGCAGCTCTCGGAGCAGGAGGACCTGTTGTCGCAGGGCCTGATCCGGATGTCTCAGGTGGGTCGGTTCTCGCTTACGGCTTGACGAGGTTGCTGAAGAGAGGTTATTCGGGCTCGATGATCACAACCATGCTGAAAGCCCGGCAAGGTCCACATCCCTTTCCTACATCAGGGTGTGGTGTATCTTTGAAGAATGGTGCTTGGCAAGACGGTGCCAGCCGGCCTCTGTGTCTCTTCCGGACATTTTGATATTTTTGCAGGCTGGGTTCAAGAAAGAGAACTAGCAGCCAAACCTAAGGGTTCATCTGGCAGCCATCTCTTGCTATCACGGTAGGATGAAAGGAGGCTCTTTAGATGCGCACCCAGACATAGTTCATTTTCTGAAAGCAGTGAAGAGGCTTCGCCCTCCACAAAGAGCGGTGGTACCGCCCTGGGATCATATTCGGGTTTTGGAAGCGCTCACAAGGGAGCCTTTTGAGCCTTTGGCTCGAGCCTCTCTCAGTGTTTCTGGTGGCCATTTGCTCTGCTATGAGGATTTTGGAGTTGCAGGCTCTTTCCTGCCAGCCTCCATTTCTTCTCTTTTCCAAGAACAAGGTGGTGCTGCACCCGGTGCTGTCTTTCTTGTCCAAGGTAGTTTCGGAATTTCATGTGAACCAGTCGGTCTCCCTTCCTGCGCTGTCTGGCGGAGATGAAGGAGTCTCAGATGCACGACTGCACCACCTGGACATTCGTAAGGTCCTGAGAAGGTATCTGAGAAGGACAGAGTCATTCCGCAGATCTGACCGCTTGTTTGTGGTGTTTGGTGGGCCGTGAAAGGGGGAGGATGCAGCCAAGGCCTCTTTCTCCCGTTGGATCAAAGAAGCTATTGCATCAGCTTACGGGTTGAGAGGAAGGACAGTGCCAGGAGGCTTGCGGGCACATTTCACGAGGGTGCTGGCGGCTGCCCGGGCAGAGTCTTGCCTGGTATTGCCAGTGGAGATTTGTAAGGCAGCAACATGGTCCTCGCTGCATACCTTTTCTAAGCACTATCGGCTGAATATTCAAGCGGTGGGAGATGCCTGTTTCGGGGAGGCAGTCCTCGGGGCCGGGCTTGCGGGTCCCTCCCGTTGATGGTACTGCTCTGTTACATTCCAGAATTCCAGGACTGGACTGGAGGAACGTTAAGGAAAGTATAATTAGAGCTTACCTGCTAATTAACATTCTTGAAGGAACTCCAGTTCAGTCTCGGAGTCCTCCCTCGGGGTCCTTTTGTAGGTCGCTGTCTGGCGATCCTGGCTGGGGAGGATGGGTCAGAGGGACATGTGCAGGGCTCCCTTTCGCTCGAGAACCTGGCTGGGAGTCTGGGACGGGCTTGGTTCTGTGGCCTGCCTTTCCTTCTTCTGTTGCCTTCTTTTTACAGATGCTGTAGCTTGAAGACTTATAGGTAGGTCTCCTCAGCATACAGGGGAAACGGGGAGTTCCTCCGATGGGGAGGGGAGTTTGTAAATATAGTTATATGGTTTATATACAGTAGTCTAACTTCTTATTTGTTGCTCCTGTGAGTCTGCTTTGTAAATAGGTTACTGAAGCTGGTGGGAGGTGCCAGCAGTATATAGGTGGAGGTCATCAAAAGGATGACATGCTCAGTCTCCAAGCTGCTGGAAGTGGAGCACAACCCAGAATTCCGGGACTGGACTGGAGTTCCTTCTGGAATGCTAATTAACAGGTAAGCTCTAATTATACTTTCACTTTGAGCTGCAGTTATACAACATAAAACAGCCTTCCAGCTCTGATAAACAGCTATAGCAGGCCAAACAGTGCTAGTCTAATATCTAGTGGGATGCAAGTCTTGAAAATAATTGTAAGCGAGGAGGAAGTGACGTCACCAAAGCTGATAGCGGCCTAGGTCCCGAGCTCCGCAATCCCAAGTGAGCAAAACCCCCCAAAAACCACTTGCATGCCAGAAATAATTTAAGATAGAGCGGGGCTAAGGGTGGCTAGAAATAAGCAGATGGAGGTGAAAGAAAAACTGCGTGCATTGCAGCGGGCTCTTAAGCAAGACTGGGCCGTGTGGCAGCTCACCTTCGGGAGATGGCGTCTGAGGACTCGAACAACAAGGTGCAGGGTAGTGCAGAGCAGCAGGGTGTGCTGACCCAAGAATATACCTTCCTGCAAAGAGAATTTAGATTTGGCTTTGAGGAAATGGGAGAATTCCGCCAGATGAGAGAGGATGTCATGAGCGCCATAGCGGAGGTACACGGGGACATCAAAGAGCTGGAACAGCGCGTTGAGCAAGTTGAGACCCGCTTGGAGGATCAGGCTGAGAACTTAATGGAACTACAAGGGACGTCCGATAAGCAACGAGTACAAGTGATGGAGCTGACTTATAAACTTGACGATCTGGAGAACAGAGCCCGCCACAATAATGTTTGCCTGCGAGGGGTCCCGGAGCATTCGAGCGGCGTTGAAAACTTGGAGGTAGTGCGGGCGGTTGCACAGGCACTGCTGACACCCGAGGAATTCCAAACTAGGGGAACATCGATGGGTGCACCAGGCACTGGGGAAAACACCTGGTAACAAACCACGTGATATAATTGTGCGGTTTCTGCGCAGAACCTCTGTTGAGGAAAAGTCTGAAAAAGAAAACAATCCAATACCAAAAGACCTTAATATCATGTTACCAGGACCTTTCTACCTTTACATTGATACTCTGCTGAATGAATTTTGCAGTGGCAGGCAAGAAAGTTTCTGTGAAAGACTATACTGAAGCATGGCGGGCTCTGCGGCTAGCGGGGCTGGTGGATAACCACACAGTACCAACCCCAACTTCCTCATGACCAAAAAAGCCCAAATGGCAGAAGGTGTGAAAACCTGCCCAGTGACAGTACTAAAGGCAGCGAGGTATTCCTCGCACTTATTGTAGGAGCCATAGAGGGGACTTAAGCTAAGCTAACTCGCCTTTTTCTCATTCTTTTTTTCCTTTTCTCTCTTTCTTCTGGTTTGTCTTAAGATTGCGGATTGGCCCCCTCGGGGCCCTAGTAGTAGTAGTCACTTGATATAGTCCCTGCTATAGGGTTTGTGAATGTGTAATGGGGGCAAGTAGGCACTGAAGGCATGGGGATGAGTGGAGGGGGGAATCAGAGCTGGTTGGAAGACAAGGAATGTACATCTTCCTGATCTGCTCTAGTTGCGGGTCTTCATGAGGGGTGGGAAGGAGGGTTGGGACATGTGGGAAGGGAGGAAGTGGGAATGAGTTGGGCCCAGGGTGGAGGAAGGTTGGGATCTAGGGTTTTAATGTACAAAATGGCATTCTTGGCTGCACCATAATTGGGGGGGGGGGGGAGGTAGCCCAGGTGGTCACCCTAGAGGGTTAGTATGTATGTTGGTCATCTGACGGTCAAACGATGGTGGGTGTCTGAGTGGATGATTGAAGTCCGAAGGGGCAGTGCTGTGGGGGGGGGGGGGGGGGGGGGGGGGGGGGGGGGAGGGTGAGCATCAGTTTACCAAACTCCAAACTTGATGTATCCACTTGGGCACAAATGACCTGGCTAGAAACAGTGCCTCTACAGTCCAAAAGGACTTCCAATCTCTGGGAGAGAAACTCAAGCCCATTAACACTGTTGCATTCTCAGAGGTTCTGCCTGTTCTTGGTAAGTGGACAAAAAGACTGCATCGCATTAACAGCTTTAATACACGGCTCCAGACCTGGTGCAAACAAGAAGGATTCAGATTTATTGGCAACTGGGGAAACAGATGGACCAACAAGAGACTATACTGTGCTGATGGACTACATCTCTCTGTCTCAGGGAAAAGAATCTTAACTGAAAAATTCAGGCAGTATGTGGATATGCATTTAAACTAGGAAAAGGGGGAGACGGATGTGGAAGGTCACGACCTGCACGCCACCCCCTGCAAAAGCAGAATAGCATCAGAAAAAGCCACACTTTTAAACCACACATCAAAAACAAGTGGGAAGATGTGGACAGAACAAAATCAATGCAAAATACACACAAGCCAGGTAAATGCTGGAAAGCAATGAGCACAAATGCTCGAAGCTTAGCCAACAAAGTTCTGGACCTGGAAGCCCTAATGGTGGAAATGGATTTGGACATTGTGGCAATTACAGAAACATGGTTTAATGAATCGCATGATTGGGATATAGCCATAGCTAGCTATAATCTATTCAGAAGAGACAGAGAAAATGGAAAAGGAGGAGGAGTAGCCTTGTATGTCAAAAGCAATATTAAAGCTACTGACATGCAGGGGACATGCACGCTCTGGATTGCGTTGGAAAGAGGAGATGGCACTGTCATCCATACTGCTGTAGTCTACAGATCTCCGACTCAAATTGAAGAGATAGATAACAAATTGATTATAGATATTGCCAAGATAGCCATAAAGGGGGAAGCAATCATTCTGGGTGACTTTAATCTACCTGATGTGGATTGGATTACTCCTTCTGCACATCTGGAAAGAAGCAACACAATTGTAAATGCTCTCCAAGATGCATCACTTAGACAAGTCATGGAACCAACCAGGGAAAGCTCAACGCTGGATTTAGCACTCACCAACGGTGATAGCATGTCAAAATGTCTGCGTGAATGCCCCTGTGAGCAACAGCAATCATCACACAGTGTGGTTTGAGATAAAAGCCAAGATACAGGCCAAACATAGCAAGCTCAAAGTCCTAAACTTCAAAAACACTGACTTAAAAAAATGGCCGCGTACCTAAAGGAGGAGATGGCAGGGTGGAAGGAGATAAGGGAAGTGGAATTGCAATGGGCTAAACTAAAGGTGGCAATAAAAGGGGCAACAGATAAATATGTAAAAAAGTAAATAAAAACAAGAGGAGAAGGAAACCTATTTGGTTTTCCAAAGAAGTGGCTGCGCAAATAAAGGCAAAAAATACAGCTTTTGCAAAATTCAAAAGCTTGCAAACAGAAGAACACAGAAATGAATACAGGATCAAACTCAGAGTCAAAAAGAGAAATAAGGATAGCAAAATCAAAGGCAGAGGAAAAGATGGCTAAAGATGTTAAGGGTGGCGACAAAACTTTCTTCAGGTATATTCGGGAAAGGAAGAAGATCAGAGTTGGAATTGCAGGACTCAGAAGTGCTGGGAAAAGACTAGTGGAAAGTGACATAGAAAAAGCGAAATTGCTAAACAAATACTTCTGCTCTGTTTTTACTAAAGAAAATCCTGGCGATGGACCAGCTGTGACTCCCAAATATAAAAATGGGAATGAAGTAGATACCACACCATTCACAGAAGATGAGGTGTTGGAACAACTTGCTAAGCTGAAAGTGGACAAAGCCATGGGACCGGATGGGATACATCCCAGGATACTGAAAGAGCTCAGAGAGGTTCTTGCAGGGCCGTTAAAGGATGGATTCAACAGATCCTTGGAAACAGGAGAGGTTCCTCAGGACTGGAGAATGGCTGATGTCGTACCTCTACACAAAAGTGGTGACAGGGAAGAAGTGTCAAACTACAGACCCGTGAGCCTTACCTCGGTGGCGGGAAAAGTAATGGAGGTGCTCCTGAAAGAGCGACTAGTGAAATTTCTCAAAACCAACAGGTTGCAAGATCCGCGGCAACATGGTTTTACTGAAGGACGGTCTTGCCAAACAAATCTCATTGCGTTCTTTGACTGGGTGACCAAGGAACTAGATCAGGGGCATGCGATGGATGTCATCTACCTGGATTTCAGCAAAGCCTTTGATACTATTCCTCATAGGAGACTTGTCAACAAACTCAGTAGCTTGGGGATAGGTCCCAAGATGGTGAACTGGATTAGAAATTGGTTGACTGACAGACGATAGAAGGTGATGGTACATGGAGCTCACTCGGATAAAAGGAAGGTGATTAGCAGGGTGCCCCAGGGTTCGGTCCTGGGCCCGGCACTGTTCAATGTATTTGTGAGTGATATTGCTGAAGGACTGAATGGAAAAGTCTGTCTTTTTGCAGATGACACAAAAATTTGCAACAGAGTGGACTCCCCCGAGGGAGTGGATAACATGAGGAAAGATCTACAAAAGCTGGAAGAATGGTCTAATGCTTGGCAATTGCGATTTAATGCGAAAAAGTACAGTCTCATGCACTTAGGTAGCAGAAATCCAAGGGAAATGTACGCAATAGGGGCGAGAGGTTGGTGTGCATGGTTCAGGAGAAAGGCCTTGGTGTGATTATCTCTGATGATCTCAAGGTGGCAAAACAATGCGACAAGGCGGTGGCAAAAGCCAGGAGGATGTTGGGCTGCATATGAAGAGGAATTACCAGCAGAAAGGAAGAGGTACTTATGCCACTGTACAGGTCGCTGGTGAGGCCTCACTTGGAATACTATGTTCAGTTTTGGAGACCATATCTTGCAAAAGATGTAAAAAGACTGGAAACTGTTCAGAGGAAGGCGAAACAAAATGATTTGGAGCCTGCATAAGAAACCCTATGAGAAGAGACTTGAAAACCTAAATATGTATACTTTGGAGGAGAGGAGGTATAGGGGAGATATGATTCAGACCTTTAAATACTTAGAGGAACGATGAACAAACAAGCCTCTTCCAAAGACGGGGAAGCTGCAAAACTAGAGGGCATAACATGAAGCTGCAAGGTGGAAAATTGAAAGGCAATGTCAGGAAATATTTTTTCACTGAAAGGGTGGTGGATGCTTGGAATGCTCTCCCGATGGAAGTGGTGGGGGCAAATACGGTGACGGAATTCAAAACAGCATGGGACAAGCACAGCGGATTCCTTTATAGCAACAGGATAAAAACAAAATAAACTGAACTATCTAACTTCTCAACAAATAGGGGTGTCCTACATGGAGTGGTGGGTCTACCCCTAAACAAAGACATGGGGAGGGGTGGCCTGCACGGAGCGACGGGTGCACCTACTCTTGCCGTATATTTGCTGGGCAGACTGGATGGACCATGCTGGTCTTTATCTGCCGACATTTACTATGTTACCTTGCTTAAAATTGTATCCTTTAATGTGAAGGTTTTGAATTCCCCCAGGAAATGAGCCTTATTTATTTATTTACATTTTCTTATACACCGCGCTATTCTGCATCAGTGCGGTTTACATTGAACAAACTGAAATTACATTGAACAGGGCATTATAACTTGGAGATAACTATTTTACAGGGAACATGGGCTATGGAGGGTTAAGTGGCTTGCCCAAGACCACAAGGAGCACCTGTGGGACTAGAAACCCCAGTCCTTCCAGCCCAAGGTTGCTGTCCTCTAGTGGGATTTGAACCCCCGACCTTCCAGCCTGAAGTACCTTGCCCCAACCACTAGGCCACTCCTCCACTCCAGTTGGCCTTGTTGTTTAAGGAATTGTGGGCCATGAAGGTGACATTGTATACTTGCAGGAGATGCACCTCTGTAGCTGCCACCAGGGTTGGTTGAGGCAAAAGCCCTATTTAGAGGTTTGGGCTGCCTTTGATCTGCAGGGACAGAAAAAATGTGGGGTGGCCATACTGCTCTGACACACGATGAGCATTGTAGTAGAGGATGTGCAGAGACAAAGCTGGTAGATCAATTTTTTTGAATGTGCATCTAGACAGCACTCTCTTCACCCTGGTCAATATCTACGCCCCCAATGAGGGGCAGCCATTTTTTTTTGCGAACATTAAAACCCTATTGCTGGAGTTTGCTTGGGGGCAGCTGATTTTGGGTGGGGATTGTAATGCCTGTCTGCAGCCCCGCTTGAATTCCACTGGTAAGGGGGTCCAGGGAGGGGGTGGGGCTGTAAGAGCACTCCGGGCCCTGATATCTGATCTGGGCCTGCAAGATGTGTGGAGGGATTTACACAGAGATGGTCGTGGCCACACATATTACTCGCAGGTCCACCGGGTTCACGCTAGAATCGACTATTTGCTGTTAGACCTGCTGGATGGAGGAATGGTGGCGGAGCATGGGATCATCACATGGTCAGATCATGCCACCTGCTAGGTAGAGATTAATGACCCGGCAGCTAACACCCACCAACAAACATGGGTGATGCAGGGGGGCTTCCTAAAACGTGCAGAGGTAGTTAGGGACTACGATTGGTTTATTCAAGAATACTATGAGCAGAGCTCCACTGGGGAAGTGGCATTTCCGACTGTTTTGGATGCCTTCAAGGCCACCGCTTGATCGTCTCGTTGCAGAAACAGCCCGCAATAAGCATAAGTGGGAGGCTGAGACCTGGTACTTGGAAGCAGAAGCATGCCCTTACAGGTTCCCGGCTGGTGGGGAACAGTGACGTGCAGTTTGGGCTCAGCTTGAAGGCCTTGTAGAACGCGATTTAGACAATATGCAGTGCCGACTGCACCAAACTATTTATGAACAGGGCAACAAGGTGGGGCAGTACCTCATTTTCCGCCTTCGGAAACAGCAGACATCCTGTATGGTACGGGAGGTGCGGGTCGTGGATGGGAACCTCCAGGTAGAGTCTAGTAAAATACGGGTGTCATTCGCCGTCTGTACACAAGACACTCAGTTGGCCATACTCGGGTGGTGACTTTCCTCGAGGGGGTGGAATTGCTGGGCCTGTCTGAGGCCGACCGGGAGGATCTCGAAGTTGAGATAACTGCACAGGAGAGGCAGTTGACTATCCCCTGCCTGCCGTGGGAAAGACCTCCAGGAGGGGATGGCTTTCTCCTGGAGTATTATAAAAAATATGTGGGGCGTTTGGCCCCATCCTGGTGGAGCTCTTTAACAATATCTTGAAGGGGGGCAAACTGCTGGTGTCCCAATTGGAGGCAGTGATCACTGTTATACCTAAAGCGGGTAAACCCCCTGCAGACGTATCTTCCTATTTCACTACTTAATACAGATGTGAATATTATGGCCGCACTGCTGGCAGCATGGTTAAATCAGGTACTTCCCAAATTAGTGCATGGCGATCAGGTGGGGTTTGTTTCTGGATGATGTATGATGATGGATGATGTATGTGGCCCAAACAATTACAGGAAAGCATCCCTTTTCGATGGATGGAGAGAAACATTCGCTATTTGGGGGTGCAGCTGACAGCAGCGCCAGAGATCTTGTATCAGGCCAACTACGGCCCATTGCTGCGACAAGTTCAGAAGGACCTGGAACAATGGACCAGTTTGCTAATATCGTGGTTCGGGCATATTGCTATGGTTAAGATGGTGATCTCTCTGTGTTTTCTGTACCTATTTCAGTTACTCCTAGTTCCATTGTTGCAAGGGGCACTGGCATCCTGACAGCATATACTTTTGAAGTTCATATGGCAGGCACAACATCCACGGTTATCCCAGCAAATGTTGTTTGCTCATTCAAAGAAAGGGGGGATGGGTGTGCCAAACCTGCAGTGGTATTATGCAGTGGCACAGTGCCGAGCTGGAGTAGAGTGGATGAATCCTGATAGTCCCAAATGCTGGATACAGTTGGAGAAGGACTTAGGGGGAGGACCAGGCTTGGGGGAGCAGCTTTGGTTACGGGCAGACTTACGCAGCTACCCAAGATCGGCAAACCCTTATATAGTTCACACCATTCGTTGCCGGGACTGCTACTTTTGGCCGCGGGGGACGTCTGGCTCCTCTTTCCCCAATTATTTATAATAAGGCTTTCCCGCAAGGCACCACCTCAACAATCTTCCGGCAATGGGGTAGGATGGGATTAAGTTGGATTGGGCAGTTATTTGAAGACGAGTGATTGCTTCCCTTTACAGAACTGCAGGAAGACTTCAGCCTGCCGGACCACAATGTTTTTTACCATGCTCAACTAGCACACTGGGTGGGTAGGCGGGATGTCTGGACACAGGTGGCACGACCCCTCCGGATGGTGGCTCATTCATGTGAGGACCGCACAACCATCAAGGGTAGGCAAGCATCGGGCTAGTTGGACTCGAGATTTGCAACTTTCTTATACTGACTAGCAGTGGGAGCAAATTGAGAGGCGCCTTTGGAAGAGCTCGCTAGCTGTTAGTACTTGCAAAACCAATTATAAACTACTCTGTGGTTGGTACATGACCCAGCTAGCCAAGGCATTCCCAGGGATGTCGGATCAGTGTTGGCGTAGATGTGGTATGAGTGGGACCTTGGCACATGTGACCTTTCGCAGTTCAGAAAATCCCTTAAACACCACTTATTCTGCCTACACTTTGTCAACCCTAATCCAACACAATCATTCCCCACACCACAACCTACACACGTAGCCTCGAATGCTCCAACAACATAACCACCGACGAGACAAAAACAGACCTACACTCAGGCACTCCCTCAATGATCATAGATTTTTAAGGTCTTCTCCATTACAATTTACCAAGTTGATAGATAAACTGTAAATAGTTCACAACTATTGTTGTCAATTGTGTATATAGTTTCCCCTGTTACATTCCCAAGTTACAGATCCTGTTACAATGTATGCAAAAGATCCTGTTCTGATGCAAGTTTCTGTTATTTGTAAACCGCACTGATACCAAATAGTGCGGTATATAAGAACTGTAAATAAATAAACATGTATGGTGGACGTGTCCTTGGGTGCAAGGTTACTGGAAGGGTATCCAGTATGCGGTGCGGAGGCTGTTGGAGTTGGAGGTCCTATGGGATCCAGGGATTTTCTTATTTGGGCGATCTATCCTGGGGACACGCCTCCTGCAACTGATGTTGGCGCGCCATTGTTTGCTGCCAGGTTAAATCTGGCCACAGCCTGGAAACAGGTGACACTTCCACCGTTGGCTAGGTGGTTAGTACCATATGGGACCAGTACACTATGGAATATGGGGTGGCTGTCAGGCGCTCAAGGATCCCTCACTTTGAACAGATATGAGCACCCTTTGTTAAAATATATGGTACTTGAGGAGTGTCATAAATTGAGGGATTATGACTTATCAGGATCCTATATAGAGGCAGTGTGGGGGAAGGGAAGGGGGGACATTGGGGGATGTTCTGAGTGTGTAGGCTAGTTTGTTCACTGTTAAAAACCTCTTCCAAAAGGGAAAAAAAGAGGCTATCTCACTGCAATTGTATTATGCCAAGGCGCATTGCCTTTTGTTCTTCTTTGTGTAAAGTGGAAGTGTATGGTTTCCAAATTGCTGTACTTCTGTTGTTACAATAAAGCCCTTTAAAGAAAAAAATAGATCGGCAAAAGGTTACTTCTTGTTTACAAAAATACTTTACTTGTTAACATTCCCCACCAAATATTGAATAAGTGTTCCCTTCTTCCTGTGTTCCCTTCAACAATATTCAGTGAGCCCCGGAAACATCCCTGGGAACTGAACAAGACTATAATACCATTACATCAAAATTTTAAAGTCATTTTTCAACTCTTCCTGCTATACCAGTCCAGACTAGTGGGTTATCTCCCCTTGTGAGCAGATGATGGAGACTAAGAAAACACCAGAATAGTGCAGTGACATCATCACGACACTTATATCCTGGATCCTGCTTCCCTTTGAGCATATATCACAACTTCTCAAACTCATACCCATGCACCGTTTGATACACTAGAGAGATCAGCCCCCTGGACCCTCCTGATTGCCTACAAATATTTTCCAGATCTGTTAAACACTCTTGAATAGCTTCCCATCTTTTCACCTCCTTCAGGAAGTTAACTGCTTGGAAAGAAAAAAAATTCATCCCATGTCCCTACACCATACATCTCCTGCAGTGTTTCAAAGGGCACCAATTCATCCTCATCTAGAAGTTGTCGAAAGGTCGTCAAAGCAAACCTATCCCATCATATGGATCCCCATCCTGGCAGAAAAAAATCTTTATTATGTCTCATGAGGGCTAACTGAGAACAATCAGGGAACAATCAGGAAGTCAGTCCTCACAAATGGGCGACATCGGCACTGACAGAGCCCTCGTGGAAGCAACCCCCCCAACTTTCAAAGAAAGCCTTTGGGAGATGCCACCATGCATGCGTGGTCCCCTTCCCACCTAAGGGTGCCATCTTGCTCAGTCTCCTTTTTTCTGCGGAGCCCTTCAGACGTTCATTTAGCTTGTCCCCAGAAAAAGTTGATTTTACTCTGAGTTTCATACTCTCCTCCTGTATCGCACCAGTTCTCTTCCCGCCACTCAACCTTGTTGCCTCGGTGTCGAGTTCGGGTCTCTTTTTGCAGTTATTTTTGCTGTTTCATTTCCTGGCGTGTCTGTGCCTTTTTTGCAAATGGTAGCTCGGTGAGTCTTCGACTTTGTGGGGTACTTTTTTCCTCCATGGCTACCAGTGGCTTTAAGAAGTGTGATCGGTATTCTAAAATTGTCTTTAATTGACACACACGACTGCTATCTCTGCTGCCTTGGGCCAGACCATGACCCGGCAGCCTGCGGTATCTGCAAAAGAATGTCCAGCAAGGCCCTCAAGAGCTGCCAGCAGCAGCACGATAAGTTTTCCCCCCCGAGTCCCTGGTGCTGCCAAAGGCCAGGGTCTCATCTGAGGCCTCGATGCCTCGGGCGGATGCTTCTGAACCCGAGCCCCGAGGGGGAACCCAGGAAGAAGAAGAAACCCTCAAAGGTGGCATCCTTGAATATGCTCGTCCGAGACTTCGGAGAAGGAGTGGCTTGCAAAGGTCCCCCGAAAGGACTCAACCTCGGATCAGCCTCAGTCCCCAACATCATCCTTGTCGAGGATTCCCCTTTGGGGGAGCCGGCATCTGGCCCGATTCCTTCGGTGCCTGTGACAAAGGCTGCAGAGCCTTCTGGCCTGGAGTCCAGAATGGCGGCCCTGGAGCGCAGTTTGGGCACTGTTTTCCAGCACGACCAGTTCACCCTGACCACCGGGCCCTCAATGTCCAAGACGTCCCCGGAGGCCAAGCCGATCCTCGGGTGAGGTTGCAATCCGAGTCCCATTCAGTACTGCGATCATCCCCGGCAAGTATGCAGGGCACTGGTCGCGAAGCATCAGGAGCCCCGAGGCCTGCGGAGCCCTACAAGTCCTCGACAGACTACTCCGACTGGGAGATGGAGGATGAGGAGTCCCCTGACACCCGTTGCCACTGCAACGTGCCATCCGACTCTTCCGTCTCAGAGCCTCGATGGCGGTTCCTGCCGGAGGATATGGGCTTCCTTGATTTTGTCAAGGATATGTCAAAGGCCCTGGCGTTCCCTGCAGAGTCGGAGGAGGACCCTCGGGCGGATTAGTTGGAAATCCTCCAGTACGACGCTCCTCTGAGGGAATCACTCACGGTGCCCATTCCCCCCATCCTGGAATGGCTGATGCTCCGGATGTGGGAGATGCTGACGTCAGCACCGGTGGTGAGCAAATGGCTTGACATGATGTATTGAGTCTGCCGGAGTCTGGGCTTCCAAAAGTCACAGCTGCCGCATAACTCTAAGGTGGTGGAGTCAGCCATGCATCAGCTGAAAAGCCAGAAGATGCACTCCTTGGTGCCACCCGACAGGGAGGCCTGCACCCTGGACGCCCTCAGCAGAAAGTGTTACCAGGGCTCAATACTCATCGGCCGCATCCAGGCCTACCAGCTGTACATGGGCATGTATCTGAGAGACCCAGCGAAGGAACTCGCCACGTTCTGAGCTGGTCTCTCCGAGGAACCCTTGCAGCGGTTCAAGAACCTGGCCAAGGAAGTCCATGAGTGCTCCAAATTCATTTTCGAGTCGGCGGCTCGAGTAGCAGCGGTGGGCATCTGTGCACGGCACCAAGCTTGGCTACAGTCATCTGACCTCGAGCAGTGGGTTCAGGACAAATTGGTCGATGTCCCATGCCAAGGAGAGAACAGTTTTGGCAAACTCATGACCGACAAGGCTGCCGAGCTGGAGACAGAGTTTATGACGAGGTCTCAAAAAAGACTGTTGCTGCTCCCCAACGGAAGGACTCTGGTAAAAAGTCCTTCTATTTGAGGAAAGGGGCTGCTTACAGAAACTACCCACCTTTTCAGGTCTTCCCAGCTCCCCAACAGAGTCAGCAGGCCAAGGGACATGGGCATGGCCCTCCAAAACCCCAGGCACCGGCTCTGGCCCAGCCAGGGGAGGAGTTTTTGACTCCTTGAGCATAGCCTATCTACCCCAAGGAGATCAGCAGCCCACAGGGGGACGTCTGGCCAACTGTGCCCAGAGGTGGTTGACCATCACCACTGACTCCTGGGCACTTTGGGTGGTCAGGGAGGGTTACCTCCTCCACCTGACTCAGACACCTCCTCCTCATTCCCCAGGAGAGCCCCCTCAGGTCTCCCCTTCACCATGACCTTCTTCTGAAGGAGTTGGCAAGTCTTCTCGAGGACAAAACGGTGGAACCGGTGCCCCACCATCTCAAGGGCAAGGGGTTTTACTCCAGGTACTTCCTCATGCCAAAAAGAACAGGGGGCCTAAGGCCTATCCTTGACCTGCGCAACCTCAACAAATTCCTAGTGAGGGAGAAGTTCAAGATGCTCTCCCTTGGAACATTGCTGCCCTACCTCCAGCAGGGAGATTGGCTATGCTCCTTAGACCTCAAGGATGCCTATACCACATCGTCATTCACCCCAACTACAGGCAGTACCTGCGGTTCATAGCGGGGGGCAGGCATTTAAAGGACAGGGTGCTCCTTTTTAGCTTGGCCTCTGCCCAAGGATCTTCACAAAATGCCTGGCAGTCGTGGCCGCCTTCCTCCGTCTCAAGGGGGTCTTTGTCTTCCCCTACCTGGATGACTGGCTCATAAAGGGCGACATGGCCTCAGTGCAGCAGGCCACCACACACACCATCCAGGTTCTGCAGCACTTGGGCTTTGTCATAAACTACCCAAAGTCTCACCTCCTCCCGACTCAGTGTCTGGAGTTCATCGGGGCAAAGCTCGACACACTGCAGTCGAAGGCCGCCTTGCCCAGGGACTGAGCTGACTGGCACAGTACATACAATACCATCCCTTGGTGCCCACTCAACTTCTTCTGTGCCTCCTCGGGCACATGTTCTCCTCAGTCCATGTCACCCCAGACGCTCGCCTCCACATGAGGGTGGCGCAGTGGCCTCTCCGAGACTAGTGGTCTCAGGCCAGGGAACACCTCCGAGACAGATTCTCGATAACCCGCCAACTGGTGGACTCCCTGGTCTGGTAGCAATCTCTTCAGCATCTCAAGGCAAGCTTGCCTTTACAGGCCCTGAGTCCCTCAAAGGCCCTCACCACGGATGCCTCCCTGCTCGGCTGGGGAGCACACTGCGGGGAGCTCCGCACCCAGGGCAACTGGTCAGATGAGAGCGCCCAGCAGATCAACCTCCTGGAGCTGTGGGCCATATACTTATCCCTGCGAGTTTTTTGCCACCACCTGTGCCACAAGCCGGTGCTCGTCCAGATGGACAACCAGGTGGCGATGTTCTATGTGAACATACAAGGGGGCTCGGGGTCTTGTGCCCTCTGTCAGGAGGCAGTGGTACTCTGCTCGTATGCAATCCAACAGAGTATCCTCCTGTGGGCAGTGTACTTACCAGGCCAGGACATTCTTCTGCCTGACAGGCTGAGCAGAATCCTCCAGCCGCATGCGTGGCAGCTGGACCCCAGGGTAGCCAGTCGGCTTTTCCAGATCTGGGGGGGAACCCCTGATGGAACTGTTTGCCAGCTCGGACAACTTACAGCTGCCCCGCTTCTGTTCCAGGCGGGCCCACCCCTCCCGAGAGGCAGTGGACGCGTTTCTTGCCTCATGTACGCCTTCCCTCCCGTGCCACTGATCACCAAAACCTTGTTCAGGACCATCCGCGACAGGGCCTCGCTCATCCTGATGGCCCCTGGTGGCCCAGGCAACTGTGGTTTCTATTGCTCCTCCGGTTGACGGTGGAGGCTCCCATCCCCTTGGGGACCTCTCTGGGACTCCTGTTTTAGGAGGGGGGTTCCCTTCTGCACCCCAACCTGGGGTCTCTGTCAGTGACACGTGGCTGCTGAAAGGGTGACTCTGCCCCTTTCAACCTCTTGGTTGAGGTGGAAGAGATTCTGCTGGCCTCTCGTAAGGCCTCTACTAAGAAGGCTTATACCCTCAAATGGCACAGGATTTTGACTTGGTGCGCCAAGCACAAAGTGATCCATTTTCCTGCCCGGTGGGACTGGTGTTACAGTATTTCTCCACCTCTCATAACCCAGGCTACTACTACTACTGAGCATCTGTAAAGCGCTACCAGTTGTACGCAGCGCTGTACAGACATGTACGAGACAGTCCCTGCCCATCAGAGCTTACAGTCTAGTCAAGACAAAACACAGAAGGTGTAAGCAGGGATAGAACTAGGGGAGAGAAAAGGGGAAAGAACGGAGATCAGGTGAGTCAAGATCCAAAAGCAGTGGCGAAGAGGTGAGTTTTCAACCTGGATTTGAAGAGGGTTAGAGAGGGTGCCTGGCGCACAGACACAGGCAGCCAATTCCAGGCGTAAGGTGCGGCAAGGTGAAAGGAGCGAAGTCTGGAGTTAGCAGTAGAAGAGAAGGGCACAGATAGAAGTAGTTTGCTGGAAGAGCGGAGTTCCTGAGGGGGGTAGTAAGGAGAGATAAGAGAAGAAAGGTACTGAGGAGCCGCAGAGTGAATGCATTTATAGGTCAGCAGGAGAAGTTTGAACTGGATGCAGAAACGGATCGGGAGCCAGTGAAGTGACTTAAGAAGAGGAGTAATATGGGCATGACGAGGCTGGCAGAAGATTAGTCGTGCAGCAGAGTGTTGAACAGATTGAAGGGGGGAGAGCTGATTCAAAGGGAAACCAGCAAGGAGTAGGTTACAGTAGTCAAGACGGGAAGTGATTAAGGAGTGGATAAGCGTCTTAGTAGTGTGTTCAGAAAGGAAAGGGCAGATTTTGCCAATGTTATAGAGAAAGAAACAGCAGGTCTTAGCTACGAGCTGGATATGTGTGGAGAAAGAGAGAGGAGTCAAAGACAACCCCCAGATTGCGGGCCGAGGAAACAGGAAGGAGTACAGAGTTATCCACAGAGACTGAGAAAGGAGGAGGGGAGGTTTTAGAGGGAAAGATGAGAAGTTCAGTCTTGGCGATGTTCAATTTCAAGCGGTGGGCTCAAATCTAACTCTGTCTGGGTGCACCTTAATGCCCTGGCGGTGCATCACCACCCAGTGGATGGCAAGCCCCTCTCTGCTCAGCCTTTGGTGACCCGCTTTCTTCGGGGCTTGCTCTTATCGAAGCCCCTGGTTTGCCCTCCGGCAACCAAATGGGACCTCAACATAGTGTTGGGGCAGCTCAGTCACCCATTCTTCGAGCCTCTGGCTACCTGCCACCTCCGCTACCTCTCTTGGAAGGTGGTGTTCCTGGTTGCGCTCACCTCTGCCCACAGCGAGCTTCAGGCCCTAGTGATGGAGGCGCCTTCTACCAGGTTCTATAAGAACAGAGTGGTGCTTCGTACGCACCCAAAATTCCTTCCGAAGGTAGTATCACCCTTCCATCTCAACCAGGAAGTAGTGCTTCTTCCCAAGACCTCACTCCAGTCGGGTGGAGACGGTCCTTCACACCTTGGACTGTAAGAGGGCTTTGTCCTTCTATATCCAACGCACTCAGGGCCGCTGCAAAGCTGCTCAGCTTTTCATCTCCTACGGGGCTGGGGGAGGCAGTGACCAAGTGTACACTGTCCACCTGGGTGGCGGACTGTATCGCCCTCACCTGTGAGTAGGCGGGGATCCCGCTGGAAGGCCGCGTCACAGCGCACTGTGTCAGGTCCATGGCAGCCTTGGTGGCAAACTTGCGCTCTGTCCCAATGGTGGACATCTGCCGGGCCGCCACCTGATTTGCAGCCCATTACTACCTGGAAAGAGAGTCCCGACGGGACAGTGCTTTTGACCAGGCTGTGCTCCGTAACCTTTTCTGGGTTTAGGCAACTCCTACCCTCCGACCCTTCTGTGTTCAGGCTGCCCGGAGTGCTGGTTTCATCGGACATAGGGGTCCTACTGTGGTCTGTGGATACAGACTCAATTGCTGCTGCTTGCTGCTCCCCATGAGGGAGCCTGTAGCTGGGGAGTCCCAAATGTGAGGACTGACTTCCTGCTTGTTCCCGGAGAAAGTGTAGTTAGTCACCTGTAACAGGTATTCTCTAGGTACAGCAGGAATCAGTTCTCACAACCCTCCCTCTTCCCCTTGCTCCTTTACCATCTTTTAATTTTGCCGTCTTTTAGTTATGTCATCTGACTGAGCAAGATGGCACTCTTGGGCGGGAAGGGGACCACGCATGCTTGGTGGCATCTCCCAAAGGCTTTCTTTGAAAGCTGGGGGGATGCTTCCACGAGGGCTCCGTCGGTGCCGATGTCACCCATACGTGAGGACTGATTCCTGCTGTCCCTGGAGAAAACCTGTTACAGGTGAGTAACTACGCTAAATCTACCCTATCTCCAGGAACAAGCAGGAATGTAGTCTTCACATATGGGTATCGTCGGTACCGACGGAGCCTGAGTGGGAACGCTCCCCAGCGTCCAGAAGGAAAGCCTTTGGGAGCATTCCACAGCACATGCGTGTTGCCTTCCCGCCTCACTGCCTCTCTCACTTCAGTTCTTCGTTTTCCGCAGAGCCGACAGGACGTCTCTCTTTTCACCACAGAAAGCTTTATCTTCTTTCTTGTTTTTTGGGGTCGCGTCTGCCTTCATTCGACGCCTACCGGTACCGCCGGTTCTCTTTTCTTATTTTCTTTAAAAAAAAAAAAAGAATCTTTTCTTTGGTGCCTCACCCCTCCTGGGGTTAGGCATCATTTTGTGCACTAGGCCCAAAAATCTCCAGACATGAAGAAACCAACTAGTGGTTTTAAAAAATGTTCAAACTGTGGCGGTACTATTTCCGTCACAAACACCCACGAATGCTGTCTCAAATGTTTAGGTCCTGAACATTGTCCAGCGGAGTGTCTCTCCTGTAGAAAGATGACCAAAAGGGGCCTGCAGAACAGAGCTGCAAAGGCCGGTTCTCTTTTCACTGTTGATACGATGTCAGTTGCATCGACGTCCTCCAGGGCTTCATTCTCCTCTCATGGATCTCAGGTAACTAAACAAAAGTCTGTAAAGACTAGCCGGTCCTTGAAGGGTAAATCTCCTGCAAAGCATCGAGATGCCACTGGCACTACCCTCGAGGAAAGTACACCGGCAAAATTTCCCTGGCGGGAGTCTTTGGTCTCCAAAGCACAAACGGGGTCTCAGAATGTTCCAGAGGCCTCCACCTCTGCAGAACTTCTGTTACCATGTTCTGGGGTCGTAGCCGCTTCCACCGGTACCGACCAGGCATCAGCATTAGCAATGGATAAGAGAATCCTTGCTATTGAACACAGTCTAGCGTCCCTCTTAGCTGCCTCGGTACCGCTAAGACCACTACAGACGGTTCAAATGAGCTCGGTACCGACACCGGTACCGGCTTCAGTGGCACCCACTTAGGTGGGACGGCTTCCTCCCATGCCAAGCCTCGAGAGTTTCTCCGGCATCGAGGGGTTGGAACCGAAATGCCACGGTACTGATATTCATCGGTACCAGCATCGATCGATGCAAAGCTCCGATGAGTCTTCCGATTCCGATGACTCTACCGATACAAGAGCAGTGCTGTTGAAGGATCCTTCTCCTGAGTGTAGAATGTCTCCTCCAGAAGACATGTCTTTTCAGGATTTTATACGTGATGTAGCTAAAGGGCTTTCAATCACGGTTACTCCTGAGAAGGAGCCTAGGGCAGAAGAACTAAGAATTCTGCAATACCCTTTGGCTCCTAAAGAGGCAGCGATGCTGCCCATTCATCAGATCCTACAAGAATGCGGGAAACTCCCTTAACGGTGTCACCGAATTCTCGACGCCTCGATACCATGTACCGAGTCCCACCTTCTCCAGGATTTCAGAAGACTCAGTTACCACACCATTCCATGGTAGTGGAATCAGTCATGCGGAGAATAAAGAGTGCTAAAACGCATTCTTCGAACCTGCCAGGCTATGAATCGAGGACACTCGATGCCTTTGGGCGTCGATGTTTTCAATCCTCCATGCTAGCAGCTAGAATTAGCTCATATTCCCTTTACATGGGAATGTTTCTAGAGGAGGTTACAGCGGATCTGGAACGCATGAGCCCTCTTCTTCCCGAAGATAAACGGGTTCAGTACCTCACTCTGCTCAAGCACGCTCAAAATGTCTCCAAATTTGTGAACCGTGCAGCTTTTGACTGCTTTGAAGCTATTAGCAGAACCTCTGCTATTGCTATCGGAGCCTGGCTCCAAGCATCACATCTAGAGGAGTGCGTGCAAGAGAAGTTAGGTTTTCACCTGTGCAAAGAATGTTTCCTATTTGGGAAGGATTGGCAGACCAAGGCTAATCAGATTGAATCTGACAATACCACCTTGAATAGGCTATCAAAGTCTACTGCCAACCCATCAAAGAAAAAAACAGGCAAGAATTTTTTCTTTAACAAAAAGAAAAAATCTTACCATTCTTATTCCCATCCAATTCATTGTCCAGTTCATGCTCCCCAGACGGGGCAGCAATCTAGACAACAAAGGAAGCCGCAAGCTCAAAGAGCTCAACCGGCTCAGCAGGTACAGCCTCCGCAGGGGTTTTGACTTCTACCTAGAGAACTTAATCATTTTGCCTCTGAAGGGTCCAGAGCCCTTGACCATTCCGGGCAGATTATGCCATTTTGCCAAAAGATGGCAACAAATAACATCAGAAAACTGGACTCTGTCCATTGTAGAACAGGGGTACAAACTTCACTTTCTCAGCATGCCCCCGCCTACAGTCATAAAACAATTCAATTCTCAAGGCCCTGTCACCAACATTCTGTGTCAGGAGGTCTCTTCACTCCTTGCTCAAGGAGCAATAGAAGAGGTACCCATATCCCAATGGGGAAGGGGGCTCTACTCCCCCTATTTTCTTATCCCAAAGAAGACAGGGGGATACAGACCTTTCCTGGACCTCAGAGAATTGAACAAATATCTGTTCCGAGAAAAGTTCAAGATCTCCCTCGGAACACTTTTACCATACCTTCAGAATCAGAATTGGTTATGTTCTCTAGATCTAAGAGATGTGTACACACATATCCTCATCCATGTAAATCACAGGAAGTACCTTCGATTTTTCCAGGACCAAGCAGGAAGTCAGTCTCACATATGGGGTGACATCGACGTTGATGGAGCCCCTGCGGAGCATTTCCCCAGCTTTCTATGAAAGCCTTTGGGAATACTGCACGCATGCGCAGTCCCCCTTCCCGCCTAAAGGTGCCATCTTGCTCAGTCTCTCTTTTTCCGTGGAGCCCGTCAGACGTCTGTCCTAGTTCACCCGGGAAAAAGTTAGATTTTTTCTTGCTATTTCTGCGATCCCTTCGTGGGTTTTTCTCCGGTTCGACACCGGTTCCCCCTTCTTGCCGGGTTCGGTACACCGGTATCGAGCCCAATCTTATTTTTTCGGTTTTTGCCCTTCGTGGCTGGCGTTCGCGCCCTTTTTTCTTTTTCCCTGGAAGGCCGGTCCTTTGACCTCGCGGGGGCTCTTTTTTCCCCGATGGCTTCCAGTGGTTTTAAGAAGTGTGATCGGTGCAAGAAACTAATGTCTCTCACAGACACACACGACTGCTGCCTTCGGTGCCTCAGTCCTGATCATGATCCTAAGATCTGTGGACCGTGTGGCAAAATCTCCACTAAGGCACTGCGAAGTCGTCAGCACCAGAAGGAAAGGCTTTTCTCTGATTCGGCCTCCGGCGGGGCCCGGACCTCGTCTGAGGCCTCGACGTCTATGTATGTTCTATATATATGTATGAGTCCGACCCCGAGCATCGTCGGGGTTCCATGGACAGGGGGTCCCCCGAGCGGGAGCGAAAGAGGAAGAAACAGCTCACGAGGGCGGCGTCGGAGGAGGTCCCTGGCTCCTCGAGGGCTAGGTCTCGGACCCCCGACCACCGTCCCGGGCCCGTGGAACAGGAGAAGCTGTCAAAAGTGCCTCGTCTGGAGCCGGAGTCTGCTGGACACGTAAGTCCTGTTGTCCTCGAGGACTCTCCTCCCAGGGAGCCGACGTCGGGACCGGCGCCACCGGGGCTCGAGTCAGTGGCTGCTGAGTCTCCTGAGCTGGGTCTCAGGCTGACAGCCTTGGAGTGCAGACTGTCTGCCTTCATGGATCAGCAGCAGGTGCTGATGGCCAGCCTCGCTGGCGCATCTGCCCCGACCACCGGGACATCGACGTAGACGTCGACCCCGGAGACCGAGCCGATACTCGAGACCATAAAGGCTCGAGGTCATCCTCTGTCGCGGTCACCCTCGACCTCCCGATCGGGACCGAGGGCATCGATGCCGGTGCCTTCGCTGTTGTCGGGTGCTGCCGGGCCCCGCGCGGTCGGAGCCCGACTCCTCGGACGAGTCCGCCTGGGAGACGGAGGACAAGGAGTCCCCCGATGCCTTCAAGACTCGGTGTGTCCCGTCGGGCTCACCGCAGTCTGAGCCCCGGAGTAGATTCCCTCCGGAGGATACCCGGTTCTCGGAGTTCGTTCGGGATATGGCCACAGCTTTGGCGATCCCTGCTGACCCCGAGGAGGAGCCTCGAGCCAAGGAGCTCGAGGCCCTCCAGTATGACTCTCCTCCGAAGGAGGCCTTTACTGTGCCGGTTCCTCCGATGCTGGAACGGCTCCTCTTCCAGATGTGGGAGGCACCGGCCTCGGCGCCAGTTCTAAGCAAGGGGGTTGATTCCATTTATCGACTCCGTAAGACCCCGGGTTTTCAGAAGGCGCAGCTACCACACCATTCCATGGTGGTGGAATCGGCCATGCATCGTCTGAAAAGCCAGAAGATGCACTCCGCGGTGCCCCCAGCCGGGAGGCCCGGAACCTGGATGCGTTTGGTAGAAAGTGCTTCTAGGGCTCGATGCTTGCTTGCCGTGTCCAGTCTTACCAGCTGTACATGGGCATGTACTTGTGGGACCTGGCAAAGGAGCTTGCCGGGTTCTCTGCTGGTCTCTCCGGGAAACCAGACGTTCAAGTCCTTGTCTTCGCGGATCCGGGAATGCTCTAAGTTCATGTCCCGAGCAGCCTACGATGGCTTCGAGGCCTCGGCCCGTGTTGCAGCAGCCGGCATCGCGGCTCGACGCCAGGCATGGCTGCAGTCGTCGGACCTCGAGCCATGGGTGCAAGACAAGTTGGTCGATGTCCCTTGCCGAGGTGAAAACCTTTTTGGCAAGCCCATGACCGAGAAGGCTGCCCAGCTCGAGACCGAGCACCTCACGAGGACAAGGCTGTCTAGAAAGACTTCTGCCCCTTCTCATAAGAAGAAGGACTCGGGTAAGAAGTCCTTTTACCCGAGGAAGGTAACTGCCTACAAACAGTTCCCACCTTACCAGGCCTCCCTAGCTCCCCCACAGGGTCAGCAGATCAAGGGGCAGGGACATGGGCCCCGTAGGTAGAAGGCCCCCAAGCCTCCGGCTCCTGCTCCCACTCAGCAGGGTGGGGGTTTTTGACTCTCAAGGCATAGCCTCTCCATCTCTGCTGTCCCATCCCTGCACAGGAGGTCGACTAGCCCTGTTTGCCCACAGGTGGTCACCCATCACAGGAGACAATTGGGTCTTAAGCATAGTCCACAAGTGCTATATGCTTCATTTCCATCAGTTGCCTCCTCCTTACTTCCCGGGAGAGCCTCCAAGGCCTCCTCTCCACACAGACCTCCGCCTTCAAGAGCTTCAGGGTCTGTTGCGAGACAAGGCGGTGGAGCCTGTGCCTCCCCACCTGCAAGGTCACGGTTTCTACTCCAGGTACTTCCTCGTACTAAAGAGAACCGGTGGCCTCAGGCCTATTCTAGACCTCAGAAATCTCAACAAGTTTCTAGAGAAAGAAAAGTTCAAGATGCTTACTCTTGGAACACTTCTGCCCTACCTCCAGATCTTTAGATCTAAAGGATGCGTACACTCACATCCTCATCCATCCAGACCACAGAAAATACCTCAGGTTCATTGTGGGAGGAAACCATTATCAGTACAGAGTGCTACCTTTCGACCTCACCTCCGCCCCCAGGGTCTTTACCAAATGCCTGGCAGTGGTGGCGGCCTACTTGAGAAATCAGGGGTCTTTGTCTTCCCCTATCTGGACGACTGGCTCATCAGGGGTCAGACGTGCCAGGAGGCCAGGCAGGCCACCCTCCAAACTATTTCTCTCCTTCAACACCTGGGGTTTGTCATAAACTTCGCAAAGTCCACTTTGCTCCCCTCCCAGAACTTGGAGTTCATAGGGGCAAGGCTAGACTCTCTGCAGGCAAAGGCTTTCTTGCCAGAAGACAGAGCCCAAAGACTGATAGACTTGGCAAACCTGTTTCTCGGCAGGTCCCTGGTTTCCACCAGACTCTGCCTGAGGCTTCTCGGCCACATGGCGTCGACAGTACATGTGACTCCCAATGCTCGGCTCCATATGAGGCCTGCACAGTGTTGCCTCAGGACTCAGTGGACTCAAGCTACAGGAAGCCTCAGAGACAGAGTAAGGGTGTCCATACCATTCCTGAACTCCCTACGTTGGTGGCTGCACCCCCCCCCCCCCCCATCTATTGCAAGGGGTGCCTTTTCAGATTCCTGGGTTCACAGTGAAGTTGACCACAGATGCCTCCCTGCAAGGCTGGGGAGCACATTGTCTGGGCAAGTGCACCCAGGGCCTGTGATCTCCCTGGGAGGCCATGCAGCAGATCAATCTACTGGAACTCTGGGCTATTCGCTTAGCCCTCAAGACTTTCTCTCAAACCCTGGCTCATCAGTCTGTCTTAGTTCAAACAGACAACCAAGTAGCCATGTTTTATGTGAACAGGCAGGGCGGCACTGGGTCCAGGCTCCTTTGTCAGGAGGCACAGGACCTTTGCTTGTTTGCTCTCAGGCACAACATGTTTCTCAAAGCTGTTTATCTCCCTGTCCAGGAAAACTACCTGGCAGACAGGTTGAGCAGGATTCTGCAGCCCCACGAATGGCAGCTCCATCCCTTAGTGGTTCAGAAGATTTTCCTGAAATGGGGACTTCCATCCATAGATCTGTTTGCCAGTCCACTGAACAAACAGCTGCCAAGGTTCTGCTCCAGGCAACCGCATCCTCTGCGACTAGCAGCAGATGCTTTTCTGATTTCCTGGTCCCAGGGCCTCCTGTATGCATTTCCTCCCACGCCCTTGGTGGCCCGAACCCTGTTCAAGATTCTACAGGACGAGGCTTCGGTCCTGCTGGTAGCTCCCAGATGGCCGAGGCAGCCTTGGTTCCCACTTCTGCTTCAACTGGCAGTGGACTCCCCACTGCCTCTGGGGTTGCAGCCTGACCTTCTCTCTCAGGATCAAGGTTCCCTTCTGCACCCAAATCTCAGGTCTTTCAATTTGATGGCATGGAGGCTGCAAGGGTAGTTTTGGCTCCCTGGGGCCTACCTCAGGAGGTTGAGGAGGTTGTCCTAGCCTCTAAGAAGCAGTCCACTAGGAAATCCTATGCCCTGAAATGGAAAAGGTTATCTCCAGGAACAAGCAGGAATGAGTCTTCACATATGGGTATCATCGGAACCGACGGAGCCTGCGCGGGAACGCTCCCCAGCGTCCAATAAGAAAGCTTTTCGAAGCATCCCACAGCACCTGCGCGCTGCCTTCCCACCTTTCTCAATCACCTCTCTCCAGTTCTTCTTTTCCGCGGAGCCAGCAGGTCGTGTTCCTGTCACCGCAGAAGAAGTTCTTTATTTTTTCTTTATTCTTTTGTGTCGCGTCTGCCTTCTTCGACGTTGGACCGGTACCGCCGGTCTTTTCTTTTCTTTTCTTTCTTTAAAAAAAAAAAAACTTTCTTCACTGTGCTTTTTAGTTTTTGGGCCTTAGGCCTAAAAAGTTTCTCCTCATGGAGAAGCCCGCCTCCGGGTTTAAAAAGTGCACAAAATGTGGCGGTACTATTTCTGTCACCGACACCCATGATTGGTGTCTAAAATGTTTGGGTCCTGACCATTCCATCACGGATTGTGTGTTCTGTAACATGATGTCTAAAAGAGGTCGGCAGAACCGAGCAACCAAGCTCAGTACCCTGTTTCCCTCTGATGCAGCTTCGGTGGCATCGACGTTTTCCAGGGCTGCTTCCTCCTCCCATGGATCTCAGGTAACCAAGCATAAATCTGGCTGGTCCTCAAAGGGCAAATCTCCCTCTTAAGCATCGAGATGCCTCCGGGCTTGTCCTCGAGGACTCCGCACCGGCAAAGTTACCCCGGCGGGAGGTTCCGGCTTCCAAAGCATGGTCTATGGGGTCACAGGTTGACATCGATGGCTCGGCCTCGACCGATCACCTGTTGCCATGTTCTGGGGTACCGGTGGCTCCCACTGGTACCGACATCCAGACTTTGGTGGCGTCGATGGATCAGAAGATTCTGACCATGCAGCGCACCCTGATGGCATTCATGCAGGCTGCGACACCTCCGGTACCGCAACAATCCCCGTTGCTGGTACCAGCTCCGGCACTGGAATCATTCCCGGTGCCAGTACCGATTGCATCGACATCGGCTTCGGTATCGACTGCAACGGTACCCTGTCCTATGATGCCCATCGGTACCGAACCGGTACCGGTTACTCCCGATGTCGATCCCACTCGGTACGCATATCGGGCTTTACAGGAGCATCCAGACAGGCGATACTTCGATTCCTCCGAAGACTCTGACGAGTCCGAAGGATCTGTCGAGGCATCGATACTTCTTCCTCAGGAGTCTTCTTCTCCTAAATGAAGAATGTCTCCTCCAGAGGACTTGTCTTTTCAAGACTTTATTAGAGAGGTGGCTAGGGGCCTCTCCATCACAGTGGCCCCTGAGTCAGAGCCTAGAGCCAAGCAGCTGGATATTCTACAATATCCCAAGGCTCCTAAAGAGGCAGCTACTTTACCTGTTCATGAGATTTTATATGATCTCATGTTGAGCATGTGGGAGACACCTCTTACTACCTCTCCTCATTCTCGCAGGTTAGACACCATGTATCGTGTCCCTCCTTGTCCTGGCTTTCATAAGACTCAGCTTCCTCACCACTCTATTGTGGTAGAGTCTGCCATGAGAAAGATAAAGAGTGCAAAAAGACACTCATCTAATCCTCCAGAACATGAATGCAGGACCCTAGATGCTTTTGGCCGTAGGGTTTTTCAAGCTTCTATGCTAGCTGCCAGAATCAACTCCTATAGTCTCTATATAGGGATGTTTCTAAAGGAAGTCACAGATCATCTGCAGACTTTAACCCCTTTTATTTCAGAAGATAAAAGGCTGGAGTTTCTCACTTGGCTCAAACATGCCCAAGATGTTTCCAAATTTTCCAACCGTGCAGCCTTTGACTCTTTTGAGTGTGTAAGCAGAGCCTCGGCTATTGCCATAGGTGCACACAGAATTGCCTGGCTACAAGCTTCTGATTTGGAACTCTGGGTCCAAGATGAATTAGGAAATCTTCCTTGTACAGGTGAAAACCTTTTTGGCAAGGATTGGCAAGCAAAGGCCACTCAGATGGATGCTGAGAACTCCGCTTTGGATCGACTTTCAAAGTCCACCTCTGCTCCGGCTAAGAAAAGATTGTTCAAAAAGACATCTTTTTCTAAAAAGGGAAGATATTATCCTGCTTATGGTCAGCAGGCATCTTCTGCAGGTCGTTTTGCTGCAAAACGTCAGCAACCACCTAAACAGGCCAAGTCAAAGGCTGCTAGGCCTTCCACGGCCCAGCAGCCTCAGCCTCCTCAGGGCCTTTGACTTGCAACTAGAGAACTTAGCCTTTCTAGCTCTGGAAGAACCAGAGCCCCTCACCATTCCAGGAAGGTTGGCTTACTTTGCTCCCAGATGGGAACAAATCACAGCAGAGCGATGGACCCTCTCCATCATAAGGGAAGGGTACAAGCTTCATTTTTTAAGCCTTCCTCCTCGCACCATGGTGAAACAGTTCAATTCTCCAACATCTCTCCTCACCACTGTTCCCTCTAAGCTGTGCGCGTGTGCGCGCGCACACACCTCACCGAGCAAGCGCACATACTTTACAACAGAGCGCACAAAAATTGCGGTTCTTATTCCGATAGAAAACAACACAGATGTCTTAAAATTTAAAAGTTGTGATTGTAATTACTAGAAATTTTCTGCTTCATTTAGTAATCGTCTATTTTCATTTAATTTGATTAAAATCAATGTGGTGTACATACTGTATTCTGACATGTAGTCAAATTTTAAAGTATATAACTCCGAGAGTTGTTATGTGGTGCACAAAAATTTAACCTTCCTTCAAAAGCTGCACAGCTGATATTTTATGCGCACACGTTCTACAGAAAATTAGAGGGAACATTGCTCCTCACCCTTCTGGGTCAGGAGATTGCCACCCTTCTTGCCCAAGGGGCAATAGAAGAAGTACCTCTTCATCAACAGGGCTCAGGGTTCTACTCCCCTTATTTTCTTATCTCAAAGAAAACAGGGGGCTACAGACCCATATTAGATCTCAGAGAATTGAACAAGTTTCTATTCAAAGAGAAATTCAAGATGATTTCTCTCGGTGCTCTGCTTCCATACCTTCAGAGTCAGGACTGGCTTTGTTCTGTAGATCTCAAGGATGCGTACACCCATGTCCTCTTCCATCCAACACACAGAAGGTTCCTTCGGTTCCTTTTTCAGGGAAAGCACTACCAATACAGGGTGCTTCCGTTCGGTCTGGCCTCTGCACCAAGGGTGTTCACGAAATGCATGGCAGTAATAGCTGCATTTCTACGCACTCTGGGAATATTTGTCTTCCCTTACCTGGACTACTGGCTCATTCGAGCTCCATCCCAGTCAGAGGCCCAGAATTGTCTAATCTGCACAATGCGTGTTCTCCAGTATTTGGGACTGGTAATAAACATCCCAAAATCAAATCTCACCCCTACTCAGTCTCTGGAGTTTATAGGGGCCTTGCTGGATACGACAACTGCAAGGGCCTATCTTCCTCAGGCCCGTTGCCTACGCTTAGTGCAGTTAGCCTCCCTGATACAGTTAAAGTCCCATTTAACTGCTCGAGAGATGTTACAACTCTTAGGCTACATGGCATCTACCGTGCACGTGGTTCCATATGCTCGCCTTCACATGAGGGCAGCTCAGTGGACTTTGTCCACCCAATGGACTCAGGCATCAGGTTGCCTGTCAGACAAAATAGCAAACTCCATTCGCCTTTTTTGGTCTCTCCAGTGGTGGAAGTCCTCTCCAAATCTGTTGCTGGGGTCCCCTTTTCAGCAGTCACTACCCCAAGCAACTCTTACAACAGATGCTTCTCCAATGGGTTGGGGAGCTCATCTGCAGGATCTCTCCACCCAGGGCATCTGGTCTCCACAAGAGACTTCTCTGCATATCAATCTCTTGGAACTCAGTGGAATATTCTTAGCTCTCAGAGTGTTCCATTCCCTGCTCAGCTACAGGACAGTCCTCATCCATACGGACAACCAAGTAGCCATGTTCTATGTAAACAAGCAGGGCAGGACTGGCTCTCTGTCGCTTTGCAACGAAGCTTTGCGACTGTGGGCCTTCCCCAGAGAGCATCACATTCATTTTCTGGCAGTATATCTTCCAGGCTTTCAAAACTCTTGGGTAGACAGACTCAGTCGAGTTCTGCTTCCACACGAGTGGTCCCTCCACATGGACCAGGTAGCCAGGATTTTTCGAATTTGGGGAACCCCGGACATAGACCTCTTTGCAAGTCCATGGAATGCCAAACTTCCCCGGTTCTGTTCCAGAATTCCATGTCAGGGAGTTCAGGCCAAGGATGCCTTCCTCCTTCACTGGGGTCAAGACTTCCTTTATGCCTTTCCACTCATTCCCCTAATTCCCAAAACACTATTCAAGCTTCAGAGAGATCGAGGAACCATGATCCTCATAGCACCACATTGGCCACGCCAAGTGTGGTATCCTCTACTTCTGCATCTCTCTCAAGCTCCTTCCCTGGACTTGGGCTCTGCACCAGACCTTCTATCCCAGGAGGAGGGAACGTTGTGGCACCCAAACCCCCAGTCTCTTCATCTCAGGGCTTGGTTGCTGAAGGCCTAGACCTTCAAGGTTTTCATCTCTCTCAGCAGGTCAGAGATATTATTCATGCCTCTAGAAAGCCTTCTACTAGACGTTCCTGTGCTTTCAAATGGAAAAGATTTACCATTTGGTGTGCAGAGAAGGGTCTTAACCCTCTTGCAATACCTTTGAATTCTTTACTAGAGTATCTCCTGCATTTATCCCATGCAGGTCTTAAAACGAATTCAGTAAGAGTCCATTTGAGTGTTATTGCAGCATCCCTCAAGCCTCTCAATGGACAGCCTATTTCCTCTCATCCTCTTATAACAAGATTCATGAGAGGCCTTCTTCTAACTAAACCTCCCATTAGACCACCTCCAGTGGCATGGGACTTAAACTTGGTTCTTGGCCAGCTTATGAAGCCACCCTTTGAACCTTTAGCCACCACCTCCTTGAAATTTCTTTCTTGGAAGGTTATTTTCTCATTGCAGTCACCTCAGCACGCCGCATCAGTGAATTGCAAGCTTTGGTGGCTAATCCACCTTATACAAGGTTCCATCGTGATAAGGTAGTCCTCAGGACCAATCCACACTTTATGCCCAAAGTGGTCTCGCCTTTTCATCTAAACCAAGAGGTATATTTACCTGTCTTTTTTCCAGGACCTCATGCATCAAGTGCAGAGAGGAATCTTCATACCTTGGATTGTAAGAGAGCTCTTGCTTTTTACTTACAAAGAACACAGCAACATAGAAAGTCTTCTCAACTCTTTGTTGCTTTTGATCCTTCTCATTTAGGACTTCCAGTCTCTAAGAGAACACTGTCCAACTGGATTGCTCAGTGTATTTCTTTCGCCTACCAGAGTAGGAACCTTTCTCTGGAGGGCCATGTCACAGCTCACAATGTGAGAGCCATGGCAGCCTCAATGGCTCATCTAAACTCTGTGTCCATCGACCAAATCTGTCGAGCGGCCACCTGGGCCTCGGTTCATACCTTCACAGCCCATTACTGTTTGGACAAGGACTCCCGCCGGGATGCCTCGTTTGGTCAGGCTGTTCTCAAACACCTTTTCCATTCCTAATCAACTCCTACACACCTACCCTGGTTGGATGCCAGAGATCCATGGGGGGAGGTAGAGTCCTTTTCAAGGACACACAACCTGGGGTCTTCCCCTGGCATCTGCAGCTAGGGAGTCCCCCATATGTGAAGACTCATTCCTGCTTGTTCCTGGAGATAGCACAGTTACTTACCTGTAACAGGTGATCTCTGGGAACAGCAGGAATAAGTCTTCACAACCCACCCACCTCCTCTAGGAGTTGTATCTCTCTATCTATCTTTCCTTTCCTCTCTCTCTCTTTGTCTCAGCTTTAAAACTCGAACTGGAGAGAGGCGGTTGGGAAAGGCGGGAAGGCAGCGCGCAGGCGCTGTGGGATGCTCCCAAAAGCTTTCTTATTGGACGCTGGGGAGCGTTCCTGCTCAGGCTCCGTCGGTACCGACGCTACCCATATGTGAAGACTTATTCCTGCTGTTCCCAGAGATCACCTGTTACAGGTAAGTAACTGTGCTTTCTTTGTGGTGTCAGCTATGTACAGAAGATCCTTTCTCGTGCTGTACCAGTAGTGCTTCGGTATCTGCTGCACTTATCCAATCAGGGACTTAAGTCCAATTCTGTTCGGGTCCACCTCTCAGCTCTAGCAGCTCACCACTCGCTGGTGGAAGGACACTCTGTCGGGTCACCCTTTGGTGTCCAGGTTTCTCAGAGGCTTGCTCTTGCTAAAGCTTCCTCTCCGTCCACCAGCCCCTGAGTGGGAGTTGAATGTGGTCTTGCAGCAACTGACTCGACCACCTTTTGAGCCGATGGCTACTTGTCCTCTCCGCTTCCTGTCCTGGAAGACACTCTTC